>OZ007570.1:58539239-58573659 GCA_963931925.1 Onchidella celtica | reverse complement strand
CATTTCTCCCTTCGCGCTCTGTCTTTCTCTTTCTCTCTCTCCCCTCTCTCTTTCCCCTCCCCCCTCCCCCGCCTTCTTCTTCCTTCTCTCTCTCCCCTTCCCCCTTCCCTCTCTCCCACTTTCTCTCCTTCTGTCTCTCCTGTTGTCTTCCCGACTACGTTACTCACCCCAGTATCCCCCACTATACCACCACTACTATTCAACCACTGTAATCTGGCACGACTGCAAAGCAGTGCCACTAAGTACCCATCCAGAGAAGTCTTATAGACGGTTCGCGGGTTTATCTAATAGAGGTGGCGATGTCACAGGGATAACTAGTCCTTGCAACCCCACCCCACCACCCCCAACCCCCCAACCACCCCCCCGGAATATCCGGCGCTTTGCATTTATCAGGTCTGACCATTATTAAATACCATGAAGGTTGCAGCCGGGACCTAGGATACCGGGACGGTTCAATTCGTCAAATTTCGTCCGCCGACTTTTTGCGCGCGTATCATCCATGTCAACAATGCAACAATTCGCACCACACCCCTTCATAATTGAACGAAAGAGACCAGTACCACAGGTAGTGTTTATAGGTAGAATGCGCATATCCACCATCTTGTCTGTCCGGACACACGCTTCACCATGGCGATGGTGGCATTGATTTTGATTCGTTAGCTGATTTGCACCGTGAGCACTTAAGGCGTCGCGAACCAATCGGGGGCGAATTTTAAAAAAGTTCACTAGTGTAAACAATGACACGTGTGTATACGCACATGGGAGACGTTCGGTCAATTCTTTCACTTCCTTTCTCTTGTTTACACGGATGGTAGGGAATCTGACCAGCTTGGATCCATCCTTTCCACCCCTGTCATAACAGTCAACTGCAATGTAACCAGCAGGCATTTTAACCGCTTAGACACATCTCGAAGTTACACTCATCAGCTGATTCACCGGCCATCTTGTTTGGCGGGAGTACAAAACAAAAACTCTGTGACGTCATGCGCATTCTACCTGTACGCGCGCAAGTTGTGGACATAATAGTGAAAGGAGCAATGGTCTGTCTCGGAATATTGTGTCTGGGGTTGCACATGCCTGGCGTAAATAAATACAATTTTTTCCAAGATAATTCAGTGTCTTTGAGTTCTCATTGCTACAAGATGTAGACATTATTATACCAGTGTCTTCCGGGTAGAAAAGATAATCCATAGGTTGTGTTAGAAAGAATGCGTGATACCCCATTGCAGGGTTTCGAAATAACGAGCATTTTATCCAAACTGTCGACGTTTTGTCTTCATTTAAAATTAAAATAAAAAACAGTTTCCGTTCAAGAGTGGGCGACGTGTGCTATCCTGACAAATGAGATGAATTCTCGAGTTTGACTTCATGGGGAGGGAGCGTGGGATGTGAGGTAGGAAGGAAGAGAGAGAGAGAAGGTGTAGTGGGAGAAAGACAAATGAAGAGATCGAAAGAATAAGGCGAAAAAGACCGTGTCAGGAGAGATATAAGGATGACAATTACACAAACTAGGTGAAATTCACAGAGAGAAAAAGGGACATAGGGAGAGAGAGAAGAGAGAGAGAGAGAGAGAGAGAGAGAGAGAGAAAGAGAGAGGAACAAAAGGTGGTGTGCAAAAGAGAGCGAATGGACGAGAAAACAAAAACAAAAATAAAATGGGGGGGGGGGGGGGGAGGTGGAACAGATAAAAAAAAGGAGGTATAAAACATGGTGAAACATTTGCAAGGAAAGAGAAATAGAGAGACAGAGAGAGAGAGAGAGAGAGTAAGAGAAAAGAGAGAGGAGAGGAGAAGAGAGGAGAGAGATAGAAGAGAGAGAGAGAGAGAGAGAGAGCGGTATAAACACACATGCATATACATAAATGCACACATAACCACCCAAAAACACACGCACACGAACACACTCACACCGTGGCCTTCGTAAACACACAGAAGATTCAAAAGACAAGAACGAATGACCGACCAAAAAAGGGTAGACAAAAAAAATAAAAGACAGGGGAAACAACTTAACTACCCCCAGATATCTATTGTGTACATCTCCGTGGTCATTAATCAGGGCGTCCGGTATCTTAGTAACGGTCCTCTTGGCTGGCACGAAATAGTCTAGAATTACAATCTGGGTCAATTAAAGCTTCGCTTATAATCATAAACCGCCGGTACACCACTCAGTTTCATACACGACAATTTCTCCCCCACGGATAATTTATCACCTTCATTCATGGGTTCTCAAACAGTGAACGTTAGGGGAATGTAGTTAACTACGGAAAAACAACAACAGAATAGAAATAAACATTTGCAAGCTTTGACAAAGATGAATCCACAATATATATTTTATTTTATGTCATAAATTGTGAAAATACTGAGAGAGACAGAGAGAAAGAGAGAGAGAGACACAGAGAGAGAGAGAGAGGAAATGAGTGTGTGTTTAAGAGAGAGATAGAGAGAGAGAGCGTGTGAGAGAGAAAGAGAGGGAGAGCGAGGGAGGGAGAGAGAGAGAGAGAGGGAGAGACACCTACTACAGACACACACGGGAAGAGAGAGAAAGAAAAAGAAAGAGAGGGTTTGAGAGAGAGTAAGAAAGAGGAGTGAGAGAGAGCGAGAGAGGGAGTGTGAGAAAGAGAGAGAGGGTGAGAAACACACATAGAAAGAGAGACCGACAGATAGACAGAGAGACAGACACACACACACTGAGAAAGAGATCTCCACCTGACCATTCGCTTCCTTATTCGTCCGCCCTTCTTCCATCTATCTCTACCTCATCTATCTGCCCAACCCGCTGCCCTATTTTCTACCATCCCTAACAGTAAATATTTTATACTTCTCATATACCACATACCAATTCATCTCAGCTCCATCTCTTCCCACAGGTGAGCGGCACAGGCCTCTGGCTAATGTTTAGTCACAAACAAATCATTGCTGTCACATTCTTCTGCTTCTAGAGATAAAGAAATAAAACGCTGGCCGCTGTAAACATTTCCTACATAGTTTACATTTTTCCCAGGGCCAAACTTTATGTAAAGATTTGTCACGGATTTCGTTCTCTCGTACAGCGACATGATAACGGTTTAACTCTAGGTTTAGGTCGTTATTTTAAGAAATGTGCTGCTCTTAGCATCTACACCTCACTTTTTGGGGGGGGGGGGGGGGGTCATTATTTCTATGTGTTTTCGTGGCGGGGATTATTTATTCATTTGTTTATTTATTTAGAATTTTGCCCGGGCAGTGGCCTTATTCGGCCTGCTCTTCTCGACTTTCAACTATCAAGGTATCGTTAACGTGCGCAACGTGCACATGGGCCCTCCGATTACTTCCTCCTTATCCAAATTCACTACTATCCGAGACCCAGGATACTGAGACGAATCAATTCGTCATATTCTGTCCGTCGACTTGCGCGCGTATCATCGATGTCAGCAGTGCGACAATTCGCACCACACCCCTTCATAATCGAACAAAAAAGACGAGTATCACAGAGCTCTGTGAGTAATATTCACCGTGTTTATACGCGCGCAAGTTGGACATGTAGAGAAGTCTCGGTTTCCTGTGTCTCGGCTACTACTGTACTGTACCAACTGCCGCAGCCATGCTTATCTGGACAACATTAAAATGGCAGCAAAGAACAAAACACAACCAGCAATTTAATATATCTGCATCTCACTTAAGTTACCCAAAATTATGATGTTGACCACCCTTCCGTGCACGGCCGTTGCGCGTGTACACTTACAAAGATTTGTTTTTCATCAGAGCAGCTGAGTATGAGCAGTTAGACAAATTATATAGCTGTAATCCAATAAGAAGAACTGAAACTCTCAAGTGAACGGGACGACCTTGGAACTTCCGACAAAAGTCGAAATAAAATTCAAAATTTAGAAGGCGCACACGTTTTGTGACGTCAGATGAAACAAACCCATTTATTTGAGACTAATGAGTTCGTCATTGTTTTCATCTAATACCCGGCTTTGCCGTGGCAGTTCACTGCTGTAGGGTCCGGAAATACATTTTCGGGGGGGGGGGGGGTGGAGGCTCATTTTAACCCCGATCCTATGGTAAATCATTTTTTTTGTTTTTGTTTTGTTACCTGAAGCGGAATCCTATTCGACTTTCTCAGGAAGCTGTCTTTTAAACTTTTAAAATCATATGTCACATTAAAGCTTGTATGTACACGGTCTTTGATGTTTACAACTCACCTGATATAAACAGCTGAGGGAGAAGCCGCGAAATGAAGACTGAAGCTGTCAACATAGTGTTCTTCTACTGTCCATCGAATCAATCACTAAAAATTCTTCTCAATCACGGAAAAATATTCTCCCTCCGTCTGTCCTTGTAGACAGTAAGTTGTCACTGACAATAATTATAATTTACCAAATCTAGGGATGGAATTCAATGCTAAACCCAGTTACCCAAAAGTACACGAAGATAATAATGGTGTTAGCTCGAGCGTAACTCATTTTCTGAATCCCTGGCGTTTCACCTCGATCATTTCTCCTAAGACACAATTATTTATATAGCCCACATTCGCTCTCATCAACACAATAATTCACCCCTGCGTTATGCAATGTTTCGATTCGCTGGTTTACCAAAGTCACTCAAATCTCATTTGAATTCATTGAAAGAAAAAAAAGTTATGGTAGACTTACCGCGATAATACTCGAGTTCCGCCCCGTCGACCCCCCCCCCCCTCCCTACCCCCACTCCCGACCTTGACCCCAAACCGACATCTACAGTGAAAGACGACAGGGTTTGTTGTTTTTTTTTCGTGGCAAAATTGTTGAATTTTTGTTGGTGAATTTTCTTTTTCTGTGGTTTCTCTTGTCTTGTGCGGATCTTCAAGTTAGCTACCACTACCATCCATAAAGTACGTACCTTGCCAGGATCACTACCATAATCCGACCAAGATTTGTATAGGATTTCCCTAGGGCTGTAGGATTACCGTAAGGGGCGGATTCAATACATCAAACCGACTTCGGTGCGATGTCGTAATCAGCAGATTTATGTAGGAAAGACGTCATATCTATGAGCAAACTTGACCTCAATCCGGCGTGTTTGATTTCCGTAGAGTTGCTAGCTGGGTAACGTCGGTTCTGGCAGTTTTGTAACCCCCCCCCCATCCTCTACTCACCTCCCTCCCCCCCCCCCCCCCGGCCTTGTACATGTTTCACACGCTTGGCTTCACACCCCTCCGTCTCCTACTCCCCGTTTGAACGGGATACGGCCATTAAATGTTGAATGTCCATGGTATGGCCTTGATATTATGAAACATTTTGAGATGTATTTCTACTATTCAGTTTGTTTCAAAAATAAAAAACAAACTTTTAAATTTATGACCGTAATGGAAATTCCTACGTATGCCCCCCCCCCCACCCCTCCCCCCCCCCCGACCCTCTCCCCAGACCCCGCCTCCCCCGCCCCCTTCCGAGCTTATGTACTTTATGTACGGTTTCATTGTCAGTCGAGTCGGTGGGACACTTGTACTGTGTCACTGAAGGTTACGGTCTATCTGGGGCAAACTACAACGTATCGGGTACAATATGAAGTCACACCCCAGTTACAAACCGCGAGTTATGGCGGTGTCTATTTGTGATGCAAAATAGTGGCACGTCCGATTATTTCACCCAATACCAGACTAGAGGCATCTCCGATATTGCGATCATGATCAGCAGGGTCTTACTTTTGATTGCTCCTTGGGTTTTCAAAAAATGAAGTATTAAACCACAGAAAATGTATGGGTCGCGGAAAGGCTTGAAGTAAAGACAAAAAATGTGGCAATAAGGAAAAGTTGTATGTACAGGGAATGCTTTAAACGTTTGTGAAAAGGTCTCAGATTGACGATGGCTGATACCTGAGTGGCACTGACTGGCGTACTCGCATCTGGATGTTTCATTGTCATTGTAGTACTATCCTCTCACAGTCTTTATGGTACATTGAAATATTTTAATGTTGGTGGTTGACAAGGTTCGGCACCTTTCGGTAGCTGACACTTCAAAATTATATCGATATCTTCGATACCAGTTTCAGAGCCGATATACCGTCACGCATGGTGTTTTTTAGGGAGCCGCTCAAGTGTTACGTGTCCGTGTATCTAACTCCCATGAATAACATTCATATACGCTTGACCTATAACTTAAAATAGTTTGTCTCGTTTTAACACTTAAATAGGCATCTTTTGTCATCTCTTTCACGGCAGTTATAATCAGGATGTCTGCGCTGCAGCCTTCGCACACCCCCACTCATTTTCAATTCAACAACCATACAAAACATCTTTCGAAAAAATTCTTTTGACGGAACGAGAAGACGGTGTAAAAGTGCAAAATGACACGTTGTCTATGACTGACATGTTTGTAGGTTACATAAACAGGTGAAAAATTCAAACTGCATTAAGATCGTATCAAGTCCTCTGCCTTTAAAGTTACTGGTGTTTCTTTTTACTCTTTCGGGGACACAATGATTGTAGTTTGCAAAAAAGGAGGGAAGGTACATGATTTTGACGGTGGTCTAAAATGGGTGAAAATATGATCGGTTTTCAAATATGAAAAACTAGCTGAGTACCTGTTCGACGAACAGGTTTTTGTTTTTTTTTGGGTAAAACTTCAGACGCCTGTGAACTAAGAAAGGCATTAATGTTGCATGGATAGCCTATAATAAGAGATGCAACAACAAAGGACATCACTTCAGACCGAAAGGAATAAGAACAAAAGCCGAGATGCGTAGGGTCATCCCAAAAACTCAGGGATAGGACAGTACACAGTGTGCAGTGGTGCGCACCGAAAATTTTCATGAAGTGATGGTGTCATTAAAACCTACAGCATGTCAATGAGACTAGAGAAAATTGGGGAAACAATAAATTTCCAATAAAAAAAAAACTACACCGACTTGAGACTTCTATTGAAAACTGTGCACCCTTACATCCATTCTGATGCACCATATAAAATTTGAAGTTTGAGTGTTGAGTGGTTCAGAAGCCTTTTGTAACGAAAAATCTCAAGTCCACAAATATATAATATAGTATAGATGAATCTGTAACCATTATAAATCTCAGAAACATCCAGTTAATGTGTGGACTCCTCCAAAACAAGGAAGTTTGTTCGTTCGAACACCAGTGTTGGCGGCAAAAGTACTTGCCAAAACAAACATTCTACAACGCCATGAGCTTTATTTGCAAAGGTAATAACCGTAAATGTTTTGTTTTTCTTTCTTGTTTAACTAAACATGCATTAATGAAAGAGAAACAATCATCACAACATTGCAGAACATCGTTCCGTGCTACTCAGTCAGCAAGAAAAATTTCAATGTATAACCAGACTTGATTCACTTTTCATAGCTGATCGTTTTCCGGATGCTGTCGCTTAAAGTTCATCCAAACATTTGAAATTCTGACATCAGCCTGTGTCTGTCTTTCTTTCTTTGTCTGTCTGTCTTTGTTTCTCTGTCTGTCTTCCTCCTCCCCCCTTTTCTCTCTCTCTCTCTCTCTCTTGACTGCATACCGGTATGTAACATCTTTTGCTCTTTCCACGAGTAATTGCGAATCACACGTGCGTCATCCTGTGAAGTTCCATAACCTGAGTCTATTTATGTGCGTGTGAGCGTCTTTGAGGATGTTAATTCCAGACTCCACCGACCAAAATGTCCAGCTAATGCCACGCTAATGTTAGTCATCAAGTATTCCTGAGATGGTCCGGTCTTCCCGTCTTAGGGATGCCTGAGCCTAGTCACGTCACTTGGTGGCCGTAAACTATGTGAGTCTCATCCTACCAGCAAAATCGGAAAGGGCACGAGAAACGGGAAGCCTTTGCATTTTAATACATTTGCGACCAACACACGGGCGACGGCACACGTGCGACCGAAACTCGGATTATGACAAAACTGTGTAACATTACTGATTATCGCAGGCAGGTACATCAGTTGGTTTTTTATAATACACTCCTCTGGTGTCCGTACCTCATTTATTGTGTTCGTATAATTATAATATATAACTTACTACAGCTTCGTTTCAAACCAGTGTGGAATCAATCCTTTCAGCTGTTTCTTGTACACTTATTTAGTTCGCTGGGAGAATAGCTGGTCATGAACTTTCTCCTCAATAACTATTTCACTTAACATTTCCAACACCATTTCAGTCTATCGATTGGTCCATTTATGTGTTGGTGCCACCAGCACTTACACCAATTCTACAGATCTCCAGTGTATGGAGGTCAAACTATTCTTTACCGCGTCAATATTGTCTAAAGCAATTTCGCCTCTTTTGTTTTCCTCCACAATGGAACACTTAGGACCGTAAGTTCCTGCAGGTCATTAAAGTGTCAGAGTTGACCATCGCCGTATTTGTTTTGATAGCAAAGTCATTGTTTCATTTCCTTTTCTTATTTCCTTCTACAAGCAGGGCCGTCACAACACCATTACAGGCCCCTGGGCAAAACAACGGGGATTTTCATCTCTGTTTCAAAAACCGATGTAAATTCGCATGCACGGGCCCCCTAAACCCTTGGGGCCCCCTAAACCCTTGGGGCCCCGGAGAAACTGTCCAGAGTGCCCATGCGTTAAGACAGCTGTCTATAAGTCAGCATAAAACAAATGCTAAGCTGTTAATTCAGTTTAAAGAAGCTCCGATTCCATTTCTCTGACTTGAGCACTGTCAATTTGATTTACAAACTCTCTCAGACCAAATTTACACTCGCCGCCGAGCTGTCGGTCATTGTATTTGCAAAATAATTCTGTTAGGGAATTCCGTAAACCCACGGAGTTCAGTGGCGGATCTGTGGGGGGAGGGAGATGGCACCCGGCCGTAGCCCCCCCCCCCCCCAAACACCTCACGGAAGAAGTCATTCAGTTTGCATGGGTGGGGTGAGAAAGAGAGGGAGAATATTGAATAGACAGAAGAGAGGGGAGGGCGGCAGACAGGGATGTAGGGTAACTTGAGGTGGCGATGGGGGGGCGATGGAAGGCGGGGGGGGGGGGAGAGACAAGCGAATCCCCTATTGTTTACTAGATCCACCACTGGCAATCACCCAATGACAGGCAGTCCATATTAAGAAACACTGCCTGTAGTGGTCTGTAGAAATAATTGCAAAATAATGCAGCAAAGCCAGGTTTCATTGTTTCTGCCAGTGTTACCAACAAATGTCTTGGGATGTTTCATTTTCATAACCAAAACAAATTTGCTATGTTGACCCCCATGCATGGCTCCTTCATTCCTACGGGCGCAAGTAATTTGATTAGAAAGAAGGCAAGTTCTCTGATGTCAAGCTACACCAGCTCACCCACATCTTCCAAAAATTCGATGTCAAACAGCAATACATGATCTATAACGACACACATACGTCGTCCTACGTGGTGTGCATGTTTGTCTATTTATTCTGATTCTAAGCCTTTTCCATAGATATACACAAAAAACTCCTATTGCAAATTAGACAGCTCAGAAATCGGAACAAAGATGGAATAATGATGTACATGCGAGGATGATTTGTGAGATGCAGGCGTCCAGATTATGAAGTAATAACTTTTGTGAAAGGAAAATATCTTCATAAGTGGACGTCTGTGTTTCATTTCCAGCCTGCTATTTTTTTGTGCACAAACGTCAGCCCGAAATGCACAAGCAAAACCTACCACAAAATAGAGTCAGTAACCCTTGTGTAATCCAAATACAAAAACCAAGGCGGAGAAATATGTGTAGCACTTGGGGCACGCTGGTCTGGGGGCAAAGTATTCGCCTCCCATGCCGAATGTACCGAGTTCGATTCCAGGTCGGTGCAGACATGTTGGAATTTTGGGATTTTTCTGACATTTTCCAGTCCCTGATCCTATGGTAATTATGATCGGATAAGGACGAAAAACTCGGATGGCCCATGTGCACGTTGCGCACGTTAAAGATACCTCGACAGTTTGAAGTCGAGAAGAGCAGGCCTAACAAGGCAGCTGCGCAGGAAAAATTAAAGAAAAACTAAATCCTATCACCCCCCCCCTTTCCACCTCCCCACCCACCCCCTCCCAAAAAGGAAAAAAAAAACAACGCCGATCGATGCTGCACTGTGGCGACGACGTATCTGCTCCAGTTGTAACTGGGCTGCAATGACATTAAGGCAAATTTGCCAAATGGGATCAAAGAAGTATACAAAAATAACAACAACAACAACAACGAAAACGACCCAGAACCCTTGCATGTTTTTTCTCCCTTAACCAATAATATTCCTTGCATTTTGTGTCTGTCCTGACTTCAACCAATCACTAGCCTTTCACCCCATCTCTAAATTCCTTTGAAATCCAATACAAATTAATTACCCTGTACTCTAGGACAATCAATCCGATGGATTCGCTGGGGACATATAATCAAATTCTTTTTTTCTACCCCTTCGCTTCATTTTCCCCTTTTTTGTCTCCCAAATGTGTTTCTGTGGTGCTCCTCTTTCTATGCGTTCAGCAGTCACCCCCTCTTTCTCTCTCTGCCGTAATGTCTCCCTACAACCTAGCATTCCCTCCAGCGCCCCTATCAAATTTCCCCCAAATGGGCACATAACAAATGACGTGTAAAAAGGAAGAGAGTGAGTTTTGTCCCTTCTTTGAGCTTCCTTTTCTTTTTCTTGTTTGGGTCATTCAGCCATACCGCCTTCCATTTCATGATGAGTTTTTCGACGGGCTGCAAGTTTTTATCTTTTGTTGTTTTTTTTCTCGATACAGTTAGTTCTTCTATAGTGCATTACAAATGTCAGCCAGCGTTGCTCACCACTGTGACCAGTATAATCAACCACAAGACAGTGCTGTTATCTCACTGTCCTTAGTGCTGCTGATAATTATTGCAGAACGATACTATACGGCCAATCTTACCTCTTAGCGCCACGGCTCGCGCAAACCTTATTTTGTTCTAGCTACATTTTCTGAAACACTGGAGATCTGTTCGTATGTAGAGAGGCATGACAAATGCCCACTTTAATTTGATCCTTGTTTAAAATGCGTTGTAGTTGTTATCAAGCTGTTCCACAGTTGCGATTATTTCTAGCTCCTTATCATAATAACTAAAGCCGCAAACGTTTAACGTCGAATCCCTCTGTTGTGTAAAAAGTTGAGTTGGACTCAACAAGAACTAAAGTTGTGAGCCACCATCACGTCCCACTTCATCACCTACCACTACCACTACTCGTACTACTGCTAGTGAGGTTTCCGGAGAGCAAACGTTCGCATTTCAATTACGGTAATGAATTAACAAGCTTGTTTAATTTACGTTTTTTTTTTCTCCAGCAAATTCAGACGTTGGATTAAATTAAATCATGTTGCTAATGATACAGGCAAATAATCCATGCAATAATCCATCGGAAAGGAGATATCATACAAAGCCTACAGTATCAGAGCCAGTTGCTGCCAGCAGGGTGTATATCCAAGAAATAGTGGCAGAAGCAGACTGTGTCTGCCCAGGCTTAGGATGATAGGATCTTCCCGGATTTACTAAGAAAATATGGGAAATCATGGTGTGCACTTCTTGTTCGCCAGCATCATTCTCTGACTGTGCACTTCTTGTCCGCCAGCATCATTCTCTGACTGTGCACTTCTTGTCCGCCAGCATCATTCTCTGACTGTGCCGTTCTGGGCTTAATGTCATACCCCCATTAACCCAACAATTGCCTTTAGCCAATTTTTAATTTATCAACATTATATTATATCACCACGGCCATTGAAATCAGACTTCCAGATAGATATACTTTGCTGAATTTTTCCAGCCCAACCAAGCTTCGAAAACCAAAATTTATAAAGTTATCACTACCAGCTCAAAATCCCATGATAGAACCCATTAATATCGGCCATGGCTGTTATAGGGTTACACTGTTCAAGGCCCTGACATAATTATTTTCTATTCTTATGGCCGGATGCTCGTATGAAGGGAGGGGGAGTTGAGGTCAAATGTATGAAATGTCTGGGGCGAAAGAGGATCAAAAGTAGCCCAAAATCGATCTAAAGTACTTTATGGATGCCCCCCCCCCGCGCCCCCCCCCACCCGGCCAACACGCACAGGCGTAATTTCCATCTATGCAGTTATAATAAAAAAAAAATGTTCTCATATCTTTACATCTGCCCCCTTTCCATTGCCCCTGTGTTAGCCATTAGTGCCCTAACCTCTCTGGCTGCAGCAACATCGATAATGAAAAGTCATAATGATGCCAAACATGAACACGCAGGCACTTCATCTCGCACGTTACGCATTTCAATGTCCACAATTCTGATCCCAGCATGAATAATACAAGCAAAACTGGAGCGGGGGGGGGGGGGGGGAGGGAGGAGAGGGCAACAGGATGATGCGGGATCGGGTGGATAGTCCCAGCGCACGCGCAACTGAAGGGAATGGGAAGGGATTTTGGGAGGAGAGGAGGGGAGGGTGCCAGAAAAAGGTCGAGGAGCACACACCGCGCCTGGCTTGACAAATGAGTTGGAAAATCTGAAACACTGACGCTAAAGTCATGCCCTGAGTCGCCTTTTGCCAATCCATCTATTGGAGCTGCGGCAGTAGTTCTCAGCCTTTTTTTTCAGGCAATCGCCCCCTTAAGCTGGGTTCTCATGTATACGGAAACGGAAACTGCAAACGGAAACGTCAAAAACCCTCCAAGTAGTGAAATAGACAGAATGTTTCCGCACGCCGTTTCCGCACACATGGAAACACTTTTTTTTTTTACTATTATGATGGATTTCTTGCCGTTTCCGTTTCCGTACACATAAGAACCCAGCTTTAGTCTCCAAATTTTCTGACATCGCTCTCTCCCCCCTGCCACAAAAGGCCATATTCATACCCAAGAGACACATTTCCCAAGAAGACAAGACTACACACAAATTAATTATGATGTTCATTCTTTTTTTCAAAGCCCGGTTAATGACAACAGGCGTGTTGATTATTCATTATAAAACAAAGCACTCTATATCAAATGCACTAAAAAAAAAACAACAACGGCCTTTTCTATTCATAAAACGCGTGTACGTGTGCTGTTGAACGAGACAGTATTTCATATTATTTGCCCCCCCCCCTTCTCCCCCCAAGTCGTCCTCCTATTCATGTTTTCGCCCTCTCGTGACCTTTTTCTGCTTTTTGAACCGACCCCCCCCCCTCCCCAGCGAGATATCAAAACCATCCTCATTGAGAACCACTGAGCTACGGTCTGTAAGCGCCTGAGCCTGTGCGGCTACAAGTGAGGGTTTTCGAACATCCCTATTTCACGACCAACTAGCAATCGGAACAGTTTTTCATTCCGACACTTTGGCGAGGGAGAAAACGGCACATAATGGCCTGTAATTTGGCAATTCCAGAAAATTCAGTTCTAGAATTTTCTCTTGTGTTGTGTTTGTGCCCAGATCTTCTTGCAAATTGGATTCGCTTCCCCCACCCCCCCCCCCTTCCCCCCATCTCACCCCACCCAGAATTTCCCACTCTCAATCAGTATTGCTATTCTTTCCAACACTTTGTTCAGACACGACATATTATTTTTATTGGAGAAGGCGTGAGATTTTCAGTGCTCCACGTGATTATAGGATTTCTCATCTTGTTCCCCCTTGCGCCCTGATCTGCTTTGTGTTAACTTTTGAGCAAAACGGTTCCTTTTACACTACACTGCGTTCACTTTGCGATTGAGCCTACAAACAGAGCCAAAAGTGCCCAGATCTCCTTGTTCATTTTACAACACATCACATGGTAATCAGCGACCTGTTTTGGTTTAATTTCTACCTTTTGAGGAGATAATTTAGTTACCTATCTATCTATCTATCTATCTATCTATCTATCTATCTATCTATCTATCTATCTATCTATCTATCTATCTATCTATCTATCTATCTATCTATCTATCTATCTATCTATCTATCTATCTGTCTATCTGTGTATTTATCTATCTATCTATCTATCTATCTATCTATCTATCTATCTATCTATCTATCTATCTATCTATCTATCTATCTGTCTATCTGTCTATCTATCTATCTATCTATCTATCTATCTATCTATCTGTCTATCTGTGTATTTATCTATCTATCTATCTATCTATCTATCTATCTATCTATCTATCTATCTATCTATCTATCTATCTATCTATCTATCTATCTATCTATCTATCTATCTATCTATCGGTCTGTCTGCCTGCATGCCTGTCTGCCTGCCTGCCTGCCTGCCTGTCTGTCTGCCTGCCTGTCTGTTTGTCTGTCTGTCTGTCTGTCTAGGTTGCGTTTGTTTAGCAATTTCAAATCAGCCCTGCATATTCTAGAGGTTTTGGGTAAGGGATTTCTATGTACCGGCCCTAGGCAGTTAACGCTGATTGCCCGAGATTTTCACTCTTTGCTACATGTCGTATGTTGGTCTTCAGTTTTCTAAACTGCTGAGCGGGCGTCGGTAAACGAAACGAAAGATAATCTTTTATTTCCTCTTTGATGTGCACATAAACTTCACATACAATTAAAATATAAATGTAACTAACGGTACAAAGAGACAAAGAAGTTAATGAGTGAATCTCACGGTTTTGAAACTCAATTAATTTTATCATTTTTATCATTGCAATAATTTCTTTATGCGTTACGGTTTTTTCCCCAGTTTTCTGGGTTCAGTTATTATGTCAGGGAAATACTGAACGATCTGCTGAATATCGAATGATCTTCGGGAGGTTTGCGGGTGGGGGGCGGGGGGGGGCGTGATCTTCCTTGGCAATTGGGTCAGTCTCAGGTCAACGTTATACTGCCTGTACGTATCTGTCCATAGAAAATGGATGGCTGCAAATTAGGAATCCTAGCAGGGCCGTTATGGGCGCCTGGACAAAGTAATAGGCCGCGGCCCGCCCTCTAAGCAACTATTCATGAATTTGTACTCATGCGGTCCCATAAACCCTTAGGGCCCCCGGGCAACTGCCTGGTGTGCCCATGAGTTAAAACGGCTCTGAATCCCAGCATGTTTCAAATACACAATAAATATCTAGCCTAGTAAGTTAGATTTTTCAGATTAAAAAAGTTACTTTTAGCGGTTACCATAACAAAACTCTTTGTCCAATTTGTCATAGCTTGGAAAGGTTCAACCGGACTTGATTCAGGTAAAATGGGTTACATCTTGAATAACCTGATGTTGGACTGTTAAAATTAAGATAGGATAAGAATCCCTTTATTGTCCCATGTGGGATTTTCTCTCTCACAGCGTGTTTAAAATCACATAGGTGGCACACGTATCTTACCCATCATTATATAAACATAATAACTCGGTAAACTAAATAACAGCCATACATGAATTGACACGGTAAAGAAACTTTGTGAAATATCGTATACATCCAGCTAAAGTGTCTTGTTGAGGCGACTGCGAGGGCAAAAGCGATCCTATTTATCTGTCTGTATTATGAACAAAGTGTGAGATTTTTCCATTCTGCAATAAATAACTGATACTTTAATTAACATTTGAAATTATGATATATCGGAAATGGAAGACGATACAGATCCTGTCCCACAAAATAATGAGTCTGGCGACCAAATTATCCTGTGATTGCATTTAATGTGAATTATCTATAGTCTTTTATTATTTCTTTTACGTCGGTGCTTGGAGAAAAAAAGTGGTGAACGGTGAGAAAACAGTACCAGCATTATCAAATCAAATACCGCTGTGGTCAAGGAGCGATATGTTAATGACCGTAAGGAGCTAGTGGCCTTAGTGTTCCGACATGGGAGATAAAAGAGATATTAAATTGCTGTAGAAAAACATGGTTGTAGCTAGGTGTGTTTGGCCTTGGAAGTTGACTGTTCTTCCGAGTTTTACCAAACCTTGTTACTTGTGAGAAATGAACGAACAACAAATACAATAAAAGTAGGGATACGTTTTCTTTGGTAAAAATTAAAAGGCAGATTAAACGGTGTTGTAGTAGAGAGGGTGACGGCCAAAAAGGAAAGGGGATCGTAAAACGATGGGGGGTGGGTGGGGAGGGGGGTGGGAGCAAGAGCAATGAAGTAAATCTGAGCAGATACTTTTATAGGAAGTGAAGGAATGAACAAGAGGAAAGCTGGGTGGAGCTGGAGAGGAGGAAGCACAGGAGAGAGATACAGGACAGAAAGAAAAGGGAATCGTAGAAAAAAAAGGAGAGGGTGGGAAAGTAAGCAGATTATTATTATATGGAGTGAATGAATGAATGAGAGGCAGGCTGAAGAGTCTAAGAGACCCGGATGCAGCGGAGAAAAGTACAGGACAGAAAAGTGAGACGGCTGTAAAAATTGGGAAGAACACAGGAAATTTAGGCAAATATTATTATAAGGAGTGAAAACATGCCGAGAGACAAAGTGACAAGCCTTGGAGAAGAGGAAGCAAACGGGCAGAAAAACGGGGAAAATGAAAAGATGTACGCAAAAAGTCTAAGTAGATACTGGTTTAGAGAGTGGAAAAATGAATGGAGAACTCGCGGGTATAGAGCAAAATTGTTGTATCTCCAGGATCATGAATCTTGGGGTTCATAATAATGGCAATACTGTAATCATGACAAACTGCTTCTTGTTATTTTTTCGTTATTCCGCTATCTTTAAGCAGTTCCAAGTTACAGAGAAGCAGTAATGTTGTATCTCCCTTAAAAATGAGATCGTTGAGAGCAATAATTGTGGTATTTCCTAGTAAGCTCCCATTATTCATAAACCTGGAGATACAACAATTTTGCTCTATACCCGCGAACTCTTCTCTATGAACCAAACAGGCTGTGGGTACAAGAGAATATAGTGAGCAGCTTTAGAAACCACACATATACGAGTTAGGGAAGAGTCTAAATTACTACTGGAGCAATGTGCTCAACACACATCAGAAAATGTTAACAATCAATTATATCTGGCGTCCGGCTGGAGCGTTAACGAGACAGATATAGGAATGTCTGAGTCACAGACCAGCGACTGATATTTAATTTAACCATGAACGTCCCAGAAGTGCATTAGAGACAAACATCATTGTGCAATTTGTCTGAAATACATTTTAACTGTAATTTGAGTGCAGCCAGTTTGAGTGCAGCCAGTCTCCTCAAAACACAGAGCATATATTGCAGAACTGCACACTGTTCTCAGCACTACGAGAAACATATTGGCCCAAACCCACAGGTTTGAATGTCAAACTCTATGGTGCTCTGCCAGAACTGCAGAAAACCGTAGATTTTCTTAAAAGAACAAATCTGCAGATTTAGGATTGGTGAACGAAAGAAGAAGAAGAACTGTCATTTCAATACTTCCATTATTATTCTTAGGCTGGTGACACATCGAGTCAAGTCTGTTTTGCCTCAGTTTCAGTGCGAGATGTGAACTATGGCGCTAAACGGGACCTCGTGCATTGGCGAGATTGTAACATGTCTGCCTCGTTAGTTCCAGCCCGTCAAAGCTGTCTTGAGTCAGTTGGCGTAATGAGAAACCTCGCGCACTAAGTCAAAACAGTCTCGACACAGACGACTCGTTTTTAGGTCTTTATTTTTAGGAGGTTCGCTGCCCTTGGCTTTTACACCTCACTTTTCTTGTTGTGGTTGGGATTGGTTTTTTAGAATTTTGCCCGGGCAGCAGCCTTGTACGGCCTGCTCTTCACGATTTCCAACTGCCAAGGTATCTTTAGCGTGCGCAACGTGCACACGGGCCCTCCGAATTTTTCGCCCTTATCCGAGAAGATTATTTATTCGATCCTACCTACCTTAGGACCAGGGACATAAAAATATGAGAAAAATTCCAAAATTCCAACATGCCTGCATCGACCGGGATTTGAACCCGGTACCTTCGGCATGAGAGGCGAGCACCTTGCCTCTAGACCACCGTGTCCCTAACACAGACGACTCAACGGGCCACCAGTCTTATAATTGTGAGAGCAGAAAATCGTGTTGACATGGATAAGTTAAATGTGTAGTTCTGCACGCTATTGCTCTCTACTGAAAAGTCACATATGCCTGAATACTGCTTCGAACACGAGAAACTGAAAATCAGAACGCTCAAGACAGTGATTTGACCTGAAGCGATCAATGGCTCTTCGAGAAGTCGGTGTCGAACATCACCTTCTTCTTCACAATGTCGAACATCAGAGAAGCCTTAACTGACCTATTCCTGGTATTTCCCTAAGATGACCACAGCTCTCGTGATACCCATTATGGAAGTCAATTGCCAGTACTAAGGCTTTGAGAAAACATTGTGAGATATAGAAAAATGCCAAATTATTGGAAATTTAAAAACACAGAGTTTGCATGTGTATAACGGTCAAGCACCGCTTGAACCGGGTGCTTTTTTTGGTCGAACCGCTGACAGCGGCTTATAGAAGTGAATCAGTTAAGAAAAACCGCAAATTAAAATCACGATAGCCTATTTTACTCTATGTAACCACAGCAGTAAACTTATAATTTCTCAAAACTGTGGACTTTTGTACTAAGGATGTGATGTTTTGATTTTCGACTGCTGATATACTGCACTTTGGGGTTCTGGCGAGTTGAAAAGAGAAGGAAAGGTAAAAAAAAAAAAGGGTTTGGGGGGGGGGGGGGGGGAGAGGAGTTGAACCTCAAGATAAAAGAGCAAGTTTGATGGTGGGCTGGGCACATCAGGCAGGCGCCATTACCGCTTAACTGTCGGGTAGGAAACAAAGGCTGAAAGCATCTCCAGTGATGGGCGACTGGCATCCCTGGACATTATTATATCGATCGTCACAAAGTCTGGGCGAGTTCAGACAAGTCGAGTTAAAGCGAAATGCACAGAGCAGAGAGTTGGGGGGGGGGGGGGTTGTAAGCCTATGTAGCGCAGCTTTGGGAAAGTTGAACCTATACGCGCCTAAGTACACATCAATAATCACAAAGACGAATATTACGACTGACGTGACCCAGTCACGAAACCGCATAAGTGTCTTTCACGTAAATGCAAATGACAACTCTTTCTTTTTCTCTCTCTCTCTTTTTCAACTGATTTAAACAATCGGGGAGGGGGGGGGGGTATTGTTTTTAATGTTTATTTTTATAACTGAAACTGCATTAAAGATCAGGAATACATTTTTCAGTAAAAACCTTTTCTTTTCCCTTTCCTATAAATTTATGTCCGTCGGACTCGCACGGTTTAATGATAGAGCCAGCTTTATGTAACATTTACATACACAAGGAAAAGCCAAATAATTTGTCATTCCCGCCGTCTCGTCCCGTGTCCTATTTCTCCCATCTAGACGTGCTATCTGGCACGTGGGGCAAGGAAATGAAATCTTAAAAATCTACATGAAAATCGATTTTTTTTTCTCTGAGGGCATTGGTACTTCCGCCAGACAATCGGGAGATAGACGAAAATTCCGTGTCCCTTTTATCATAAACCGCCGACTATATGTGCCACTTTTCTTATCTCCTTCATGAGGTGGGGGGGGGGGGGGGAGAAATGGGGGAGTGGGGGGGGGGTGTCTCAGTTCATCCCCCAGATACAGATCAGACAAGACAACCCCCCTCTCCATATGTCAGATCATTTTATTGATTTTAAGGGGAAAGGAAGAAAAATTTGAATAATGTAACAATAATTAAAAGAAAAAAATGGCGACGCAGGAAGAAACATCACATTTATATGTAAGCAGAAATTGCCCAATCACTGGCGTATCTCAGATGCATTCTGTACAGGCAATATTCCACCCAAATACATAACATTTCTGGAAGACTGTTGTTAAGGGCGGGTAGTATAATTTCCAAGCCAAATGAATGGAGAAAATACAGAGTTGTGTTCACTCTTCACCACTGGCTGATTGTAATGTAAAACACTACACGCCCCTAACAACACTAGATTTGGAAATGGTTAGTTGAAACACGAGACAAGATATATATATGAAATAAATAAATAAATAAATAAATAAATTCCCTGGTGCTAAAAGTCGCAGCCATTTTCATTCCAAGAGAGATCACAGACGCATGGCATGAGAAAATGGAAAAAAAAAAAATCAAAACCAGAAAACGAACCTTGCAAAGAAAATTCATTCTATTTGATCTAGATTTATTTATTTATTTATTTATTTATTTATTTATTTATTTATTTATTTATTCTGAATAAAGATGAAAGACGCTCAACTATTTAACTCATTAATCACATGAGATATTACAGGAGATTATACGTTACCAGCTAACCCCAGCAAAACCTTGCAAATTCTTTGTTCTTAGCGTTAAGAGAGGCACCGAACGAAATTTCCGATCTTACTTTCAATTGAACCCGGCGAAAATACATCTCTTATTTTGCGGTTAAAAAAATTGTGGATAAATAATATTGCAGACTGAATTTTTGTCCAAAACGGGGGTGCCCATATAACCTATCATAAAAAAACAAACAAAAACAACAGTACACCAAGTTTCATTTTTATCGCGTATTCAGGAAGTTTTAGGTGCTTACATAGTCAACTTCTAACTCCATTATAGTAAGATATTCATGATATCTTAAAGTTTTCTTAGTGCAGAATATACTTAACACTGGGTACACATTAAGAAATTTACGGTAATGGCTCTAGGACAGCTGTGCTGACCACTCAAAGTGCTCTTACACTTTGATCTCCAGATCAGGTCTTTGTGCTTGCGGCTGTTTTTAGAGTGCTGTTGTCATTTTCGACCTCAGTAGAAAGATATCACAAGCTGGAAACAGGAAGGAAATGTCAGGGAAGATTCGATTCGCCGCCTTCTCCCTCCCTCTCTCCCTTCTAAACTCACTCCCTACTGTGACATGACGCGTGTAAGATCCAGATTTTAACGAATTATCAGCGAGACGCCAAACCTGGCAAACAGAGAGTGCTAAGGGCGAGTCCATCTTTCGACAACAACAAAAACCTGTTCTGGTCTCCATGGCAAACAAATCAGTTTATACTTACGCCTTCCTCTTTTTCCTATCTCTCTATCTTCCTCAGATAAAGGAGTCATCTTCGGGCATGCATTTCCCCCTTTACTTGCATTGAATATGAAACATGGAAGATGGCTTCAATTTGTCTATTTACAAATTTCACGGTAAAACCAGCTTGTTTGCATTATTTAAGTTTAGACAGAACGTGGAAAAGGTTATCATTTTTGTTTATGTTTGAGTTCAGGAGAAAGTGGAAAGGCTGTTGCTAGCCTAAGCTTTAAATTCACACGAGATTTAGCCAGAATAACAATCGGGTACCGGAAATAATGCTGCCAAAACAAGAAAAATGTAGGCTACTTGCAAAGTCTGACCGCAATGGTGCTCTACATTTGCTCAAGGAGTGATTACTTTCTGACAGGTAAGGTAAATTTCATGTGAATTTGAGAAAGCCAACCTGGCAGACTTTTACATCAAAAATTAACACTGGTCTCATTTTCAATGCGGGAAATTGTGTAGTGGCAACCTGGCAATTGTATAATGAGTCAAATCACTGTTTTATCAAACTTCCTCTCCTTTTCGCACTTTCACGACATTTCCTTTGTATTTCTTGTCATGAATAAACTGAACCGGTAATTCATTCTGACTACCGATTTACTTCCACATCTTCAAATTCCGGGCACGGAATTTGCCGCCCAAGCGCAAAACGAGCATGCTGTCGCGATAATAAATGGGTTCTGGTCACAAGAGACCAGGTTTAATGCAGGCCAGTGGATGCCCAAAAGAACACAGGATGACACATCCGGTGACAAATGAACACATTTTTACGGTGCCAATATCATTCAGGGCCATGACAGATAAGATAAGACAAGATAACATCACGTATTTGCGATAGTGTTCTATATTCAATTTTGCCTTTTGGAGGAAATGAGGATTGAAGTTTGGTCGGCAAAAGTGCCAAGAGGACTAAGACATTACGTCACAAGTACACATCTCGAAAAGTTTTTAACCGATTGGAATGGCACATAATATATGTAATGAAATTAGGAGTTAGAGAACCACTTTCATGACAAAACCTCAAAATCTACAAAATATCGCATACACCAATAAGGCAAATACCCTTCAATAATATAAGATAAGAATCACTTCAACATCCCTTGTGGAAAATTCATTTTCACAGAGTGTTTAAAAGCCCACACTTTACGCATTATTACATGAACACGTCATAAAATCAAATAACACAACACAGACATAACACATAAAGGTCGATCTCCATGAGAGCTGAAAGCACACGGCCCATTTCCCTGTGCTTCTTACTCCTTTTTTTCTCCTCTACTCTAAACGACAGAAAGCCCAAGACATCAACGTATTCGATCCTGTAGCTCTGTGTTTAAGCCTATTACTCCAATGCTGCCATGTTTAACAGCACAACATCATTGCCCGAACTGGCCAATAGAATTCTAGTAACTATCTTTTTAGGTGACGTATAAATAGATCTTTAAAAGCTTTCATGTTCTCGTATAAACTGGGGGTCCATCGGTATCTCTCAGCTTCAACCCCAAGAGACCTTTCTGGACGCTCCGTGTGCTAGAACAGTAGGCAACTGCTGAACATAGAAAAGTAATCACTTTCGTGCTAATGGCCGGATGTGGCTTTGTGCAAACAGACAGCTTTGGCAAACCCCCGTACTCACAACTGGCATTGTTGTAAACCTTCTTGTGGTCAACTTCAAAAACATTACTGCGGTCACTTCGCTGAAGAAAAAGTGACCAGCATGCCAAACTTAAATATTAAAACTAACCTTATTTGACACTAAATTTGTGTTTCATCTGTACGAAGCGGAAACGTTAGGAATCCATCATGTTGTCAAAGGAAAGAGTGTTTCCATGTGTACGGAAACGGCTTTTCCATATATATGGTAATATTCTTTCTATTTCACTCCTTGAAGGGTTTTTGACATTTCCGTTGCCGTTTCCGTCCACATGAAAACACAGCTTTACCCTTTCTCGAAAATTCCATGTGCAATAATAATAATAATAATAATAATAATAATAATGATAAAACCAATTTGACCACAAAGCCCAGGATAGCCACTCTGTTAAAATTAAGACATTTAAAATAGGAGAAGTTACTAATAGTGTAATCACACACACGCAGATCGAAGACATTCAGTCGGTGCTAAGACATACTAATGTACATGAAACGGGGCTGAAGTCTTTGCTTTCAAAATACCAGTGTATGCAGTTTTAACAAAGAGAACCAAAACCCCCACTAAATAAATTCCACCCCGGCACTAATTGGGACACTTAATAATATTGTTAATTATAGCTCTGCTCCCCCCCAGCGTTATCCATTCTCATTATTAACCAACCATTATCAGAATTTCCCTAGCATCTTCTCGCCCACTTTCCTCCCTCTATTCCCTGCGCATTCCTAACTGGTTTTCCCAACTAGTTCATGTTTCCCCAGCTCCATCTTTATTTTGGGCACAGGCAATAAATTGGGCCATGTAGCCAAAATATTCCCAATAGGATTTTTGTTGCCACTTTGTGGCCAATTCCGAGAATGTTATTGTGGCTATATCGCCAAGGGAAAGGTTGCTGTGGTCAATTAGCTAACAGTAACCCTAATCCTGGCCCTTAGACTGTTAATAAAAAATAAAAATCATTATACAAACAAAGTTCATTTTGGCCACACTGAGCAGACAGCCATTCCGTTATCTTTCTCTCTTCTCTCGTCTCTCTCTCTCTCCCATCCTCTGTTTCTCTCCTGCTCCCTCTCTCTCTAACTCTCTTCCTCTCTCTTTCTCCCCTTCTCTCTCCCCCTTCTTCCCCTCTCTTTCTCCCCCTCCTCTCTCTCTCTTTCTCTCTCGTCTCTTTCTCCCCCTCCTCTCTCTCTCTTTCTCTTTCGTCTCTTTCTCCCCCTCCTCTCTCTCTCTTCCTCTCTCGTCTCTTTCTCCCCCTCTCTCTCGTCTCTTTCTCCCCCTCCTCTCTCTCTCTTTCTCTCTGTCTCTTTCTGTCCCGTCTGTTTCTCCCCCTCTCTCTTTCTATCTGTCTCTTTGTTTCTCTCTCCCCCCTTCTCTTTCTTTCTCTCCCTCTCATTCTCTCTCTCACTCTCTCTCTCTGTTTCCTCAGTCAATTCTGTTGTGCCACTTCCTCTCAGCTCCACTTGCATCTTTTTCTTCCGTCTCACTCTCAAGCTGGAAGTTCAACCAGCAGCTGGGATACCTGTACTGTGCATGGCGTGCTCGACTGTTATCCCACCACCAAACTATCCACGCTTCTGGACCATCATTACAATGAGAAGACAAGCTAGCTGGTCGTTATTCGGGGAGGAGCAAAGTGAGACAGAGAATGTTTAAGAGAAAAAAAAAAAGGCACTAGTAACAGCCCAGGTAGAATCTGAAACGTTTAAATGAGCATTATCGACGTCATCTGGATTGTGGGAAAGTGAGGGAGGCCAAGAACAGAAAACAAACCCAAAAAAAAAAAAGAAAGGGGAGGGGGGGGGGGAAGGGGAGGGGAGGGGAGGGGAGGAAAAGAGGCAGGAGAAAAAAAAAGCTGGAGGTCTAGAGGTCTAGAGGTCTAGAGGTGTTATTCAGGCACCAGACGCCTCCTGAGTTGCAGAACAAGAATGGACTCATCATGTTCAAACAGAACAATTAAGATCCTCGGAATCTATAAAATAAATAAATACACAAACCAATAAACAAGTTCCTGTCACCATAGACCAAAGGGCCCTCAAACCTTTTTTTTGTGTTATTTTCGAAATAATTGGTTCTATCAATAGATCCTGACTCAATTTTGCTAGTAATGTATTCCTGTTCTTGATTGGTGGATATTTTAAACATGAAATCTTTGCTTTTACATGTCATTAAAATCTTCAGTAGCGAAGTCAGTTCAGCCCTCAATTTCTCAAAACAACCAACGAAAGTGGGATGGCCCACGCTTGCTCTGAGACGACCTATTGTCCTATCAGAAAGTTCTGACTTTTTCGGATAATATTTATACTCTAGGGTCCAATGTAGCCGGTATGGAGTTGACGCATACTGAATTCAGGCTTTATCTTCTTCAGCATTTCTCAACAGCTGTTTCGGGTTGATCAGACCCTTAATCGTATTTACCATGCACGTCGTCCAGGGAATCACTGTTGATACTAACATCCTGACTGTCGGGAAACATTTCAACACAGAAGTTGTTTGGATTTTAAAAGGTGCTCACGTTTTAAAGCAGTGTCTACATAACGCAGTTTAATTCATTGAGTAGACGCATTGGCAAACACAGTATCACCCTGAACGCCAAATTGGATCCAGGGGGCGAATGTCGTTGAAGAAATGGAAAACATGAAAGAAAAAAGGATGGAGCATAGATCTAATGTTTGCGGCATAAAAGAGATTAAACAATGTTGTCAGGGCAGCTGTAAGCGAACTGGACCAATATTGTTCCCCGCGTTGAGGTAAGCTAGACCTGCCAAGTATACACAACAACCTATTGCAACATTCACCAAACACTATACTGTAGGTTTTCCATAGAACAGCAACAATGAAAATTACTAGTTGGCTCGCCGACTCGGGGAATACACAGATGTGAAATTTGGATTTCGATCATCAATGTGTAAATTAGGACGCAGAATGAAATTTCCTGTCATATTTCTCAAGGTTACTTGAAGAAAATGTTTTATTTTTTTTATGCTTCTACTCAAAATGTCGGAACACTTTCTTCTGTTCAACTCAGTTGTGGCCCAGAATGCCAGAACACTTTCTTCTGTTCAACTCAGTTGTGGCTCAAACGCAACTAAAGTGGAATAATATTGCGTACTTCAAGATCTTCTAAAACATACAATTTTAAGTCTTGCTATGACTACGCGTAATTTCTACGCTTACGACATTTTGTAAAATTTAAGGCTCAGCGGTGAAAACGCCTTTCGCGATTACATTGCGGGTCTGACTTCCTTTATAATAATAATGATGATGATGGAGTCCCGCAGCTCCTAAGGCCGGCCATGGATGTTGATTGCAGTTCCAAGAGAAGACAAAGATGTTTATGAAATACTGCAAGATGTAGGAAAAACGATAACAATACAGCAATGACTGAGAAGAGATGAAGAGGAATAAAAAGTGCGTGATGTATAAAGAATAATCTTATTTACGTAATGAAATTTTATCACGATTTTGCTGGGATGTAGTAAAACCGTGTAAATGGATGACATAAATCTACCTTCATCCTGGGTAAAACGCAAAATTAGGTATACATTTACGGTGTAAAAAGGTAAGTGGCAAATATCAGTTTACCTCGAGAAAGGTTGTGTTCTAATCTCAGAAACACCATTTTCAGTTCCCTCACCCCCCCCCCCCAACCCAAACCTATTCCCCGCCAGTTCCTCCAACTTAACCATTTATTCACGGTTAGGCCTCGCGTCTTTCATCTATGCCAGGCACCAGGTAGCAAGTTAACTTGCTGATTCCCTGTGAGACCCAAACTTAAATCTTCCTAAACATAATCATCATGCAGCCATGGGTATTACGCCTTTGGTAACTGTAGGTCGTCTTTGGTGGAAAGCAGTTCGCCATCAGTTCTGTCCTTGTTGCGTTATCTATCTATCTATCTATCTATCTATCTATCTATCTATCTATCTATCTATCTATCTATCTATCTATCTATCTATCTATCTATCTATCTATCTATCTATCTATCTATCTATCTGTCTATCTACCTACCTATCTATCTATCTATCTATCTATCTATCTATCTATCTATCTATCTATCTATCTATCTATCTATCTATCTATCTATCTATCTATCTATCTATCTATCTATCTATCTATCTATCTATCTATCTATCTATCTAACTGTACATCTGTCTGCCTGTTTTTCTGCCTGTCTGCCTGTCTGTCTGCCTGTCTGTCTATCTGCCTGTCTGCGTGTCTGTCTGTCTGTCTGTCCGCCTGTCTGTCTGCCTGTTTGTCTATCTATCTATCTATTTAATCTGTTTTGGCACATCACTTCGACATCTTCTACCTCTCAGTTTTCGTTCCTCTCCGATTTGTAATCTCAGCACCTTCACAGAATCTCTACTTTGCCAGATCTGTTAAAATGCACGTATGAAAAGATGTTCGAACTGAGACAGCGCTTGATATTATATGCCCTGACGTCTTTCACTGTGCCACAGGCACAGTTGTGTGACCCAGTATTCATGCGCCAGTGCGTGTTTAAAGATAATTGCTCGTGTTTTCCAGACCCCCATACCTTATCACATGAACTCTCGTCTGGCTTACCATTCTATCATAATGCAACCATAATGTGCTTATTGTTGGTGATCATAAAGTTGAAATGATTACTATTTGAAATTAATTAATTAATTAATAGAAGTAAATAAATACGTGGATTTCAAATATGTTCACACTCTCAGTTATTATGCCACAAGGTCATGGGTGGGAGAGAGAAAGAGAGAAAGAGAGAAGAGAGAGAGAGAGAGAGAGAGAGAGAGAGAGAGAGAGAGAGAGAGAGAGAGAGAGAGAGAAGGAAATGAGAGAAAGAAAGACAACTAGAGAGGGAGCTAAATGAGAGAGAGAAAGTGAAAGAGAGAGACGAGAGAGAGAAAGAGAGAGAGAGAGAGAAATGAGATTGAGAGAGAGAGAGAGAGAGAGAGAGAGAGAGAGAGAGAGAAAGAGAGAGATAGGGAGAGAGAAAAGAAAGGTGGGACTACAAGTTTATCCCAGGCAAAAATTCAGATTACCTCATGTAGTAAATATATAAATAAATACACATATAAATACATGAAGAAATAAATGCCTAAACAAATGCACAGAGCCCTTCACAGACCGGAAGGCAGGCCTAACTTTTGGATATAAAGAAAAAGACAGGAGAACCTCGAAAGATAGCAACATGTACATTAAGTGGTGGACGCTTAAGAACTAAAGAGCATTTGCATGAACACTACGGAGAGATAATTATATTCCACAGGTCTAAAGAACTTACGATGGTTCTGCATTTTGCCATGTATTTATTTTTGCACCAGCCACGTTATAATGTTTTATCAACATCATAATATTTATTTATTAAGTTCAAAAAGCCGCCTTCTCTTCACCTGTTGTAATATTTTTTCTTTTCTTTTCTTCCTTTCTGTCTTTCATTCTTTCTTTCTATCCGCCTTTCTTTCCTTTTCTTTCTTTCTTTCTTTCTCTCTTTTTCTCTCTCTCCCTTCTGTGTTATTTATTCATTTAGTTAGTTAGTTAATTAGTTAGATAGTCAGTCAGTGAGTTAGATAGTTAGTTGATTTGTTAGTTAATTAGATAGTTAATTGATTAGTTAGTTGGCTGGTTAGGTAGCTAGTTAGTTAGTTAGTTAATTAATTAATTAGTTAGACAGAGAGGCAGTTAGTAAAGCAGGTACGTACGTTGGTAAATAGGTATGCAGATAAGCAGATAGGTAGCTTGGTGGGGATGTATTTATTCATCCATTCACTAACTTCTAATTTTTTTACATTTTCATTTGGGGGGAGGGTGGGAGAGTGAGGAGGAAACGGGGTAATGAGGAGGGGCAGGGGTGAGGGGCGACGAGGGGGGGGGTGGGAGGGATGAGGGATAATTATTATATCATATGGCTATGACGTAACTTCCGAAATAAAAATTAACACTCTACCGTTCTCCAGCTTTGAGGTAAAAAGAATGCACTTTATCATTTCAGAAACGGAAACTAACATTAACGCCAGGAGTTAAAAAGCTGCACGTGTCTAAGTAGAGCACAAGAAAAGTAACCCTCACGCTTTGACAAAACCGTTTGAAAGGATTTTGGACTTATCTGAGAATAAATTCCAGCCACTTTCGTAATTAAATCAGAGGTTTTCGTAACTAAATATATCTGAGGCAATCTGCAAGTTCTTTCATGACCCGAAACCGTATATTGTTGCCAAATATCTAGCACAAAGAGACATTATCATTTCTGATTCTTATCCGTAGACACGCCAATTAAACTCTCTTTTCTTTACTATAAAGACTGAATTTATTGTCTTCATTATCATTTCTGATTCTTTTGTGATTATTGTAGCGTTTTTTTTTTTTTGTTACTGTTTTTTTTTCTTTTCTAATGCAGGGCTATGCAATCCGCTTACAAGTTTGTTTCGTTTTTTTTTTCTTTCTTCCACATTTTAAGGTTAGCTCCTTTCATTGCCACCGAAGTTCTTGGCACACTTGAGCAATTGTTCTGTCTTTGTTTGTTTCTTTATCTATTTATAAGTTTATTTACTTTAGATCTCCGATTCAGAATTTACATTCCAGTTAACCCAGTCCCAGTCCACCCAACCTCAACATACACAGAACTGTGGTATGGCTCAGTATGGCTCAAAATCAATTCTAGAACAGGACACAGTATGGCTGGTCAGCCAGTGAGGGAAGGTCCAGTTGCTCAAAACTTAATTATAATTCAAAGCGACATTTCGCTCTCAGTGATCACTTCAGCCGTTTCTGTGATCAAATCTTACCCTGCTACCATTGATTCAGCCAACTTCACTGTGATAGAAACCAACGGCCCTGACTGTTACGTGGGTCTGGGGAATGGAGGGAGGGAGGGAGGGAGGGCATTCCTGAGATTACGTAACGCCGTGTTTCTCAAACTCTTTTGTCCCACTCCTCATTCCAGTTAAAAAAAACAACAAAAAAAAACCCCGCGCCCCCACCCTTATCGGACATAGTATACAGTAATGTACAAAAACATTAAAAATGTAAAAAAAATGCCCCAACATTGACACCAATAATATCTCGCCATCCTTTTGATGAATCCCTGAGAAATTTTGGTAGAGTTATGTCCAGTATATGTGATGGACTGGTTTTGATTTAAAAAAAAAAAAAAAATGGAGAAAAAATACTCAAACTGTTGTGGGCTAGACAGATGAAATTGTGTTAATATCTTCATCGTTCTTGATCAGCTGGCTTGTTTTATTAATTTTTTGACAGACGCTCACTTAATCTAAAATATCTTTAAAAGTAATGATTAAATCTTGATGAAATTTTAACATAGCATTACACATATAATGGACATAACTCTACCAAAATTTCTCACGGATTCATCAAAGGATTGCCAGATATTTGGTGTCAATGTTGGGGCAGTTTTTTTTTTTTTTAATAACCCGATAAATTCAGAATGTATACATCCAAAAGACGTTTTGATTAAAAAATCACCAATGCGATATAAACTGACTACATTTCATCTATACAGTAAAGTTAAAATACACAACGAAATTAAGATTTCTATGAAAAATTTCGGTGCCCAATTCTGAAGTCCAAAATATTGCCGCGCTCCATGGTGGGGCACACCCCACCTTGAGAAACACCGATGTAACGTCTCGTCTATTTGCTATGTCTGTACTTGGACACGCCAAGTTCAGTGGCGTTCCCGGGGAATGTGGAAATAAGGTTTTGCTGTCAGGTTGAAGGTTTTCCTATCAAGTTCACAAGCCCTCGATAACAAAAAAAAAAAAAAATGGGCGAACAACTGGGTTCTTGAGGTTTTGGATACTTTGAAGACGGAGAACTTGGGCCTCACGCCAAGTTGTCTGATTTTGCTGTCTGCGTACTCTCTGCATGACATAATCTTCTTCCGACATAGACAGTGTGTCAGACAGTAGACACAGAACCTCGTGTCTAATGAATTGTGATGGAAACTGTCCTCGCGGCTTCCAACAATATTTCCAATATCAGTATAGGTAGATCCTATTACGTTCAAAGAAAATACACACACAGAAACAAAATACGACATTATTAACTGCCGTTTATTGTTTTACAAGCGGAATCTTGTTAAATACATTGCTTGTCAAGTCAAGTGATCTACCTATCTATCTATCTATCTATCTATCTATCTATCTATCTATCTATCTATCTATCTATCTATCTATCTATCTATCTATCTATCTATCTATCTATCTATCTATCTATCTATCTGTCTGTCTATCTATCTATCTATCTATCTACCTATCGATCGATCTATCTATCTATCTATCTATCTATCTATCTATCTATCTATCTATCTATCTATCTATCTATCTATCTATCTATCTATCTATCTGTCTGTTTGTCTGTCTATCTATCTATTTATTTATCTGCCTATCCATCCATCCATCTTTCTCTCTATCTATCTATTTGTCTGTCTGTGTGTCCGTTTGTCTGTCTGTTTGTCTGTCTGTCTGTTTGTCTGTCTGTCTACCTACGGCCGACTGTCTATCTCTGTCTGCCTCTCTCTCTCTGTCTTCCCTCTCCCCTTCCAAATTTTATCCAAACCCTCCTCTCCTACAACCAACAAACAACAAACAATATCCTCGAATTTCACTTTTTAGGGTTTCCCCCATACAAACAAAAATCTTCACACCTCGATCAAACAGACAAAGTCAACTGGCCATCTTCCATGTAGAGTTTGCCTGAGGGAATGGGAAAACCCAGCAATTTTTTTACACGGTAATCACTTCCAGGCATGACGTGGCATGTCAATCAGTGTCGTCTACAGGTCAGGTTTTGGACATTTTCAATCCTTATTGTTCACCGTAAATCTGGATTTACGTGTGTAAGGAAACGCAAACGGCAAACGGAAGCGTCAAAAACTCATCAAGCAATAAAATGACACACATGGAAACACCCTTCCTTTCTACTACTTGATGGATTTTTGACGGTTCCGTTGCCATTTCTGTTTCCGTACACATAGAAACCTAGCTTGATGCTGTGAGCTGTGATGAGTCTTGCCTCTTCCATCTCTGCAACAAAATACCCTATGCAGATGCGGTAGGAAATCGAAAGAATTGAACGTCCGATACTTTAAGTCTATTGCGGCTCTGCAACAAAGCTGCCAGAAAGTGGCGGTAAAAAAAGCGAGAAAAATAGTTTTACACTTATTATAATTAGGTCACCCATTATGTATTTCTCCGTCATCTATATCTAGATTCCATTTGCCATGAAATTTCCAGCAGTGGAGCTTCATATTATGACTCGAAATTATAGGTACCAGCAAGAGACACCATTCTACAAATGGAGAAAAAAAAAGTATATTATGTATTCATGAGAAGAGGGACCAGGCGTTACCTGCGATAAATCTGATTTCTCCCTGCCTCTCTCTCTCTCCCACATTCCACCTATCCCTCTCTCTCTCTCTCTCTCGTTCTCTCTTTCTCCTTTTCTCTCTCTCTCCTCTCCCAAACCCATCTCCTGGAAGGGAAAAACTATATATCAGTGAATACTCAGCGAACAATACTCCACGCACTATGGTACAGGCATTGAACACTTTTGTTTTTTTAACTTTACATTTAACTGGCGAGTCGAAGTGAGGATTTTCCTCGATTCAAAGTGACGAAAAGTATCAAAATGTAAGGGCTCGGTGTCTTCTCATATAAATATGCGCTTGTGAACTGGCAAGCTAACTTATTATTTACCAATTTTCATATTTTTTCGATGAGTAGTTTCGAAGCCTTTTGGTTAGACACATTTATGGGTCCATTACAATAAGAAGAAGATAACTTTCTGCATAATAACTATACCAGTTTGTATTTCTTCCCCAGCAGTGTTATGTTCGTTTAATCCAAAACAGACACGGGTATGTTATTTGTCACGAGTGGAGTGAGTGCAATTAAGGGGATTGCTACAGAGCGGGTGTAGAGTAAGAAGGGCTCACAGTAGACAGCAAGTTAAGCGTGCTGTTGTGAGTAGTGGGGGGGTCTGAAGGAGGCGAAAGCGCTGTATAGCTATCACTGCAAGTTAGAAGGTCCGACGGAGCGGACCTGTGAATAAGAGCCCATCGGGCGGAAAGGGAGCAGTCGAGAAGACTAGTGGAAGAGTCTTTCCAGTAATGACTGGTATGTAGAACGTTGATTGATTATTATGATTGATGTATTATATTATATTCGTCTATTACCATGATGTAAATAAGTATATGTGAGGAAGGTGGAAGGCCGTGATATTGGATATAGCAATGTGCGCCATGAGCGATAGATGAAAGTGAGTTCATGGATTTATAGCGCGAGTGAGTAGTGTGTACTCCGATGGAGGTGTGTTACCGTAAGATGTGTGGTGAGTGAAAGGGGAACTAGTGTGTGTACGCTTCATGGATTGTAAGGAGAGGTGGAGTGAATAGAAATGGTAGGGTATTATACCAATGTAATGTTATTCTTGTAGGTGTCGGGGACGGGCCGAAGAGCCACCTCGATGAGCACAAGTCATAGGCCAGCATAGGGCCGGAGGCCGCACATAGGCCAGAAGTGAGGCTGTCAGTACAGGACAGTAGAGGCACATAAAGTCGTGGCAGTCAGGCCACGGACAGGGACGTAGATATGAGAGTGAATGAGATGCTATGTTGTTGCCATGTTGATAGGCTAGTGAACTGATACTATGTTGTTGCCATGTTGATAGGCTAGTGAACTGATACTATGTTGTTGCCATGTTGATGGCTATGGAAATAATAACGTGTTATTGCCCTGCTGAGGTGCTAGGGGAGTGCTAAGGTGTATGACAATAGGGAGGGGATATTGCGAGACTGCGGTGCCAGTAAAGTATTAATGTGCTATTAAGACCCTGAGGGGAGAGGCTGAGGCCGAAGTGCCTTTAGGAGTAACTACCGGATTGTGGATCCGAGAGAGAGTGGGTGTGAGAATAAGGCCGTTGTACGGCAGTTCATTTCAATAATATAATGTATGTAATTGCGCTATTATATGTATAATTATGTTTAATAAATGTGTGAGTCTGATGGGTTGTTTTGTTAAGTGTTAACTTGTTTGTTCGTGATTGTCGTCCTGTCATAAACTATTACATCTCCCAGTCTGGGATTTGTGACATTATTGCACATAAAAACGAACCCTGGTCAGAAATAATGGCTGGGAAGAGTCAGAAACATTTACAACAGAACAGACTGATGGAAAACAGCAAGAACAAGAACAGAATTAAAGAAAGAACAGAACAAACAAACCGCCATTAAGGACGAAGATAAAGATCCTTCGCAAACTGGCTGGATAACATAAAACGGCGGATTAACATTGCTGAAAGACTTGATAACACATATGTACAGTTCTAACGCGACACAGAATACTGAGACGCACCATTCCTTCTTCCACTGTTATGTCCGCAAATTGCCCGCGTATAATTACGGTGAGTACCACTCCTTTTCGTTCAATTATAATTATATGAAGGGGTGTGGTGCGAATTGTTGCATTATTGACATTGATGATACGCAGGCAAATCGACGGACGGAATATGACGGATTGATTCGTGTCGGTATCCTGTGTCTCTGATTCTATACATGATGTCTGTTATAAAGGCATAAAATGCACAAACCTACGTCAGAAAACCATTCTGGCGTGATCATAGCATTTATCATTTAAAAACCTAACAAATGCTGTAGTCAGGCAGTTTCCCAATATTATGTTTAGTCAGGGATTAATGACGATTATGTGTTTTCAATGTGAATTAATTTAACTGTCCATATTCCAACAGTTACTACGTATATATATATATATATATTTCAGGACTCGCCCATGCTTGGCCCGGTTATTGATTTAACCGCATAAAGCATCAAAAAGATCGCAACTGAAACAGAGATTATAACGCGATCATTGATAATTATCGATACTTAGGCGTGTATTTTTTAAAAAATGTATTTTTTCGATTCATTTCATCCATGCATGACGTCCCCTTTTGGCAATTA
>OZ007570.1:58524239-58536739 GCA_963931925.1 Onchidella celtica | reverse complement strand
GCTTACACTTGATTTTGTTACTTTTTCTTTCTGAAGATGGAACATGGATGTTGTTGCAGTAACAATTTATTATAAGCAGTGGTTTGCGTGTTATTTTTGCAGATAAGAGAGATAACCGGCAAAGGTACGTAATCAACATTGCGCCCTTAATCCTTGTTCGATCTATTTCCATTTTCTGAAAAAAGTGGAGATCTTTTAATATATGGAAGTGTAGCAAATGCACACTTTGACACTTCGTCTTGTTTAAAATGCGTTGTGACCCACAGACTAATAAAATACCCAGACTGGATGATCCCATTGTGTGACGTCACAAAACAGCGAAAGGTCATGAACCATCCGCCATGTCAGGTTTAAGGTAGCGACCGACGCTTCAGCATAGCTACAATTTTGAATGATACCATTTTGACGCGCCTACTGAACGCGGGAGTTTGGTTCCGCGCCAAGAAATTAATACATGTACCACCAATCTTGACAAATAAAAAGAAATTTCTACTGCAGATAGAACTAGAATTCCGACGACAGACGAAATAAAATTCAAAATCTTGTAGGAACTCAACTTCTGTGACGTCAAGTGACTAAGAAATGTGCGGATCCGAAAGAACAGTTCCCTTTTTGTTTGTCTCTCCACATCACAGACTAATAAAGTACCCAGACTGGATGATCCCATTGTGTGACGTCACAAAACAGCGAAAGGTCATGAACCATCCGCCATATTAGGTTTGAGGTAGCGACCGACGCTTCAGCATAGCTACAATTTTGAATGATACCATTTTGACGCGCCTACTGAACGCGGGAGTTTGATTCCGCACCAAGAAATTAATACATGTACCACCAATCTTGACAAATAAAAAGAAATTTCTACTGCAGATAGAACTAGAATCGGAATTTCCCGAGAGGCCGCCCATGTTGGTTATACAGTCGCCGCTCGGGAAATTCCGTAAAAAAACGACACAGCCCGAAGCTCGTGTTTCCAGTCTGGTTAATTTATTAGTCTGTGTTGTGACCCATATCAAGCTGTTTCACAATTCCCGTTTATTCTAACTCCTTATCATAATACTAAAGCCGCCAATATTTAAAGCTGCAATGACTGTCTCAGTTGTGCAAAAAAAAGTGGAGTTGGAACAAACAAAAACTAATGTCAGGACCTCCTCTCCGTTTCCTTAAGTTCGTGCTGGACACTGTGTTTTGGGATTTGGCACAAGGTGGTGGATGAGGATGCAGGGGGAAGTGGTGAAGAATATATATGTATATTTTTTTTTCATCTTAGAAAATAGATGGGGGGAGATTTGGGTGGGAAATGATTGAATATTTCATTTCTAAATGTTATTTTTACCTTTTATTCTACATAGCGCTGTGGATGCACGAACATCCCATTTACTGTACATGGGCGCACTTAACCGATGATTTACAGGCTTCTTCCCATGCTCACTCAATTCTCATACACGCTACCATGTGCATGTCTTTCTACTTCCTTCGCTTCTCTACTCTACTCTTCTTTTCTCTGGTCTCCCTGATGAATCACTGCCTTACAACACCAACAAAATATAAAGGACTGAGATTTTTATCCTCCCCTCTCTCTCAGACACTCAGCCCTCCCCCCCCCCTTCCCCTATTTCTCTTTCTCTCTAGCCATCTATCTCTTGCTCTCTTTTTGTCTCTCGGTCTTTCTTCTCTCCTTTCTCTCTTTCTGTTACTCTTCCTCTCCCCCTCTCTCTTTCTCCCATGCTGTCTGTCTCTTTCTCTCCCTCCTCTCTCTCTCTCTCTCTCTCTCTCTGTCTGTCTCTCTTTCTGTAACTCTTTCTCTCCCTCCTCTCTCTCTGTCTTTCTCCCTTTCTCTAGCCCCTCTCTCCCTCCTCTCTCTATCGTTCAGCTATTCTGCTCTTCTTACTTTCCTCAATGTATCACTAGTTTCTCATTGCTCCCCCGCTCCGCCTACATCCTCTCGTGATATGTCTCTAACACCCCCCCCCTCCTCTCCCCGCCTCCTGTGTCATGAACGTGTTGCATCCCTTCCTCATAATTTGCGTTGCATTTTGCGATAATCCTCTTTTTCTTTTTTAGCGGATGCATCTAAGGGCACAGTGGAATGAATGCAGAGACGGGGAACCTGGAAGCTCGCCAGGGCTTTCAGATCGTGCCCTTGTCCGGAATAAATGGAACAAACACACAAACACACAAACAGGATGAATTGTGGGAAAAGTGCCAGGAGCGCTACGTGACGAAGCTATGGATGAAAACAAAAAACGAGTTAGAAGGAGAGAGATAAAGTACCAAAGGCGAGATTTATAATTTCAGGGTTATGCTCGTTTTAGTTTAAATTACAAAGGAAGTGCTGAAGTCCCATTCGGGCAGATTTGTAGATATGTTGGACTAGTAACGCAGTCAAGTCAGTTTTTGCGCTGTATTTGACTCAGATTTGAACTGCCTTTGAATTAACCTATCGAGACAGACTTGTGTCGGTCTCCGCAATGCGTTAGCTACCACATAACTCCATAGACCACTTGTCACACCAAAAGCCGAGACAAAACAAGCTTGACCTAATGCGTTAACAGCCTTAACATCGCAAGCTTGACCTTTGACAGGCAATTCCAGAAGCAAAGACAACAGCACTGAACGAAGCATCATAGACAGGCAGACACACAATGACGGGTTATTTAGAGAGTTAGCCACGAAGTATATTATAATATTCTGGCAATGCACAAGCGATTCATTTTGTTCTTGCAAGAAGACACAAATTCGGAGAAAATAAAAACACTGAAAGACACAGAGAGGAAGAATTTCTACGTACAGAAATCCAGATACAATCGTAAGTCCATCCAAACAAACAGAATGATAGTAAAATATACAAATAGTTGGTACTTGTATTTGCAATCAAAGTTGAATACCTTTTTCTATTTGATAAAACGGTGAGTTGGTATACATCAGAAGCCAAATGGGAGCGTGCATGAGAAAACCAGGCTTAAGTCGGCAACATGACATTTTGAGTTCTGTACATAATATTATATACTAAAAGACAAGACATTTCTGATAAATTGAAGTCAGTGACCCCCCATAAAAGAAGATTTTGAGAAAATGGCATTTAACCGTGTAAGTGGCAATAGCTAATTGACCAAGTAATATTGGAGTGATTGTTGTTAGGAGACCGTAGTCTAATTACAAAGCCGTTATAGAGATCATAGTGAGTAGTGTTCACTGCTCATCTACAGTTTACCCTGTAACATGCCACGGTCCCCTAAACAACAGCCAAGTTGGAAGTTTGTGTCGGACCCATATTTTCACTTCAAAGCCGTTTTTCTCAAAATCAGCTTTGCCGTCTTAAACTGGGTTTTCTTATTGACAATCTCAAATAGTAAGATCCCAACCAAGGCACAACCTTAAGACCAAAGGCACGCGATTTTCAGGATCAAACCAAATATTGCTTATACACACATTGACAAATAATATGACCTGGAACCTCTCCAAGTCCGAGTGAAAAACGTGGTAAACAAGTGCAGATTCGTTCAAACATTTGTCTGGAACAACCACAAGTACCACTATCGCAGACGGTAATACCAGTATTACAGACAAGCTAAAATATGCGATCTCCGCGCCAACAAAAACACAAAAACAACAACAACAACAAAAAATGTACTTTGTAAAAGCCCTATGATTTCGGCCAAGTCCTACACCCGCCCCCAGAGATTTTCTGTAATTTTTAAAGATTTGGAACAAAATATGGCATCATTGGAAAGAGCTTATGGAATTATTTCATAATTTGACCCAACAACGCAGATAGCTTTGAAGAAACCTCTTCAATCACTTTCTGACAAGATCCCTCTCACTGTTTTGTCACATTTTTAGGGCATATTTCCCTGGGCTGATGTGCTCCTCGAACGCCCCCGTGTGCTGGCAGGTCGATACGTGTCGCTTTGACCGTGAGAGGGGAGAAAGCTTGGCAACCCCCGGCATGGCTAAACTGGTCCTCAGAAAATCTGGCCGTTACTTTTAGCGCCCAAATTGTTGTGTTTCCTCGATGTTGTCCTGGTGGGATTTGGCAGAAGCGGGAGGAGTTGGCAAGGGAGAGAGGAGGGGGGAAGACAAGAAGAGAAAGGAGCAAGCAGGAGACAAGTTAGGTAAGATGCACACATTCTTTTTTAATATAGAGATGGTAGTAAAACATCGTCAATGCACTGACTAAATGGCCTAATTCAGACTTCAGCAGCATCGTCAATGCCCTGACCAAATGGCCCACCAAGTCCGACTTCAGCCAAAATTGCTTTGATCTGTTACATTCTTCGTGAGATCAGGCCCGACACTGTCATGCAAACAAACAAACAAACAAATGGACAATGAGCCAATATGCACGTACAATAATAACCCCAACAACTGACACGCTAAGTTAAACATTTCACCTTGAGAAACAATTTTATAATTTATTCGCTTTTCTCAGATCTATGAAAAATGACTCAGGTCATCACGTTAGCACTGTGACGATGTAGATTTATAGATATATCCATTAGGTCACCCTGGCATCTTCGGCTGCAGAAAATTTCTCATTATTGGAGCCTGTGCCATTTCGGATACTTTATTTAATTACAGCTTTGAAAGTCCGCGTATCTCATTTTCAAGTGCATCCGGTGGGACTTGAGAGACGTGCTGTAGATGTAATGAGACACAATTAGAAAATTAGCACGAAGGAGAAACAAGACTGAAATTAAGCTGACGAGGAAGAGATACAACCAAATAACATGGGCGAACAAATTCCGCGTGTCGGCTCCTATCGTAATCTCTCCGTGCACGGTGTAATGTAAAAGAGGATGTTCGATATTATTGAGCTTCAGGGCTTAACATAAAATTAAGGCTAATGACGCAGTCAAGCCTCTTTTGCGTCTGTTTTGACTCAACGCATAAGTTCTCTCTTTGAGCCTGCTGATTCAAGACAGTTTGGATGGGCCCGAACAAGTCGAGACAAACTTGTTTCGATCTCGCCAGTGCGGGAAGTCCCGTTTCGCTCCAACGACCACACATCACACTATAATAGAAACAACACAGACTTGACTCACTGCACCACCAGCCTGAGGGAGGGATCATACAAAGCCAGGTCAGACCCGACAGGTGCTGCTAGCAAAATGTACACCAAAGAAATAATGTCAGAAGCTGACTGTGTTTGATCGGGCTTTGTATGATAGGGTCTTCACGGATTTACCAAGAAAATATAGGAAATTATGGTATGCATGCACTTCTTGTTTCCAGCATCTGTGTCTGACCGGGCTTAGTATGATACCTCCCTATATGTTCCCATCTAAATGTCGCGACCTGCCATGATATTTCCTCTCTTTGAAAGTTATTCTGGACAATGGCCTGACCCTAGCGCGCACCCCTGTAACAAACGCACTCGACTTGGTGAGTGAAGGAAAGTGCGCAACCGTTCAGTGCACAGCCGCTGAGCTATGAGGACTCGCCTCTTTCCCCTCACCATTTTCATTCTCCACCCGTCAAGCAAAAGAGAAAAAAGAAGTATTGGTACAGACATTTGTTGTGATGCCAACAATGTCACGAAAGTCAATATTTGTCTGTGCAGACCGACATAGCAGACCAGTGCAATTCGGTACCAGCCAGTGTGACAGATAGCTGGCGTCTTAACTCCTCTTTCCATACAAGCGGTTCTCTGGACGTGAGGAATACCAAACCAATAGCCAAACAATCGCAATAATTGACTTAATAGCAATGCTATCGTGGTTCTTTTTCCATTATTATTTTTATGCGTTTTTCTCAATATCAGGCGATCTCTGACATGGGCGGTATAGCCCTGTGTAGTGGGTAGGCTGCTCTCTGAGGCTGCTCTCTGAGGCTGATTAAATTTATGTTTGTTTTATTTTACATTGTTGTGTTGTCCGGGGGGTGGGCCAGTGTGGTGAACTACTGTATACAAAATTACTCACCGCTGGGTGGATTTTTAATATACAAAATGGAATGAGGGGAAAAGGGCTGCAGTTTTGACCATTTGGGACACAGGAGAGAGAGAGAGAGAGAAAGAGAGAGAGAGAGAGAGAGAGAGAGAGAGAGAGAGAGAAAGAGAGAGAGAGAATCAGACAGGCAGACAGAGAGAGGGGGGAGAATGTGAGAGAGAGAGAGAGAGAGAGAGAGAGAGAGAGAGAGAGGAGGGGGGGGGGGAGATAAAGAGAGAGAAAGAGAGAATTAACAGTTTGTGAGAGATAGCTCGAGTCATAACTTCTCCCTCCAAACAAACGGTTCTGTGGACGTAGCGAATACCGATTCAATACCATCAATCCGGTTCTCAAAACAAACGAAAAAATTGTGAATTTCAGGAAACTATGCGTAACTACGCCCAACTTACAGAGAATGCCTGGAATATGTAAATTAAAAGGTAAAAACCTGCAAGGAATGCCCTTGTGTGTGTCAACATTTATACAGGTCAGAAAACTATAAGAAGACTGGATTACTTTGATAGACTGATTACTGAGAAACAGATTTGTGGACTCGGTTCATTCAGTTAAGTCTACTTATAATTATTATTCCGACGCTCGGCGGCAATGCGATGGGTTCACATACGATTCATTAATATAAGTCACGATTGCAGTCTCTGGGTGTCATGTAATTTCCATGTTCATATCACATTACCCGAGGCTGGCGGTCAGTTAGCTGACACTGGACATCACAGGTCTAAGATGACCACGTTTACACAAGGTCGTGAATTGTTGAAACTGAAAGAGTGGTAGTGTTCTGTGAAGCGAGTCATTCATTTCGGATTTCGCGAAATTAATTCTTGTTTGTTCTCTATCTCCATTTTCTGGGAAAAAACAACAACAACTGGAGATCGATTAGTATGTAGAAAAGGCATAACAAAGGCACACTCTGACACTTCCTTAAAATGCGTTGTGGCGCTTATCAGGCTCTTTCACAGACCCCATTTATTATAACTCCTTATCATAATACTTAAACCGCAAACGTTTAACGTCGAATTTCTCAGTTATGCAAAAAAGTGGAGTTATAACAAACAAGAACTTTACTAAGGTCGCGCTATGTGCAAGACTGGCCACTTTTTACAGCTCAAGTGTCTTTTTACCCTTAAATTTCTAACATCTAAACATGTAGGCCTAGTTATTCATTGAGTTGAATTGCCTTCATTAAGCACTAAAAGCCCCTCTTTACATACTGCATTATGGAGAAAACTAGCTACTCTGTAGATCTTCAGTGCTAACTTGGTGGCATTTTTTGTCTCGGGCCAACGCCCTTAAAGCACCCCCTCCCCAATCCTCGCCCCCCCCCTCTCAACAACATCCTCTACAGAACGTCTTTCTGGCGTGCAGGCAACAAGATTCAATGGGCTAAGATGAATATTCATAAATATCGCTGGCCACAATCCCCGCGGGACACCCCAAAGCTAGCCGGAGCGCCTGTGATTGGCTAATTCCTATTCCGAATGGCTCATAGCTGTCATTTCCGGTTGTGTATTGTAGCCTGTGGTACAGAGTCCAGGAAAAGGAGTGGGCGATACCCTTAAACAACATAACTGGAATCGATGTTAAGAACGTCTATGACACTCTTTATTGACATTGCTATTATGTTAATGATTATAGGTCTCAATTATTTTCTCTCCTTTGTTCACTTGAACATTCTGATAGTGTCTTTATCTACACAAACACAATTCATAGACTTGTGAGGGATATAGATGAAATACGAAATCATACATATGTAAATATAATTCTGAGACACAGAGAGAGAGAGAGAAAGAAGTAGAGAGAGAGAAAGAGAGAGAGAGAGAGAGAGAGAGAAAGAGAGAGAAAAGCGGGGAGGGGAAGGCAAATGATATTCGTCTGGCAGCAAAATAAGTGGCCATACATCCCAGCGCCCGTTATCGATTCGGGGGTACGATCCTAAAACAGACCCCTAAAACTGGTAGGGGGTCTAGGTTAGGAAACAATTTACAAGCTCCCCCCCCCCCCACCCCACCCCTTTTATCTCCTCGCGCCCCTCCCTCCCCATTTGGGAAGGGGGGGGGGAAATGGATGAGAGCAATGATAACACATGAGTCATGCTTGTGATGGCATGCCGGCTTTGATAGACGATGGGCGAATGCAGATGTGAGCAAGACAGGGCAGGGGCGGGGGTGGAGGGAACTTGATATCACGTGCGTGTCTGAAAACTTGACCGTGACTGTTCAGAGTGATTGTGGAGACGAGACAAGTCTGAATCAACAGCGGCTACATACAGTATAAATTGTGTATCCAACAGGTGAAACTCTCGAAGCCCTTACATTGGAAATGTGAAGGAGTGTTAGTATAGCACATCACGACTTCAGTTCTTGTTTGTCCCAAGTCCACTTTGTGCACAACGGAGAAATTCGACGTTAAGCGTTGTACATGAATAGCTACGCCAAAACCCAGAAAGCTGATTCAGGGGGGCACGTCCGGTTCTTAAAACAGCTGTAGAAATAACCAATGCTTTTCGAAGGTCATTCTTTAAAAAAACTGAATCGACTTCCAAAGATGGGGAATAAAACTGATTTACGTAAAGTTGACTAGGGGGGGAAAACTTCAGCCTACATTGATGATCGGTATCCACCGAACACATCTCCTTTAAAAATATTCATACGCAAACTTGATGGAAATATCTATTTCTACAAGGATTTTTGCGCTAGAAATATGAATAACTGACGCATTAGGAGATCCAAAAGAAAGATATATTCAAGTTTGCCTTCACACAGCCGTTGTCTTCAGCGCTCATCAGCGATTTTAACAAGTGGAACAAACACACCCCGACAAATTCACAAATATATGAATATGGTACAAATGAGAATAATTGATCCGGTCTAAAAAAAAACAAACTGCACACTATTCAGACAGTCGGCGCCAATCTTTTTTCTTTCCAACACAAAAATATTGATCTCGTCTCCCGAGGGATATCTAAATCAAACCTTATTTTGGAGACTACATCTGGCTGCGTGAAAAATGAGTTATACGGCTAAAAGTTTACGGGAAAGAGGAGTGATTACTTGGACAGATGTCAATCAACAATAAGAAAAAACACTAACAGTAACAGAATTTGTTCAAAAGGCATTGAAGAGAGCACCCCCGACAAAAAGAGACTGTTAATGCTCTGAATTTTTGAGTATGTGAAAAAAACATTGAAACTCTTTGGTAAATCAGATTACTAGAATTTCAATTTTTATTTGTTATATTCGAAAGTTCAGAGTATTTGAAATTCGACTCTAGTCGCAAATTGAAATTACCAGCTTTAAATAATTGTCTAACAGTATCAAGTCTGTCTAAATTTCCACAATTTATATATGTACATGTTTTATTATCCAGGATTATTCAGGAGGTTTTTGAGGTGTCAAATTACAATGCGTGGGATGCAGGCAAAAGAACTGAAAGTCTTTGAAGAGCAAGTTACATAAGATCTTCAGAGGAAGGGAACTTTCGTTCAAGTGTTTCGACCGTTGATTTCCTTACAATCTACGGGAACTACCACACCCGTTCTTGTCAAAAAAATTCCTCGTACATAAAAGATTTCCGGGCATCTTTCTATGATACAACATATACATTGCATCCAAAATACCAGCTTTGCTGTTTATAATAAAAGGCTTATTAACCTTGTACATCCATCATTACTATCCTCCAAAAAAGCTTACTTTTCCTCCCATCGGAGGAATGAACATACACTGTTTTCCAAAAGAGTTATTCTTGAACTTAGTTCCGTTCCTGAATCTCATGTCGTGCTTCATTCACCTGCTAGTATCAGATACAAAGATAACAAAGGATAAAGAACAGTATATCTTGAGGAACATTTGGTCGGACTTCCGCAGCAAAATGGCAGCGGATTCTTCCTTGTTTTTCCCAATACAAACAAGCAGAACAAGTCAGGACCAAGGAAACTCCCCCCTCGTTAAGGGAGATAATGTTTCAAAACTTTCGTCGGTGCGCACGCTGTGGGGCAAGAAATTCTGATGTGGAGTTTGTACTGCTACTTCTTTCAGCCAAACACAAGACAGATGTAGGACATGATCAAACAGAGCGTGATTTCTCAGGTAGAAAGGATTCTCCTATACGCTGATTAGCCCCCCCCCCCCAGGGCAAGGTATACAAATCGGTATCCAGATGCTTTCATATGAATGACCGTGCATGTGCCATTCAGGAAGCTCACGAATGCTTTCTGACACATGCATACTGCCTGTTTCATAGTCCCGTCTCTCCCCCGACTCACCCACAGAAAATACCAGAAAACCATACGAGCAAGATCCGTAGCGCCCGGTCATGATCTTTGCCATACGTTTCAAAATTTCTAGTCACACAAGGAAATCATCTTCAAACATATAATGACCGAGAGAATAAGAGAACGAGGAGTAGGAAATCACATTCAAGACTGGAAAAATACCGTCGTCCAATATTTGGTCACGTTTCAACAATCATCAGATAACTAGCCCAGGGAAAGACCGCTCTAGCACGGTACAGTTTGGTTTTACCTCTCTAGTGTCAATTGTTCTAATTTAAAAACGTGACTAGTATCCAGTTCTCTAAGTTTGAAGTACTTTGTAATTTAACAACATCACAAAATTAATGTTCGTGATAGATATTAAGGCTAATAGCAAACCCCAGACAAGTTAGTTTCGCGTCGGTTCTGACTCAGGACTGAACTTCCTTTGAATGAATTAGCTACACATACTTGTTTCAGCCTCAGTGGTGGATGAGGTCCTTTTCAACTACGTAGTCCTCAAAACCGAGACAAACACAGACTTGACTGAGTGTGCTATGGATTTTAGATTTGGCGTTTACCTGACTATTTGATATCATTTTGCAACGTTCAGACATTTTGGATAAGGCAGTCTGTCTGTGAACCATTCGTGTCATTTTTGTTTCATTTTTGTATGTACGTGTATGAGACCCATCTGTCTTCATAGAACCTAACTGTCCACCTTTGTATATCCATTCAATTCATGACCCTCTAACCCAGTAATCTCCACCCCCCCCCTAACTCCCCACTAATTGTACCCATTTCACATCAGTGAAAACCACGCCACATTTTTAGTACGTCATGCACGTTCTGAATGCACGCCATTTCCCTGTGATTCGGGGTTTTCCCGGAACGAGCGTGGTCCACTGCGTTGTGTAATTGAGGGTCGTAGAGACGGGACACTTTTGTGTAGTTGGTGCAGCAAAGTATACGGCACGCCTGTTATTGGGGACAGGGAAAATCATAGTGATGCAGACAGAAATGAATTTGATGATGATCCTACCTATGAAGCCGATAATGTAAACGTTGTGTTGAATTCCTTTAATTATTTAGTTTTGTCCCCTTTTGTTTCAGAAAGGGCTTGAGTCTTTGGAGGAACATATGCACTGGCAGTCGATGTCAATGGGAGATAAGATGGATGAAATAAAGGAACTTTCGTGAACAAACAAAGTAAAGGGAATAAAGCCGTGTTTTCATGTGCACGGAAACGGAAACGGCAGCAGAAACGTGAAAAAATCCCACCAAGAAGTAAAAGAAAAGTCTTTCCACGTGTACTGACGGCATTTTCGTGCATATGAAAACATTCTTTCTATTTCACGGTTTGGTGGATTTTTGGCGTTTCCGTACACATGAAAACCCAGCTTAAGTTCGGTGGGCAGTTTTGCTTGATTTTTTGGTTTTTTTTTTAATGAACTTGACTAGATGAAGTGTCCGGCGTTGCCCGGGATAAAACTGTGCCCCCACCCTCTCTCTCTCTCTCTCTCTCTCTCTCTCTCTCTCTCTCTCTCTCTCTATCTGTCTTTCTCTCTGTGTGTTTGTCTCCTTACGCCGTGGACCTATAAGTTCAAAAACATACACGCGAAACATTTTTTGTGTAAAGAGACACTAAGATGGATGAAATGAAGGAAAAAATATGCTGGACAGAAGAAAGAAAGAAGAAAGTCGAGAATGGGGGGGGGGGGTGGAATGAGAGGTGGGGCTTGGGGGGTGCTTTCATAAATTGTTTGAAAAACACACACACTGATATTTTGTGCCTCTAACAATAAGTTGTTATTCAAAATAGCTAGCAATAACAGACACCAGCTGATGTCAATAAAACTGTGGTTCCTAATGTACAAGACACCCTATTGGTAAATAATTGCTCATGACAGGTTAATGGCAAGAGACTTGACAGCACAGACAAATTCATTCTAAAACCAAGAGAAATACGACTTGCATTAGCTGAGACAGGTCTGTTTTACATTTGTTTTGACTCGGTGCGCGAAGTTTCGCTTCCCGCCAGCTGATTCCGTGTTTTCATGTGGACTGAAACGGAAACGGTAGCAGAAACGTGAAAAAAAAAATCCCACCAAGAAGTAAAAGAAAAGTCTTTCCATGTGTACGGACGGCATTTTCGTGCATATGAAAACATTCTTTCTATTTCACTGTTTGGTGGATTTTGATGTTTCCGTACACATGAAAACCCAGCTCAAGTTCGGTGGGCAGTTTTGCTTGTTTTTTTGTTGTTTTTTAATGAACTAGACTAGAAGAGGTATGCGGCATTGCCC
>OZ007570.1:58176739-58519239 GCA_963931925.1 Onchidella celtica | reverse complement strand
TTGGGAAATTTGCCTTCGTGTCAATGTAGCCCAGTCGCCACAGTGCAGCGCCTGCCGGCGTTGTTTTTTTTTTTGGGGGGGGGGGTTGATGGAGAGGAGGGAGTGGCAGGGATGAATTTTATTTAATTTTGCCCCGGCACCGGCCTGTTCGGCCTGCTCTTTTCGATTTCCAACTGCCAAGGTATCTTTAACCTGCGCAACGTGTGCACGGGCCCTCCGAGTTTTTCGTCCTTATGCGAGAAGACAAAGTGTTCGATCCTACCTCCCATGGGATCAGGGACAGGAAAATATGAGAAAAGAAAACACCTAAATTCCAACATGCCTGCACCGACCGGGATTTGAACCTGGCACCTTCGGCATGAGAGGCGACCACCGTGTCCCCACAAGTGTAAGATCTGGACTGTGAGACCTCGCCCACTGGCCAAACTGAAAGAAATCTGTCTCGCTGGTTCGGCTGCATCAATTAAAACTGTCTTGAGGCGGCTGGACGAATGAGAGACCAAAGTCAGAGCAGGCACTAAACAGACTCGACTCAATGTCCACCTTGCCGTGTTATCTATGAAACAGTTTCCATTGTTGTGTTGTCTAGCAGCCCAATTGCGGACCCACATTTCTGGAACCCTGAAGCTTGAACTGTTATGGAGCCCCTTGCAAGCAGCAACAGTCGGGCAGCATCCAAAATTCACTTATAAAAAAAAGTTTCTTCAGGGCCCCTCCGAGATTATGGGCCCCGGCAGCTTAAGCTTCATTAGTTTCATGGTTGTACTGCAGCCTAACCGTAATCCTAACCCCAGCCCTAAAAATATCCTATAACTACAACACCGGTGATTCCCACTTGTACAATCTTCGGAAAGTAACGATGCCAAGTTTAAGGGCGACAGGAACTCTGTAACGTAAATGGCTCAACATTACTTCACTTCAGATAGGCATACAGGCAACTTGATTGATTTTTCCAAAGCAGTACTGCATCTTTCGTCCCCTATGAAAATAAATAGTTATAAGTAGAGTGATCAAAAGAGATTCTGTATCTGTCTTTGCCTGTGAAAAGAATCACTTATCACTGGACAAATCGAATGAGATTCTGCAATTTTCATCGCCTGTGAAAATATTCACTTATCAGTGAAGTTTTCAAAAAGATTCTGCATCTTTCGTTGCCTGTGGGAAAAAAAATCACATATCATTAGTCCTATGCCTGTTTTATTTATTTTCAAAAGGATATTCTGCATTTTTCGCAGCCTGTTAAAGTACAACTGGCATAGAATGTTCCATTCAACAAATTGAAGGACTTGTATTGCCAGGTCAACAGTGCATTTGCAGCCGATAACAATGGCATATTATTTCATCAATTAATCATTCTCATCCGTCGGGTGGCTCCACTGGGTATCATTCGTTCTTAGCCTCAAGCCGGATCACTGAAAGGATCTCTGTATCACACACTGTGTTTCCCATCAAACTGAAACAATGGTATTATTGAACTATTCCCCCTAGATTGCTAGAGACCGTATGCTAATAGGATGGCACATCTCTTTTTTTAATGGTTCTTGAGGACAGCAAATAAAACTTGTTCATCAAGGTGTCCTTGGATGAATTAGTCCAATACATTGTTGCAGAAAGGGATTGGGCCAAAATGTTTATGTTTGTTTACATGACAGTTTTACGTGACCTTAGATTCTTGTTTGTTCTATCTCCATTTCCTGAAAAACTGGAGACCTTTTAGTATGCAGAAGGGGTATAGCAAATGACTCTACACTTTGACATCTGCTTAAAATGCGTTGTGGCACTTATCAAGGTGCTTCAGTTTCGATTTATTCTAACTCCTCATCACAATGCGAAAGCCGCAAAAGTTTAACGTCGAATTTCCCAGTTGGGCAAAGATTGGAGTTGGAACAAACAAGAGCTAACATCGCGTCCAGGCGTCACCTCAAGCAGTACGTAAAAGACTATTGCAGTTTTGGACTGAGAGTGACGGTATGGTGTTATTGCTACGCTCCACAAATTAATTTCATGACGGGCAGTATTGTAATTTCTTTTTGCTCTGAATGATATAGGTGAAAGGGAATGCAAAACATTGATGGATGACACAAACATAAACACACTAGTACAAGCAATGGTACAATAGGCCAACAGGACATAGTAGGATCAGAGAAGACTGACTCTTGGTTTTTTGGGTTCTCTGGTCATACTGGCAATTTCGAAGAACAAATCAGTGTGTTTGCTTCTCTCGCTGTGACAGTCTAAACACTAAAAGAGCCTAGTATGTTGGAACATAGCAAAACAAAAGAAACATTTGTGTATTGCAAAAACCTGGCCAGTAATACATGAAAAGAAAATTATGCAATAAAATTTCAAAGAAAAGTAAAAAAAATTCTAAATGAAAATACAATATAAAATTAAATATCCAAGCTTTCGCTTGATGGGACTGTTCTCTGGCTAAAACTTCATAAAACTTAAATATACACTGAATTTGAAGAAAGAAACAAAACAAAAACGAAATTATGGAGGCTAGTTAGCTTCGCTCAGTCGATTTAATTTGTTCAGAGCTTATTATATCAGTGTCAGGTACCTTAAAAGTTATTTACACTATTTGACAGGCGTGACAATGGGGCCACAAAGGCGCGCCTGGAATACTTCAACATTTTGTGCCCAATGGCATAGATATATATGACTATGGTTAAAAATAAATAATATAATAATAATTTTAAAACGTCAAGGAAGATCCTTATCAAGGACACCAGGCATAACACATGCGTCATTAACTGACACCGTTTCAAGAATAACTTTGCTCCCTGCAAACACAGATCAGAAACTACAGTGTAAATTATCGTCAATTTTTCTTTATCAACGGCAAAATTGTTCTCTACATAACTGCATTACAGCTGAGCCAAAATCCAGATCCCCATCGCAAATGATCCATTTGCCCCCCGAAACTTGGTTTCCCGATTCTATGCTACACTACCTTGTGTTATTACATGTATCTTATCTCACGGGTCTTTTTTAACCCTTTACATGCCAGAGCCCTGAGAGTTATGATTTTCGTATGCCTTGTCAACTTTTATATAATATCAGTTGCTACAGTCTTTTCAAGTCATCAGTGTGAATCTAAAATCCATATTAATTTTCTTAAAATGATTTTCTATTTCCTATAGTTTTACAAGCCACGTCACAAAAAGCAATTCACGGTGATACATCGCCGGCATTTGAAGGGTTAAATACTTCCACAGTGTTCCACCTGGATGTCTATTGTGTTGGCATCTACCCATCTCAGCTCCCGGCATTGTTCGTTCAAAAACATTGTTGTACGCAATTCCTTGACACGATTGTGATCGGTTAATGAGGTTGGGTAGGCCGCGGGGAGTTTGTATCATGACGTCACACCTTCAAACCTGGTGGTCTTGCATATCTATATCACACTACCAGGTGTTTTGCGTGGGATAAAACTTGTTATTATCATCTTTATTACGAATTTACTTCAGATTTTTCCGAACCCTGCTCATTTCTATGGTTAGACAAAATGTAGCAAATAGAAAAAGTTGAATGTAGCACAGTCTCGCGTAGGAAACAATACAGAAACGATACAGTAAAACGCAGAGGAAAACAGAAGACTTAAGAATTAAGAAAAGACTTAGAATGTAAGACTTAAGAAGAAAAGGTACGTCTTCCCTTTTCCTTCGCGTTTTATTGTATCTTTTCTGTATTATTTCTTACACGAGGCTTTGCTACATTCAACTTTTTCGTTTTGCCACATTTTGTCTTTGCTTCAAGCCTTGCTGCAACCCTATAGATTTTCTGTGTTTTGTATAATATTTCATCGTTTCTCTCTGGTTGCGTGATAAAGCTAGTGGTGTACATATCCGTCTAAGATTGATGTAGGAATGCCCCGCAGGGTTAAAGGAGGTAGAGGCGAGGCAGTCCCCTCTCCAGCGGCTAGAAAACTATTACTGAAACATTAACTCATGATCATGTTTGTGCCTCTCCATCCCAGACATCTCTTGACAGTGAGTGAGGATAAGGTGTAGGTAAGATGTGAGTGACATAGTGATGTTGTCATGACACAATAATGTCTGTGTTGTAATGTATTACAAAGCATGGTTGATGAAAGTCATGGGTAACATTCGTCATCCAGTGTTTCGCGTGATTCTGTAAGCTGAGCGTTCCTACAGCAAAACCGGAGAGTTGGAGCCCCAAGTCAGTGGCTTCGGTTTCGTTCCGTTTCGGCACTTTTGCCGCAAAGACGTCAGTTTCGATGAAAAAACGAAAGGAGACGAAATCGGAAGCACTATGCATCCTGAAAGCGCCGCGAAGGTTTTTGCCACCTTCTGGATTTTTTCGGCAAGATGATACTGGCGTCAACCGACAAAACTACCGAAAGGGAAACGAAACCGAAGCCAGGATTTTTGGGCCATTAGTCTCCCTTTTTTTTTTTTTTCCTATGGGGAATCAATTTTTTTCCACACGAAAGATCTTGGCATCGGGGATTTAAAACGAATTGTATGATTCATGAAAGTCATAACTGTAAAACTGCACAATTCGCTCTGTTGCACATTGCACACAAGAACTGAGTTATTGAAAGGTATACTATGTCATTGTTACTAAGGATAGACTCATTTGTAAGTTTTGTTAGTTAAGTCTGTGTTTTACTCGTCTAATATAGCATGAAATCGTGACAGCCTTGTATTACACGTGTGCCGTATTAAAAAAAAAAAAAAAAAGCTTGTATTATGTGACATCGTTGAACAGAAGTTACTAGAGCTATCAGATGATGAGGAACAGAATCCTATAACATTATAGATATGCAGCTGACTAAATGCATAATGACACACTATCATAATACAGAATACGAAAAACAAAAAAATGAGACAGTGAAAACAAAAGAAAAGGAAGAAAACAGTTTGAACCATATGGAATGGCGCCAAGAAAATGCCCAAAAAGTGTACATAAACAGCAAAACTTTCGACACATACTGGGTGGGCCTCATGGGGTTGACACGAAACATCCAATTTGTGCAAGAAATTCCTTCTATTCTGCTTATTCTGTCAATAATGCTGTTTTTCATAGCAGAAAATAGAGTAAGGATAGAATTCCATTATTTTCTTTACTTTTTTCCGGGTGTCTTTCTTTTCTATGGTAGAGTGGAGTTAGAGAATTGTCCGGCTTTATTATTTCGTCAAGAAAGATGTTTATGTGGACAAGCGTGTGCTTGCTTGTCTGTAGGTGAGTGAGCCCTTTCATCCACAGGAGTTTGGGAAGGAAAGAATACTGCGTGCATGCCATACCTAGAGAGAGAGGGGGGGGGGGAGAGAGAAAAAGAAAGAGAGAGAGGGGGGGGGGAGAAACAGAACGACAGACAGGGGAGAGAGAGAAAGAAAGCGAAAGAGAGAAAGAAAGAGAAAGAGAGAGAGAGAGAGAGTGAAAGAATGAAAGAAAGAAAGAGAGAGAGAGAAGAACGGCAACAAAATGGGTTACGTGCTTTGAAAGCTGATATCCTGGATGTCACGCTGAACTCCAGAGAGATAGAAACACTGAAAGGGCGCGGCTTCGATCTATCTTTTACGAGTACAAGGTAAGACAGACAACATGCAATTTACCCAGGTGGATCTTCCACACAAAACATAAAGAGGTGACCTGTAAAGCGGTAGTCACCAGTGTTGTTACTAACACCAACGTTGTTTCGCGACATACGCTAAGATTTTTATCGACTCAGCGAGTCTCTCCTATTTACTAGGCTCCTTCTGTCCGATGGTTCTGTTAAATTCAGTCTATCGTCTTGCTTAGTCCCTAGTACAATGTGACTGTTATCGGGCTCGACGTGTTTTCTCCAAACTTAAACTCAAATCTAAACCCTATTTCGGGTATGACAAAGGGCGAGGAGCTTGCTAAGTGACATCTCGTTTGTCGGATCTAGCAATCTTTCATCCCGAAACAATGTCCGATAAGATCTATTGATTTAATGAAATCTCAGCGAGAGCTGTTTCAGATTCTAAATCGAATTTGAGCATTCTGTTGATAACACAAGCGTTTGCATTGTCTGCAGTAGTTTAAAATGCTTACTGATTTTTTATTTGGTTTTGAACAACAAGCAGCGTGCCTAATTTACCTGTAATCAGTTTATTACTTGTTAAACTGTCACTTCAGTCCGTCACTGGCGTTTCGCAACTTGGAGCTTTTTCCACTGCTATGAGATTTCATAATTACAATTATACTTATGTGAATGTGATAACCATATAGTAATCATAATCAGTTTTTGTTTCGCTCTTTTTGTTTGTTTTGTTTTGCCTGAGGAAGATCCTGGATGACCGAAAGCTATAATTATTATATCGTATATCCGGTTCTTTTTCTTTTTTCATTTAGTCGGGTATTTGCCATATTGTTGTGTGTTGTGCATGTTTGCCTTTTCGAGAAAATGAAGATTGAAGTTAGGTCGGCAAAAGGGCTAAAACTCATTTAAAACATTACGTCACAAGCATCTATCTCGAAAAGTTTGCAACAGATTGGAATGACACTAACTTATACATAATGAAATTAGGAGTAAGAAAACCACTTTCATGTCAAAGCCTCAAAATCGGCAGAATGTCGCATACGACAATATGGCAGGTGCCCCTCGATTCGTTTTGTAATCCTATGTCGTGGTGTGTTTTTTTTTGTTGTTTTTTTTTTGTTATTGTTGTTGTTCTGTTTCTTACGTGGTTAATACTATTTTAAGATCTTTGCTTACGATAGAGTTTCCCAACAAACAGCCCTTTTCTTTTTTGTTGCCATATTAATGTACTCTGTATTCCATAGCAACGGGTAGGATTAGAAAAAAGTTCAGTGTTGACCATTGTCAGCTGTCGGGGGCATGCCCAGCCTGGGCATTTCTCGGACGCCAGAGAAACAACAACTTTCTCTTACACCTCACGAGACCTCGTTTCTGCTTGCTCCAGGTCGTGCATTCTTAAGCTAGAAATTCTGCTTTCGGGCCGAGGGAGGAAGGAGGGAAGGGGGAGGCAAGGATACTACGGCTTTGGGAAGAAAGCTGTCAAGCTGCAGGTGAATAGACCGGGCACTAACCATAAAACATCTTGGCTTCGCTTATACTCACGGGAACTACATTCCTGACTGTGGGTACTCTCTCCGTCCACCATCCTAGAGATTCTTTCTACTTGCGGACTCACCGCCTTTTCCCCCCTTTAGTTCATATAAGGTCGCCATGTGTAACAGTTGAAAATAGTTCTTGGTGTGCAGATAAAACCAGGCGGATCGACTTTGCTGTTCATGTAATACAGACAGGAACAATCTCAAATTCTCCCCGACAAGAGAAATGAAGCTCAACAACAGGATGGAAACCTCGTCACTTCGTGATGCTTTTTTTGAAGACAGCTGTCACTGACTCTTATCGTGGGTCCGCTTTTGGGACCTGGTTAAAATTGTGTTTAGATCTTTATTTTAGGAGGTTTGCTGCCATTGGCATTTACACCTCACTTTTCTTGTTATGGTAGGGGATTCTTTGTTTTTTAGAATTTTGCCCGGACAACGGCCTTTTCGGCCTGCTCTTTTCGATTTCCAACTGCCAAGGTATCTTTAACCTGCGCAACGTGCACACGGGCCCTCCGAATTTTTCGTCCTTACCCGAGAAGACTAGGTGCTCGATCCTACCTACCATAAGATCAGGGACAGGAAAATATGAGAAAAATCCCAAACTTCCAACATGCCTGCACCTACCGGGATTCGAACCCGGTACCATCGGCGTGAGAGGCGAGCACCTTGCCCCTAGACCACCGCGTCCCCAAACCTCGTTAGAATTAGCCTTTGAGGTCCTTGGTAGGGGAACCGTAGTATTTTACTTGGAAAGCTGCAGTTGGGCAGTGAACACAACTAAATATTTTTGCCATTTGGCTTTGCAATTAGACTGTCATCTACTACCAACAGTCTCAAAGGCTAGTTTTAACGATGTTCCAACAGTCGACAGACGATATGTTGTTTAGTAAGAGCAGTGAGTCCAGATGGTTCTTCTTTCTGTCACAATACCAAATAGTCCGAACACATCATTCTGTTTTTAATGAGTCGGCAAAATATGTCACTTCAATGATATTCACCAGAGATATTGCACACGAAATGGAAATACTTCATGTACAGAACTATCTGTCATGATTCAGATGTTGTTAAAACTCACGCAGAGAGTGAGTTGTTGTTGTTTTACCAGGGCCATGAGAAATTGGCTGGTGGCCTTGAACGGCCCTCGCGAATTATAGTTGGTGAGTAAATAAATGTAAAGTTAAACTGTTAGATGCACGCTTGTCGGTTTTAATGTTCGTGATTAATAAGTAATGGAGTAGGGGTGAAACAAGGTGGGGCTAGTTGACATTGTTAATTATGACTAGACAAGTTTTGCACGTTAACTGGCTGGTAGAATAGTGCAGACGTATTACTACAATTAAAATGGTGGGAGGTTTCGACCTATGAGATAGCTGAACTAATTGGGCCAGCGGACTAGCACGCTGGGTAGTTAGATAGTATAAGACATCGTGTAACGTTCAGATTTAGTGAATACAGACGAGCAGAAGCATCGTGTCGTGAAGTATCTCCGGTTGACCAGTACCTGAACTGTGTGCTTTGAAGACAAGAAGTCCTTGCTAACGGACTGACTGAGCTCTAGAAAGAAAGGTCTGAGTGGGCTGACCTTTGAAAGCCCACGCTGCGCTATATTGATGTTCGCGCCTACCAATAGGCGTGACCAATGGTACTATATCTTATTTATTCAAGCATAATAGAGATCGGAGATAGAGAGAGAACTACAGCCTCATAGGAAGACTAAGGAAACCCCAGCTGGCACTCGACCACGAGTGTCCTGTATCATAGATCTATTGCCGTAGTATGATTGGAATAATATAGCACATTGTTGATGAATTGAATAGTGATTGTGCATAAAAATATAGTCTTTTGGCAACTGCTTAAATTACCTACAAGCCGAAGAGTGCTTCTGTAGGCTTTGAGCATACTGGGCTCTCCTAACACTCAAGCCCATATGATTTAGGGAGAGTTTGCCTGGCGACTGGCCAGTGGCGACTCAACTGTCACTTTAAATTGATATCTAGTTTCGTATAATATACCTATTTGCTATTGATTGCAGTACCTCCATAGTTACATGAATATCATTGGTTAAGTTATTAATTAGAGTTTTTTTGGTTTGAATATATACCCCTATTGTCTTTTGTTTTGTTATTAATATTTATGTAAACTATGGCCTGACCGGCCTGACATATATACGCTCTAGTTATTTAATACTTTTCTTGTGTGGTTGTGTCCGAGTGTGAGTTAGCTGCCTCTCGTGCAGTCGTAACATCCCCAAGACCCTAACTCTGCTCGTGACATCTATCGGCTAAGCAACAAGTTTTAAGGCACAATAATAATATTCGAACATGAGAGAAAATACAATAACACACGTCAAAATATCTCAGCCGCTATTCACACTAAATGGAAGAGTATTCACACTAAATTCACACTAAATGGAAGAGTATTCACACTAACCTCACACTAAATAGAAGTACTTCATGCACAGAACCATCCGCTTAGCAACAAGTTTTTAGGATACATTAATAATGATCGAACATGAGAGAAAATACAATAACAGAAACGCCAAAATATCTCCCCCCAAAAAGATAAAAGGCATGATGTGGTGAACGTAAAATATGATTTTCTTTAAAACTATTGCTCTTTCCAGAAAGGAAAGGTTTCAGGTGATAGGAAAGAGTGAACATCATGTCAAAAACCATATTTCTTACCGTTAGCTCACCCGAGAGCTGAATTCTCCTCCATGCCTGAGAGGAAAGACTTCAAACTCTCGCGGGAAAGAATAAACAAAACAGAAGTTTTTCTAGAAGAATTAAAGAGAGCAAAACACTTCAGATTCGCCTATTCTCGCCAGAAAGCTATTTTGTCCGGCTATCTATAAATGGATTTCGAAGAAACGGACACCGTATATTATGTATTGAGTTTAGGCTCTTCATTGTTCATTCAGAACTTATTTGCTGAAATGATAAGATACGAATCACCTTATCATCCCATGAGGGAAGTTTTCTTTCACAGAGCGTTTAAGAGCAAATATTACATGGTACACACATCTAACGCACCATTATATAACCATATATCACAACTCATTAAACTCCGTAATAGGCATAATAGTGACATGGTAAGGAACTTGAGTGAAGTACGGCACACATATGGGAAAAAAACTATAAAAAAAATAATACTAAATGAATAACGATAACAGCTACTTTTTTTCCGACATAGTTTTTGGACGAAATAATGTTTAGACTGCTACTATTCGCCAACATTATCGGCGAATACTACCCGGGTTTATCCGCCAACAATATCGGCCCTCGTTTATCCGCCAGTATTGATGTTGACTAAGTACAAAAAAAAACAAACCCTGAATTTATTTCCTATTATTGTGGCTGGATTTAAAAAAAAAGTCAAACAGATTGATTCCTAGTAAAAAAAACAAAAACACAACTTTTATCCAAAAAAAAAGAAAAAACCGGCTTAGAACAGAACCATGGTCACCCGATTGACAGGCGAAGGCTCTAACCACTACGCTATTGCGGACCCTGTATAACTGTGAAAGAATTTTTCCAAACTAAACAGTACTAAACCAATTATCGGCCGATAAACACTTCGATATGTTTATTCAAAATTACCTTTAATAAGAGTACGCAGTTTATGGACGCGGAGTAAATTACAAACTTCAAGAATACATGACAGATACTGTTTGGAAAGAGCTCACCAGAAATACACAGAATACTCTTCTCATTATGAGAAATGAGAACGTGAGAAAAGTGGCTGAGTACATGTGCGTACGTGCGTGGTCGGCATGTGCATGATGGAGTAGGTAGTTGAAGTGGACATGTCGGTGAATGAGCGAGTGCGTTTGTATAATAATAATAATAGTTCGTCCATCAGGTATGATGATGACCTTAACAACACCAGAGGAATAAAGAACAGAAATTGTTGAGAATTTCAACACATGGACAATAAAGAGAAGTAAAGGACACAGAGGACAGAATGGAAAGACTGTTCTTTCATGACTTATGGCTTCTCATGTGACTGATAAGTCCTATTTTTGCCCTGCAGACCCTTCCGCATAAATGACAAGAGTGCTCCGTTGGTTCAGTACCACTGGGCCTTTTCTTGCGCCGTTCTCTTTTTTTGATAGCCTGCTGGACTCTGTCAGCTTCCCATGCTTTGCTGCCTCTGGTAAGGGCCGCCCTCCAATTTGCACGATCAAGCGAGAGCTTTTCCCACTCACTCACATCAATGGCAAAGGCCTTCAGTGATTGCTTGAGAGTGTCTTTGTAACGTCTCTTTGGGGCCCCAACATTCCTCGTTCCATTGGAGAGCTCAGAGAAGAAGATTTGCTTAGGGAGTCTGGAGTCGGGCATTCTGACAACATGTCCTGCCCAACGTAGCTGAATTTTTTTCAGGTGGCAGAAGATGCTCAATTCCTTGGCACGATTGAGGACCTCAGTGTCTGGAATTTTATCCTGCCATTTGATCCTCAGGATCTTTCTAAGGCAGGCCAGATGAAAGTGGGGCCCATAATGATATTAGGACAGCCCTGCGTAAACTAGGAGTCCATCAACAGATATTGCTTTGTTTCATGTACGACACTGAAATTGGTGTATATACAATTTCAAAAAAGGATCACTTTCATCTGGCGTTTGTATACACAATAATAATATTACAACATATTTCATCCGCGCTCGCCCTACTTCGTCATGATGCATTTGTGAGCGGTCAGGAGTGAGTGAGTGAGTCAATTGTTGCGCAAATAAGTAGTATGGTTTCTGGTTCTAAACATGTGTTTACCTTAAAACTGACACGCAATCATTCAGAATCATAGCGCTCACTTCGCTTCGCACACTGTTTTCGACATTTATTGTTAACTTCATTTTTTTAAAATGCAAAATCTGTTTTCCCACATGGATCTACAATGCCTTTGTACGTATAATTTTAAATTATTTTTTTTTGTTGTTGTTGATAATTTTAATGAGGACAGGCGTCCGTTCATCTGTAAAATGTCCTTGGGCTTTGATGAATTGGACTGAAAATAAATAAAGAAGTTCAGACGTTCATACTGACCCCACACGTAGGTTTTTTCATAATAGTAAATATGAACACAGCACGTAGATCAGCGGGATGATGAGGTTTTTCAGTGATGGCCACCGTCAGCTGCTCCTTCATCAGCAAAATCTTTCATTTCCCTCCCCGGGCATCCGGACTGAGAATTTGCAGGAACTGCCCAGTCTGGATTAATAAACAGTTTAGATTGGGATTTTTCGTAAACTCAGAGCCATCTTCTCGCATGGGCACAGTCACTGTGGTCCCCATGTATCAAATTTACACTGGTTTTTGAAACAGGGAAGAAAGTCCTGCCCATTACAAAAGAATCTGCCCAGGGGCCCATAATGATATTAGGACAGCCCTGCGTAAACTAGGAGTCCATCAACAGATATTACTTTGTTTCATGTACGACACTGAAATTGGTGTATATACAATACTACTGTGCAATGCACGGCTGTTAAAAATTCGGAAAAGCTTGACGTCATGTTAAACAAATGCATTGCGTAAATTGTTCAAAATACCTTACTAACACAAGAAGGGTGGGGTTGAGGTTAATAATGTGGTACTTTTAATGGTACAATTATTATTGCCTGATTAAGTTTAAATACATTCACACACGCGTGCACGCAGGGACACACTTTATTCAGTGCGATTCACAGACTACTCAAATACCTAGACTGGATGAGCCCATTGTGTGACGTCACAAAACAGCTACAGGTCCGCCATTGTATGTTTACGGTTGCGACCGACGCGTCAGCAAAGCTACAGTGCAGCGGTCGCTAAAAGTCCATACGGTCATCATTTATAACAATAAAAAAAAAAGGTAGCTGTAGACAATAAAATGAAAGAATAGGCAAGTTAATGCATTATTAATACATGTACAACCAATCTTGACAAATAAAAAGAAATTTCGACTGCAGATAGAACTAGAATCGGAATTTCCCGAGCGGCGGCCATGTTGGTTATACAGCCGCATCTCATTAACTTCCGTAAAAAACGACACAGCCCGAAGCTTGTGTTTCCAGTCTGGTTGATTTATTAGTCTGTGGTGCGATTGATATACCGTTGTTATTTCGATTGTCTTTAATGTGCTCTTTGCGTTATGGTCCGCTGCCGTCTCAAATTTATTCGATCCTTTTCAATGAACAGAGAAGATCGTAAAGTCAAAAGTTCATGGGATAGGTCAGAGAGAGAGAAAAAGAGAGAGACGTGTAAGTGAAAGTGAAACACAGAGGGAGGTATCACTAAGGCGGAGGGGGGGGGTGTAACTGAAAGAGAGAGAGGGTTTGTGTGGGTGTGTGAGAGACAGACAGACAGACAGAGAGGTCCAACCGAGCACTGGCGGCGACCTGAGTTCAACCGTTCCAGTAATCCGTGTGAGGCTATCAGTGAGCAAAAGGCAAACACGGACATTCAACATGCGATAAATAATCAAACTTTCGGGGCATCTCACCTGGCTCTCTATGTCTCGCTCTGACTGACAGTGCAAGTCAGTTGCTTCTTGTCATTTTCTACAGCTCTTTAGCATGACCTGGGCTTCTTGCGCTCCAGGCATAAACCAGTAACGGGATGGTTAGTTTCTTAGCTTTTACCCATTACTTGAAGACATTGGCATTAACAGTATACCATAATTTATTTCAGGCAAAATGATAAATATGGCACTGACAGGATGCCATAAGTTATTTTAGAATGGTAAAGAACCCATTGACGACTTCACGAAAATGTTTGAAAAAAGAATTGAAAACAAACAAATGGGACAAGAGGGTGGGGAAAATGGTTTACCAACCAGGGTCAGTGAGCGCAGAACGAAGTGGCCCTGAGATGTACAAGTACTTGACTGACCTCAGCAGTGGGTTTAAACAGCTGTCAGGGATCTTGACCCAAGGGTTTCTGTGTTCAATTATGGAATCTTTAAAATACATTTCGCGCTCTGCTTCGAAAAAAAAATAAAATAATGCAAGTCGTATTTTTGAGGAGTGCGTGAGTATCTATCTATCTATCTATCATCTATCTATCTATCTATCTATCTATCTATCTATCTATCTATCTATCTATCTATCTATCTATCTATCTATCTATCTATCTATCTATCTATCTATCTATCTATCTATCTATCTATCTATCTATCTATCTATCTATCTATCTATCTATCTATCTATCCCTCTGTCCGTCCGTCTTTCTGTCAGTCTGTCCGCGTGCTGCCTATCTATCTGTCTATTCCAAACCCTCCCAATGTATTTTCTCATTCACAGACAAACCCAGCACATTCACATGTTATTCAAACGTGAGTCATACACATCTAATATAACTCGACACATCATAATTTGAACCCCAAAGAGCAAGAATGAAGGAGCACGAAAAACTTGTAGATTTGGCTAAAACATTACAGGGGGCACAGACGAATGAATACGTAGAGTGGAGAGAAAAAAGATGAATTTAACAGGTAAAAGCCTCACCCTAGATATAGAATCCTGTACTCAATAAAAAGACATAAGAAATGTCTAAATAAGATAAAAAGGAATTCAAAAGATAAGAGCAGAGATTGTAGGAAGAAAAATCAGTGTTGATAAGGTAGCAGTTAACACTAATTTTACGGATGAATTGAAGGTCTGAGTCAGACTTTCGAGTGGAAATATTATAACGTTGGGTGCGCATTGGTGCTTAACCAGTTTGGGATATGGCGCATTGTATAACATTCTTACGACAAGAAAACAGCGTGTGTCTTGAATTTTAGTACTCTTAAGATATCCTGATGTCTGACTCCTCAAAGAATGCCCTCCCCCCTTCCTCCACCCCCCCCCCCCCACTTTTTTTTTTTCGTTTTACCGCCACTACTGAAAGACTGAATCGGTAAAACACTATTAAAAAAGACTTGCTTGTTTGATATCTTAGTTTTGTAGTTCCACTTGGTTCTATGTCTTCTGTGAGTTATGTGCTAAACAGATCATTTCCAAATGTTCCATAAATGATAAATTATGTTAAGCGGCTTTTGTCCTTATCCAGTGACTGGCGTATCTGAGAGTCTTATAGAAAACTAGTAGACTACTTAACTGTCCTGGCGTACTGCTTTCCTGGAACAGATATGACCTTTCAGCCTTAACATTAGGCTACCTTAGTTTTTGTTTGCTCCGTACCAACTCCACTTTTTGCACAACTGAGAAATTCCACGTTAAAAAGTTTGCGGCTTTAGTATTACGATAAGGTGTTAGAATAATTAATGGGAACGGCGAAATGACTTGATAAGCGCCACAGAGCATTTTAAACAAGTGTCAAAGTGAGCATTTGTTATATATCCCTTGTACATAGTAAATGATATCCAGTTTTTCAGAAAATGGAGCTAGAATAATTAACAAGAACTCAAGTCGTACTAAGTATTATAAATCCAATCACCAAACAATTTAGACGTTTCATAGTTTTATGATGGTTCGATAGTATTTGGACAATCAACCTCTTACAAACCCATGTGCCTATATTCCTCCATTCTATTTTGTCTCATCGCCATTACTCTGATACGCTGACATACCTAGACATACAAGACACACGTCTACAAGCATTTACAAACATGCATTTTCCAAACTAAATAACCTTATTTATGAAGCCCTTAGTTTAAATCCAATTTTTTTGTTTAATATTCTCGCCTTTCCAGTTCCTGTGGTACAGGAACACACTTTCATAAACAGTATAACAACTAGCCCCTTCTTTTTACACGTACGTATTTCCCAAAATAAATCTCTTGCTTGAGCAACCCTCTCCATCAACAAAAACACCGGGAAAATAAATAATAATAGCCTTGTGTATCCTTTAATATAACCGAGGCGCCTGAAATAAAATATTTCTTTACCCAACGGAGCTGAAAATGAGGTAAAACATTGCCCTGTTTTTCATCCATTTAACGCTTTACTCAGGTTTAAGTTACCTGAATATACTACGATTTTTTTTTCCTGCTCACCTCTTTCTTTATGCCCTCGTCTACCGGTGTCTTCACTTACTCACTGTCTTCTCAGTTTCTCTTCGCATCCCTTCTCTAGCTCATCACCCTTTCCACGCCACACCCCACCCTCACGGGACAACACAGAGAGCTCCTCCGTCTATCTTCCACCCAACCCACATTCTTGAACCCGAACATGCCTGATATTGACTCCAGCGCTGAAAGCTCCAACGATAACGCACCGATAAGAACTCACGTTTGAAACAGGTATTTTAGCGTCTGGAATCTCAGTCGGCAGGTCTTCTTAAACTTTAGATATTTACGCAGCTAAACAACAAATCTTCTAAATACTGTCTATGAGATAAATAAATTCACTTTCAGAGGGCACACAGAAACTTAAAAGGACAAACGAGACACACAAATATTTACAGAAACGCGTCGACCTGTAGATAAAAATTTAATTGCTGAGTTTAATTTTAATATAAGATGACTCAGACAGTGTTGTAGCGGACGCCAAACAAACCGAGTGTTGCAATAATTATCATCCTTGAGTATTGAAGCAAAAATGAAATCAAGCGACTGACTATTTGGCATTATAGCGGCGACCTTACGTCTTGGTTGTTCCAACTCCACTTTCTGCATAACTGAGAAATTCGATGTTAAACACGTGAGTTGGGATAAAATGGGCTGTGAAACACCTTGGTAAGTGCCACAACGCATTGTAAACAAGTGTCAAAGTGTGCATTTGTTAAACTTCTTCCACATGCTGAAAGATCTCCACTTTTTCAGGAAATCGAGATAGAACAAACAAGAACTAAAGTTGCGATATGGCCAAATGCGTTTTTATCTGTTCAGTGAATTTTTTTGGGAAAATTTTGGCTAGGATTAGGTTTAGGTTTAACTCAGTGACCACAACATTTTCTAATTGGCGACATCGGCACAGTAACTCCAGTGTGGGGAGATGGAAGACGATAGCAGGCAGATTCTAGGTCCCCCGGCTCCTAGACCATGGGCATGGTGAATGAAGGGTGAATGAAGCCCTTGACCAGGTTGTGAGAGGTCACTGGTTCGAGTCTCGCGGGGACGGAGGGGAGAGGAGCAGAGTCCGATTTTAACTAGTTTTTCGTGGCGTGAAGGAACACGCCATGATACTGGCAGAGCTTATTGCGCCGGAAAGGGACACACAATGAAAACAATTGTAATACGAGAAAAAGGAAGGAAGAGGGTGAGACTTCTAAATTTGTTGCCAGAGGTGAACTGTGTGCAACAGTTGCTCGAGTTAACATTGACAGAGGGCTATAGAACTGGAGATTCAGTTGTATAAAACTGTTGGTCTTTCATGTGTTTTATGTTATCTTAGAGCTCAAACAAAGTATGGTTATAAAGACGACAGGACGGGACGTGAATTTACAGCCCTCGTCTCCCCTTTCTCCATCAGCTGAAAGTTAATGAATAACCTGGGGGAGATCCCATCTCGGACCACTGGAAGACATAATTAGGATTAGTTGTAGCGTTCATGCCAGCCAAAAATGTTGTGATCAGCAACAAATCGGCCAGCTGCCAGGCACCAGGGAAATCCTGCCTGTCCCCCCGGCTACGTACAGGTGAAATCACCTGGTGCCGTGACTTTGTTTGAAGTGTCAGTTCGATAGTTTTCTGGTATTCAACACGTCAAAGTATCAACAACCAGTGACAGAAACTCTCGTACATTGTTATAATATATTTACCCAACATCATTCTTTTCATTCAATCCACAATTTTCGAGGCCACCTTGGGGTTAAGCGACATGGAATCGTGAACAGTGATTCTTAACTCTTTGTGTGCCAATCACAGATATATCGGTTCTCCCATCAGTCACATTTATGCCAATCACCGATTTATCGGCGTACAAAAATGCTAGGTTATTTTGTTTCGAGAGAAAGCAAGACGACTTTCTGGTCACAAATGTTGCTGTAGAAAGTCTTCATTCATCTCCCCCACTATTTTCTTCTTGTATCGGCAAACGTGGGAAAAATTTATGCGACACAAAGAGTTAACTAGCGCAAAATTTCCCCCTGAGATGAATAATTATTTGGACATGTATCATGAAACTACAGAGTCGCTTTACGGCCCATGGCGAACTGAAACGAAAATCTGTCCAGTGTATGTTTTGACACAATGCGCTAAGTCTCTATCCGCCAGTTGACTCATGACAATTTTGACTCCTTTAGTCTTGTCTCACCAATGCACGATGACCACGTTTAACTCCATAGTCCACATTTCATTCTAAAACCGATACAAAACAGATTTGAGTGGGTGCACACGCCGGTCTTATTGTTCTTACGCCAGATTGTGCATGACAATTTCTGCTGCTATTCTACTCAATTTCCGATGCTGGATTCCATTGCATTGATCAACGTCCTCCAATCACTTTTACCAAGTCTGTGAAATCAAACACCCCAAAATAATAATGTCTCTAAAACCGCTTGAGAAGTTACGACGAGAAAGAAGGAAATGTTCTTTTAAAAGCCACCAGCTGGGAATATGAAGGCCACAAGCAGGGCCGGTTTGACATCATTATGATCCCCTGGACAAAGGGATTTGTAATGGGCGGGATTTTCATTCACATTTTAAAGAAAACAATAAAATTTTGAGTACATGAGACCTCCTCAACCCTCGGGGCCCCTGGGCAAATGCCCAGTGTGCCCACACGTTAAGAAGGCTCTGGCCGTAAGGCATGAATGTAGGGGGGAAATGGATTCTAAAAGGTTAAGACCCACTGATCTTGAACATTCATTGCTACCAGGCAGACAACTGCAATCAGGGTAAAACAACAGTCAAAGTCTCCGGTTTGTTTTCGATCCTGCTCTCCAACAATAAACACTCTTAACCCTAATCTGAAGAAACTCTCACGTCTTACTCATCTGCGTTTACTTTGATTAATGAGGATTTCTGTAGAAGCTCAGAGAGACAGAACACGTTAAGGCGTTGCCCCTTAATCTGCTTCTCATCGTAAATCCTGAGAGCGGAGTAAGGAGCTGGTTATGCCAGTCAACATAGAAGAGAACAGGAACGCCAGTGAGATGGTATTTGTACAAGAATGACAAGCGGATACTCCATCTAGTCAAATGTTACATCTCCGGAGATAAAGCAAATCAAGACATAGCAACTCAAAGAGGATATTAATAATTTGAACAATAAAATAACAAAAAAGATAAAAAGTTGTTAAATCGAGGTATAATTAGAGGTCGAAAACTTAAAATACGTTGCACAAGTCAGTCAGAGTCAATAGTTTTATACAATAATTACCACAATTACCCACGTTTTCAAGTCTAAATATGACATTATTAAATTTTAGTGCCGAAGTTTCACAAATACTCTATTCTAATTCCATTAAATTTGATGATTATTTAAATCAAAACGTTTGTTTGCAAATCCTGACTTTTTCAAATGCTAGCTTCTCCAGTCAATTGTAGCAAATTAGAGATCGCCTTGCAGCCATGAATGTCAAATCTTGTAGCGCCAAACACACACATGCAAGATCACAACATTCAAGTTAAATGCTTGTTGTCGGAAAATAGAACATTGAGGAAATAACTCCAGTGACACAAAAACTTAACAACCAGTCAGATTTCCTACAGTTGACACAACCTCGTTCTTTCTGTGCCGAGATGACAATTACTGCATGGGAGTCGTACCAACACTGATACTCTGTTTTCTAGGATGTTTTCAGGGACAGTGGTCAGGATTAAAGTTCGGACTCGAATGAGATTTACATTAACACAAAACTGGAAAAGTCCTACAGCTGGTTGATTTCTACAGATAGTGTGCGAGTTGATAACTGTGAGTCGCACCAACACTGACATTGTGTTTTTCCGGAATATTTTCAGGGTCAGGGGTCAGGATTAAGGTTCAAACTCGAATGAGATTTTCTTTAACACAACACTGGAAGTGTCCTAAAGCTGGTAGATTTCTATAGCTAATGTGCGACATGGTGATATCTGGAAGTGGTACCACACTGATACTATTTTCTGGAATATCTTCAGGGTCAGATGTCAGGATTAAAGTTGAGACGAGTGAGCTTTTCATTAACACAACTATGTAAACTTCCTAACGATGGCTGATTTCTATGGCTAGTGTGCTGTCAGTCATCGATTCATGACACTGACAACAGAGCCACCTGGTTAGAATAACGCGTGGAATTAAATTGGCCACCCTGCCACAAAAATAAAAACAAAAAAAACAACAACAACATGTCTGTTTCCATTCTCTGCGGGATAAATCGAGGTAATACTGATATTGCTAACCTCCCTCCATGCCTCTCGAAAACTGTAAAACATGGCCCTATCAGGAGGCAAAACTATGTCTTGTTTATCTCCCGTTTCAAGATTCATTCATCAGGCCATGCTGACCTCCCTGCTCCTCCGTACAAAGTGATGTTAGAAAAGAAGATCAGAAATGATAAAACTGTTTCTAAAAGGAACCTGGGGGAAACAAAACAAAACAAAAAAGAACATAGAAAATATGTGTTCTGCATTCCGCCAAACCTGGGTAAACACCTACATGCTGTTGAGAATCTCGAACTCATTTGCAACATTTGCTACGACAAAGGGCTGCAGATTTTCGCACAGTGCATACGTGCATCAATCACTGATTAACAGATCTTAAAAAAAAACAAACGTCAAAACAGCATGAGAGAATTGATTTCAGTGGCGTAGCGTGGGTAGGGCCACAGGTGCGGATGCCCCGGTCGCAAAATTTCAGAACTATCTCTGTATCAATTGCCGATTGTGGAAGAGGTTTCTCAAAACTTAAATTTAATCAAAACATATCAGATATCCACAGTGAGCCAAGAAAGACTTGAGTAACCTAGCAATACCGTCAATACTGTTATTGAAAATTGTGCCCAAAGGCGATTTTCAACACATTTGAGTATACTAGGGTTAAATCTGTTTTAGGTATTTTCTTAACATGCATGTACTTGGGATGTAAAGAATTCAGTATTGGACTGGTGGAAGGGACTTGGGAATATGCTAACATTCCATGGGTCGGGGGATGCAATACTTGCCTGGCCCGGGGCGCCAGCAACCCAGGCTACACCACTGATTGATCTCACGGGGCCCAGGTATTGTAAAGTCTAGAAAAGACAAAGGAAGTGCTCTGTCTACTCCAACCATCGGACTGAACAAACTTATTTTGACATTTGAATCTCAGAGAAGTAGTGTTGAAAATCATAGGATTTTGGTTTGTGTACAATTTTGTTTTAAATCTCGTTCTAAAAGTCGCAGTGCAGGAAATTATACCCAGTGTAGGAAATTATACCGTCTGGTTTGAAAATAATATGTTTGTTTGTATAGCAAGTCAGTACATTCGCAGACAGCACTGTCAGATGTCACGGAATGCTTGCTAATCACCTCCAGAGCATAATTTTATATAGACAAGGTGGTCTAGAGGCAAGGTGCTCGCCTCTCATGCCAAGGGTACCGGGTTCAAAACCCGGCCGGTGCAGGCATGTTGGAAGTTTGGGATTTTTCGCATATTTTCGTGTCCCTGGTCCTATTGGGGGGTGGAATCGATTACCTAGTCTTTTCGGATAAGGACGAAAAAAATTCGGAGGGCCCATGTGCACGTTGCGCACGTTAAAAATACCTTGGCAGTTGGAAATCGAAAAGAGCAGGCAGAACAGGCCGCTGCCCGGGCAAAAATCAAATAAAATTCATCCACTTCCCCCCCCCCCCCCCAAAAAAAACCGCCTACCGGCGCTGCACTGTGGCGACGACATGCCTGTTCCAGTTGTAAGTGGGCGCAATGACACAAAAGCAAATTTCCCAAAAGGGATTAAAGTGGTATACAAATACAAACAGCAAATTTCCTTTGAGAGAATTCAATTCTACCTTCCAAAGTACGAGCATTTTTCCCGCGCAGTTCTTATTAGATTCACAATCCAAAGATACGTGAAATGCAAAAAAATCTTTTTCCAATTTCATTAATTGTCATAATTAAAATTTTGACTTGTGTTCGCTTATTTCGTTGTTGTTGTTGTTCTCAAACTTGATCGTTTTTCCATGCTCACTAGATCTGTTGTTGTTGTTATTGTTAAATTTGGACGTCACCTTTGTCAGTCTTTGCTATCGTTGTTTTGCCATGTACTACTGAGACAGAGGATGCCAGTGGCTTGGGTTAATTTAGCGTAACATTATACAGTAAGAAACGCAGTATCTAATATCAAATTCCTTTTTTAACTTCTTAGTCGTTGGTTTTTTTTTTTTTTTGAACTCTTTAATTTTGATGTTTGGTGCGACGAATGTTTTTCTTTCATTAGAGCTGCAAAAGGTGTGTGTGTGTGTGTGTGTGTGTGTATTTATGGTGTGTGTGTGGGGGGGGGGCGGGGAGGGGGGGGGGGGGAGTAATTTCATTCATTTTCTGAACATCGATTTTGCCGTTACGATTGAATTGTCTAAAAGCGTCAGATACAGTGCAACATTCGCTTTAGTTACTTGTTACTTTCACAAGTGTTGTTTACAGCTCCGCGCCGGCAAAAGGTTACACTAGTCATTTCCAGCCCCTCGTCATTAGCGTTGCTTTTCCAATTACGCTAGGCAGGAGCAAGATGGTAGTTGGAAAAATAATTTTATTGTAAAACAAAGGTAGCATACCAATAGGACAGAGTGGCAGTCGGAGAATTTAGAACAGAGTTCTTAGTGGAGCAAGAATGTTGGAGGTCAGGACTGTGGTGGTATGTGTCACGTCACAAATTGTAGTGGTGGTACTTAGAGTGGTTTTTACCGGGGCTGTACAGTGAGAAGGTACAGGCTGACGCTGAGGTGGTTTGTGGGTTTTTACTAGAACCAGTTCTTGTAATGGTCACGGTGAGATGTGATGGCAAAGGTAGTTTTAACTGGTCTCAGAGTGATAAGTACAGTTTGAAAAAGAGATGGTTTGTGCTCTGACGGTAAATATAATTGATGATCCTAATGTCGAAAATAATGGAATAGCGAACTCTCAAAATTCATCTTAACTAGACCAGTTGTGCTAAAATAAAACCATTTCTTGTGTGTTTCTCCTGAAAGTAGCCAAAACTGAATACTGTCGTTTTAGAGGATGGTGACGATATACGGGTGGAAAAAAAAAAGGTGGTTTGTGGATTCAACCAAGGATGGCAATAATTATTGAAATTAGCGTAAAGGTGGAAATGGTTTCATCTAGTGACAGAATGCGACGTACAATTTAAAACAAAGGTATCTTGTGTTCTTTGCTACAAACAGTGTTCGTGATTATCATATGAGAAAGTAACAGTAGAACTAGTAGTAGCCGTTCAGTAGTGTATATCTATGAGTAGTAGTAGACTTGCCATCTCTGCCACAAGATACTGCGATGTGGTGTCAGCTGACTAAGGGCGTGGTCGCTCAGTGCTGATTGAATTTTTCTCGGTTACTCAAAGGGATAACAGTTACAAAATGACACATAGTGGTGACAAGACGCTGATGTCAAGAGAACTAATTAAATAGATTACACTTCTAGGTTTTCTTTGTTTCTCTCTCTCTCTCTCTTTTCTCTCTATCTCTCTCCAGCTCTCTAGCTCCGGCTCTCTATCTATCTATCTCTCTATCTATCTATCTATCTATCTATCTATCTATCTATCTATCTATCTATCTATCTATCTATCTATCTATCTATCTATCTATCTATCTATCTATCTATCTATCTATCTATCTATCTATCTATCTATCTATCTATCTGTCATTTCGTCTGTCTGTCTTGTCTGTCTATCCGTGCGTCTGTCCATCTATCCGTCTATCTATCTGTCTGTTTGCACAAGCTGCATCTGCCTGCCAGTAGCTGTCTGTGACTCTGTACTTGATTCCTGTAGTATCTCTTCCGCAGTACGAACGAATGATATCTTACATCAGTGCCCCAATCCTATTGGCAACTCCCAAAATGTACAACGAAGTACCATGTTAATTGTCCCTGCGTTGACAGGAAATATGGCTAAAAATAACATTGTGAAATTGAATAATGGATTTTTACGGCAGCGATGACAATATTATAATTTAACCCCCCCCCTCCCCCCCCCCCGCCCCTTTGTGCATGAAAATGCTAGTGTGTTGTGAAATTCTACTGAGTACAGTAAGCACTTCAGTTTTTTGGGCACACCAAAATTCATTGTACACCATGTCTCCTGCCACACTAAACGAAACAATAATAGGTAGGTAATGAGCCACTTCTAAAACAAAAAGAAAAGTATGTGTTTTTATTTCTGAGAATAACAATATTTTTCGATTAGTTCAGTAACAGTCTTCTAAATGTGTGGAAAAGGAAACCAAGTCTGTTCTGAACTGACTTGTATACTTTTTGTCGTTGTTGTTGTTGTTTTTTTCTTATGGACGGACATCAACATTCAATACCAATGCAACCACAAAGCTTGCTAGAAGAATGTAGCAAAGATTCACTCCCAAAAAAGATGAGAAATCGTTTTCAGAACATAACTTACGCCCGCAAAGATTACGCCCAACACCTGAACAAACATGAAAAAAATTGAATAGGCGCGGTAATGCAGAAACATTCCGATACTGCCCTGGCAAAATGTTACGTCACTAGGACTGAATCAATGGACGTAAAAAACATCATTCTTTGACTGATATTGCCAGGTAGGCCTAGTCGAGGCAGTTGCACGACTGAATGAAGAATGAGACTTTTAACTATTAGTATGTATATATTTGGGAGTGGCGGATGTTAGGTAAGGGAAAAAAATAACTGATTCAAACTCGAATTTTTAAATTTTTTCTCCAGGTAAAGTCCAATTGGGCCAAGTGCCCCCAAAATACTCCCATTAAGACTTTTGTAACCAACCTGTAGCCAATTCACGAAAAACATTGTACCCATGTCGCCAGCAGAGGGGTTTCTGTGGCCAGTCAGTCCAGTCTCACCCTAACGCTAACCCTAACCCTAACCCTAAAACAAATCCCCCAAAAAATCACTGTGTAAACAAAATCCACTCTGGCAGCATTGCGTAGTCATTCCGCTTTCTTCTCTTTACCTTTTTAAAATTTAGATAGCACTTCATTACTAAAAGTGCCAGGAAGTATTTTTTTGCCATTTTGCCATTTCGTTGCAGGTAATCATTTCATTATCAACATAATAGTGCTGATAATGACATGAAAGAAAAACAACTGTATTCAAACACGCGAAAATGCTGTATTTGCTTTTGTTTCGTAATAACTGAATTGTGGCATTTGTATGTTCTTTTGCACATACATGTGTACGCACACACACATACACACACACACACATGCGCTCGCGCGCGTACGCACACGTACGTACATACGCACAGACACACATCAAATGCCAAGTTTAAATAAAACAGTTTTTTTCCTCCTCCTGACAGATTATTTCGTCGTGTGTTACAACTTTTTTAACTTACCGTCTGTATTTCTCTCAGTTGATATGATATAGTTATATCTTAAACAGGCTCAACAGTATACGGATAGAAAAGCAATAATATGACATGTCGTAAAAAAAAATTCTACGAGATGCCTTCAATTCACGAACCAACATCAGAGAGGAGAACTATTGATCCCTGCTCTAATTTAACAACATCCCTAACAAAAACAAAACCAGGGTTCTAATCTGGCAATGAGAGAGAGAGAGACAGAGAGAGAGAGAGAGAGAGAGAAAGAAAGAGAGAGAGAGGGGGTGGTTGGGGGGGGGGGGCAGCTTGAAACGCAACAAAAAAAACCTGCACGAATATCCACAAGCACAGGCTGACACACATACAAATACACACTAACACAAACACACAAGCAATCACATGAACACACACACACACATATATACACACACACTCAAGCGTGCACCCATGCTTAGTATACAAACACATACATACGCATACACAGAAGTTACGACGTGTACACACACACAGACAAAAATAATCACACACACGCATGCACATACACATACGCGCATGCACACATGCACAGTGTACACACAAACATACGAAACCGACCAATACACACTCAGAATGTGTACACATACACATACGGGCGAACATACGCACATACATACACGCATTCACACACGCAAGAGCGCACGCTCATGCTCGTAGAGTACCCCCAGCGTATTACAGGATTAAAGTAACGTAAAATCGTGAGAAAGAGGAATAAGGCGAGAGGATTTCGGCCGCATTTCGGAAGGAAACATTAGAAACCAAGAAAAATCGATAGTTTAAGAGAAAAGCAAATGATTGGGCTAATTTCAGAACTAAAAGATGACATGTGAGAGCCGCAGAAAAATCCTTTATTACATCAATGGCAAATTACTTACGGTAGTTATATTATAACAATGACTTCCCTTTTTCTTTCTAGGACACTGTGGGATTTTGGTTAAAGGGAGGATTCCTCGACATTCTTCGTCATCTGTGACACTTTGGTAATGAATGTGAGGCTTTTTGTGTCGAGTTTTTGACCACAGTGTGTGGTGGCTTATTCTCGTTCCATGTTTATTTCGTTATTTATTTGTGTTTTAATGATTGTAAAACACCTAGGTAAATGCAGAGATATACTTTTGATGGTTTCGTAGTGTTTGTGGACATAAGGGATATCTTTTTCATTACGACATAAACTGTTTGTTTGCATGCAGATGGATGGATGGATGGATGGATGGATGGATGGGTGGATGGGTGGGTGTGTGGAGGGAAGGGGGCAGGGAGGGAGGGAGGGTGGAACAGGCCGATAGATGGAGTGATGGATGGGGAGAGAGGGAGGGAGAGAGAGACGAGTGGACGGATGGATATGTATGGATGGAGAGAGAGAGAGAGATGAATAGATGGATGGATAGATGGGTGGATACATGGATGCATGGACGGAGGACGGACGGATAGAACGACAGCCGGGTGGATAGATAGATAGATAGATAGATAGATAGATAGACAGACAGCCAGACAGACAGACAGACAGAGACAGACAGATAGATAGATAGATAGACAGACAGACAGACAGATAGATAGATAGATAGACAGACAGACAGACAGACAGACAGACAGACAGACAGACAGATAGATAGATAGATAGATAGATAGATAGATAGATAGATAGATAGATAGATAGATAGATAGATAGCTAGCTATAGATAGATAGATAGATAGATAGATAGATAGATAGATAGACAGGCAGCCAGACAGACAGACAGACAGACAGACAGGCAGATAGATAGATATATAGATAGACAGGCAGACAGACAGATAGATAGACAGACACAGACAGACAGACAGACAGATAGACAGACAGACAGACAGACAGACAGACAGATAGATAGATAGATAGATAGATAGATAGATAGATAGATAGATAGATAGATAGATAGATAAATAGACAGACAGATAGACAAACAGACAGATAGATAGATAGATAGATAGATAGATAGATAGATAGATAGATAGATAGATAGATAGATAGATAGATAGATAGATAGATAGATAGATAGATAGATAGATAGATAGATTTCAAAACGTTTCAAGGGCAAAATGAAAGTAAAACCAATGATTGTTAGTATACCCCTTTTCTCTTATGTCTAGCAAAACATAAAACAAAAATAACAAAAAAACAAAACAAAAAAGATGCTCGTACAATCCTCAAAACCATTTTGTTAAAAATAGTTTCCATTTTGTCCTTTGTTCCAGTTAATGATGTGTGCACGAACAATGACTGTGAGATGTGAAAATACCACTCACGCAGGGACACAGTGGGTGGATTTACTTGTGGGAAACTGAAGACTATGAAGGAAAATCCTATCGGGAAAAAGATATTGATATTTCAAGTCTCCAGCATTGAGAAGAAAATTGTTGCTATTTTAATTCATCATTTCGACATATGATAGCACAGCCTGCTTCCTACTTCAGTTCGATTACAACCGTCCATTTTCTCAATTATCTGTCTATTTAACTGTGTGCGTATTTTTTCATCCTTCCATGTTATCATTTGATCTATATTCACTTATTCACCCATGCATCTTTTCATCTATCCACTCTTGCATCCAGCCTCTATTCTATTCATTTGTACATCCATCTATGTATCCATCCATCCATCCATCCATCCATCCATTCACCAGTGCACCCATACATTCTTCCATCAACCCATCCACCTTCTATCCACCCATCTATCCATCCATCCATCCATCCATCCACTCGCCAAATTATCCATATATATTCTTCCATTATTACATCCACCTGTTCACATTCTTGCATCCATCCATCCATCTATCCACCCATCCATCCATTCACCAATGCATCCATACATTCTTCTATCCATCCGTCCATCCATCCAACCGTCCGTCCATCCATCCATCCATCCATCCATCCATCCATCCATCCATCCATCCATCCATCCATCCATCCATCCATCCATCCATCCATCCGTCCATCCATCCACCCATCCATCCATCCATCCATCCGTCCATCCATCCACCCATCCATCCATCCATCCATCCGTCCATCCATCCACCCATCCATCCATCCATCCATCCGTCCATCCATCCACCCATCCATCCGTCCACCCATCCACCCATCCACCCATCTTCCCATCCATCCATCCACCCATCCACCCATCCATCCATCCATCCATCCATCCATCCATCCATCCATCCATCCATCCATCCATCCACCCATCCATCCATCCATCCATCCATCTATCCATCTTCCCATCCATTCATCCATCCACCCATCCACCCATCCATCCACCCATCCATCCATCCATCCATCCATCCATCCATCCATCCATCCATCCATCCACCCATCCATCCATCCATCCATCTATCCATCTTCCCATCCATTCATCCATCCACCCATCCACCCATCCATCCATCCATCCATCCATCCATCCATCCATTCCATCCATCCATCCATCCATCCATCCATCCACCCATCCATCCATCCATCCATCCATCCATCTATCCATCTTCCCATCCATTCATCCATCCACCCATCCATCCATCCATCCACCCATCCATCCATCCATCCACCCATCCATCCATCCATCTATCCATCTTCCCATCCATTCATCCATCCACCCATCCATCCATCCATCCATCCATCCATCTTCCCATCCATCTATCCATCTTCCCATCCATCCATCCATCCATCCACCCATCCATCCATCCATCCATCCACCCATCCACCCATCCATCCATCCATCCATCCATCCATCCGTCCATCCATCCACCCATCCATCCATCCATCCATCCATCCATCCATCCATCCATCCATCCATCCATCCACCCACCCATAATGGCTGTTGGTAGCCACTGAACCTTCTGAAGTTTAACATATTGGTTATCACTGCTCACAAGATTGTAGTGCACGCACATAAGTCATATTACTAATGGCAAACAGATATCCACACAAAACAAGTGGTACTAAAATGGAGTTATAACACTGTCAAACTCTCCCTGAGATAGATCGCAAAAGGCAGTGGAGTACGCTTGTATTCTATTCATTAAGTGTCTCCAAATTCTCCTGAAATTTCCCTTACGTAAAAAGCTACGAACTGAGAGCCCAGGATCAATCGATTCATACGCTGGATTTTAGGTATCAAGAAAGTTTTTTTTTAATTTGAAAATAACAATATAAAACAGTTAAATTTTTTTCACATTTGGAGGCTAATACAAAGGGTCATTTCTTTCATAATAATATTTGGAGACCAATTTTTTTTTTAAAACAACAACAACAGGGTGGGGTGGAGGGGGCGTGGCGGACTAGTGATTAATTTGTAACAAAAGATTGAGCGGGTGTTTGTAGTGTATGAGATAAGAGCTTAAAGAAGACAATCATACTGTATAGCCTCGTGCTCGAAGTCCTAGCTGTGCAAGCAGTTCGTTTAGTATAACATTGACATCTACGTCACAAAATGACGTCATGACAGAGATAACTGCAACCGTTACAACAAAGACAAAATGACGATAAAAAATAAAATTATAATAAGTAAAAATACATTTAAAAGTAAACTATTTTAACCTTTTCACATCACGGGGGGAAGGGCTTTCGCATGCCCACCGTACATTCCATTCCTTCTTTATAGTGGCTATTACCCGTTTACGCATTATTTTGGGGGATTTTTGAGAATTCATTTAAAGTCCTCTGATAAAGCTAAAGTACATTTGGTATCACTGGAAATCTTGCTCAGAGAAGAATACTGCCAATCGTGTGTTCACAAACACAAAAAAAACAAAGACGGCATGCGCTTCGAAACCCTGTGTTATTCCAGGCGGTGCGGCGTGCTGCGAAAGGGTGTGCAATTAGCCGCACCTCTCGGGCGATCGGTGTATCGATGGGTTGTGAAACAGCTGGGGTGCGGGATGATGTAAACAGGTTAAATGATAAGGATGAAGTGCAGTTTCGCTCCAGTTAAAGGTGTTTGCTTGTCTGAATGGATTTGTAAGCTGCGGGAGGGGGTGGGTTTTGGGGGAGGTTATGGTAGATATTTGGAGCAAAAGCATTTGACACAGTGTGTCGTGAAGGCCTCTGGAAAATCCTGGCGAAGTTTGGGTGTCCACCCGAATTCATCACAATAGTGCGCCAGTTTCATGATGGCATGCAAGCTGCAGTCAAAAGCAACGGCAGTGTTTCAGAGCCCTTTGCTGTCACAAATGGGGTAAAACAGGGTTGTGTCTTAGCCCCAACTCTGTTTAGCATCATGTTCTCTGCAATGCTACAAGAAGCCTTTAGCTCTCCTCCTCAAGGGGTAAGCATCAAGTACCGAACTGATGGCAGTCTATTCAACCTCAGGAGACTTCAGGCAAAAACCAAAACCAAAAGTACTCAAGTCTGTGACCTACTATTTGCTGATGATTGTGCACTTCTGGCACACGATGAGGATAGCATGCAAAACTGTGTTGATAAGTTCTCTAGTGCCTGTGACAACTTTGGCCTCACAATAAGCACAAAGAAGACGGAAGTGCTCCATCAGCCTACTCCAGACGACAAGTATCCTGTGACCCCAAATATCAAAGTCCATGACAGTCTTCTGAAGGTGTCGGAGAACTTCACCTATCTTGGCAGTACACTGTCTTCCACGGCTCGTGTTGATACTGAAATTCTCTCAAGAATCAGCAAAGCCAGCTCTGCATTTGGCAGGCTTCGAAAGAGAGTGTGGGATGTTGCCGGCATTCGCACAGACACTAAGCTGAAAGTGTACAATGCTGTGGTCCTTCCCACCCTACTCTATGGGGCTGAAACCTGGACAGTGTACCAATCGCATGCCAGAAAGCTAAATCACTTTCATCTGGCCTGCCTTAGAAAGATCCTAAGGATCAAATGGCAGGATAAAATTCCAGACACTGAGGTCCTCAATCGTGCCAAGGAATTGGGCATCTTCTGCCACCTGAAAAAAATTCAGCTACGTTGGGCAGGACATGTTGTCAGAATGCCCGACTCCAGACTCCCTAAGTAAATCTTCTTCTCTGAGCTCTCCAATGGAACGAGGAATGTTGGGGCCCCAAAGAGACGTTACAAAGACACTCTCAAGCAATCACTGAAGGCCTTTGCCATTGATGTGAGTGAGTGGGAAAAGCTCTCGCTTGATCGTGCAAATTGGAGGGCGGCCCTTACCAGAGGCAGCAAAGCATGGGAAACTGACAGAGTCCAGCAGGCTATCAAAAAAAGAGAACGGCGCAAGAAAAGGCCCAGTGGTACTGAACCAACGGAGCACTCTTGTCATTTATGCGGAAGGGTCTGCAGGGCAAAAATAGGACTTATCAGTCACATGAGAAGCCATAAGTCATGAAAGAACAGTCTTTCCATTCTGTCCTCTGTGTCCTTTAGTTCTCTTCATTGTCCATGTGTTGAAATTCTCAACAATTTCTGTTCTTTATTCCTCTGGTGTTGTTAAGGTCATCATCATACCTGATGGACGAACTATTATGGTAGATATTCCAAATTAAAAGCAAAAACTGGAGTGAAATACAATTCAAACAAGATAAATACAATAGGCCCATTGCGCATATCGGCCATCTTTGATGTACGGACCGACGCATAACCATGGCGATTGTAGCATTGATTTTGATTCGTTAGCTGATTTGTATTGCGAGCACTTCAGGCGTCGCGAACCAACCGGCGGCGAGCTAAAAATAGTTCACTACAGTAAACAATGGCACGTGTGTACATTCCACTTCCTTTCCCTTGTTTATACGGATGGTAGGGAATCTGACCAGCTTGGATCCATCCTTTCCACCCCTGTCATAACAGTTAACTGCAACCAGCAGGCATTTTAACGCTTTGACATATATTATCTCGAAGTTACACTCATCAGCCGATCCACCGGCCATCTTGGGTGTCGGAAGAACAAAGCAAAAACACTCTGTGGCGTCTTGCGCAATGGGCTATAGAACAGAAGAAGAAGGACAATACAACGACAACAGCAACATTGAAACAAAGCAGACTGGACACAACTACTCCGACAAAACCGAGCAAGCGAGAAATACACAGTTCCTTACCAGATTTGATACAATCAGCTAGTGTTCCTCCAAGACTAGTTTTCTTGTCCTTAATCTTGTCAAAGATGGCTTGGGACAAATGCTTGTGCAACAGCGAATGGCAGTCGGTGGCGGAAGTCAACTTTTTGAAAAGTTCCTCCGCTTCGATGACGTGGGCCGGGGGTTCCGCCGGAGCGGTGTTGTCTTCAGCCTTTTGATCGGTGGAATTTCCCTCGGCGGCCGCTTTTTCTACCTCCTCTTTTTTCTCCTCTTCATTTGCAGCGGGGACGGGGGTTTCATTTTCTGTTGTTGCCATTGTTATACCTTGATGACGTGCTTAAATTGGGGGTTGAGTAAGATCTGAAACAAAAGTAATTGAGTGATAAATACATATTTGGCTTTTATGAAGGTTTTGCATGATAGATAGATAGATAGATAAAGTGAGAGAGACTGAGAGAGAGAGAGAGAGAGAGAGAGAGAGAGAGAGAGAGAGAGAGAGAGAGAGAGAGAGAGAGAGAGAGAGAATACCAAAATGACTTCACTAGAGAGAATGACTGAGGATTAAAAAAAAAAAAGAAGAGTTCAGCGACCGCTCTGGTAACTCTCTCTTTCCAGCATCGACAACCTCTAGAAAGTGCACTTTTTTTTTTCTTTTATGTTCGATTTGGAACTTAATGATAACACGTAAACGACGAAATAAGTATATATGTGCCCAGACGTTTGTTCGTGAGAATTTGAAATCACATACCTGATAACAGTATGCCATCACGTGTTTACAAAAAGACACATGTCTTTGAAGATCCATGTATCAGATTTGGTAATGTTGTCTTCACAACGAAAATTACAGATCTAGAGGGCCTATTATTATACTATTATCATTGGAAATCTGTGTTGCTCGGTATTTTCTATATTTTATGCCGTTTTAATGTAATATTCAGGAAAGTGAATGTCGATGGTGATTTATTTCAGCTAGCATAAGTCCAAATATATATAATTTTCTGATATTAATGTGGCAGCACTGTCATATTTTGTCTGGTTGAGTGAGTAGTCGATCGGCAAGCGCTTTTCTTGCCCTATTCTGAGTCATACACCGGAGAGTTATGAGAGAGTATGTATGTACAGAGAGGAATCGCTATTGGTCGATTTGTACTGCGAGACACAGAAGGCTCCACAAAAACTGCTGTTAGCATGGATCTAAAAGTAGGTCAAAGCGGTAAACAATACCCGCTTGTACATTTCCACGGGGGAGTAAAAAACTTACAAACGACTCTAAATGGCTTCAATCAACCCCAAAATATGAACACACAACAGGAAAAGATATGCACACTGCCTTTAGTGAAGATGGTCCCTTCCAATTCTTTTTGACGTCGTGACCTAGTTTCCCGATTTGGCAGAAGTGACATCCCTCTATAAATACAATACTCTCTGGATATATTAATAGAGAGGTAGAATAGTCAAGCATACGTCTTACAAAAATTTATGCTTTCCTCCCCAGCTTGATTCACATTATTTTGCTCACCACGATAATTTAATGCCCCCCCCCCCCCCAACTACCGAAAGATGTCGTCATCGAGCTATTTGTAGATCGGCACTACTTGATGGAGGTTCAAATTCTTAAGAAGTTGCCAAAGATATCCATAGCCTGACAATATTTCTGTTTTCTGTCTAATTACTTTTCAGAATTATTTATAGACCTACAAACTGGTCTGTAAAAACTAGATTATTCCATATTACCTTTCATATCCGAAAGTTTCCTCCCTGTACATTCAGCCGTATTTTCTTGTTTTTTCAGAGAGTGAGAATAATTATGGTATGCAGATTATCCAATTATGAACGTAAAGATTTCTTTACGGTAGGATTTTTTAGTGATGTTTTGACATATTATACTCAGAATGAACAGGAAATCAGGTCTGAAGTAAGTAGGCTAATTAAGCGAATATGCATTCTAACGTTATTATTCCGAATGCAGATGCGGGTAGTTGATGGGCTCTTCTAGTAGAGTCCCGTACTGTCCCATCGTCCTGTTATATTGTGTCTATCATTTTGTTCTTTCCCAGCACGATGTGATTGTTATTGTGCCGACGTGGTTTCTCCAGACTCAAACTCAAACTCAAATTAACTCAAACTCAAACTCAAACTGCAATGCAGAAATACGACCATGTCAAAAGTTTATTCTGAAACTTTAAATAAATGAAAGGAAGAAGGAAACCTAAGGAGCTGCAGCAACTAAACTAGTGCGTATTTCAAACAGGTAAACATTTTCATGAACGCACGTTTTAAATGTAACCATAAAAAGAGTCTGTTGTGAAAGTTGAAAGTCTTACTTTCGAAAATAGAAAAGGCAGTGGCTACGTTTACGGCAGATGACGCCCATACCCCAATAGAAAAAAACAAAGAAAGGAAGCGCTGCTGTACGAACGGGAGAACAGCCGAACAAAGAAAAATGGTGAGTTGTATTCACCGACTGCCGTAAACGTAGCCACTGTGAATTAGAAATGCTAGTAAGACGATAGTTCGCCTAACAAGATAGAATAGTTTTCCAAGGACGCGGAGTGTGAAATCTTCATTAACCCGGCAGCGTTTTTGCTGTCGTTATTTTTTCTGATAGAAATACATACACCATCATCATACTAGCTACAGCAGATTTTGTAAAAATCATTATTCTATTTAGCTAGGGGGGGGGGGGGCGGGGAGCAGACTTTTTCTTAATAATTCATGTTGGGATGGATGGATGTATAACCTTACAGTCGGCGTAATCAGGAGGTTAAATGAAGGGAAGGGGGAAGCAGCAACGGAAAATTCCCCAATTAGTGTCCCTGCGTCAATCCAACGTAGATTTGTATAGGATTTCCATAATGTCGTAAGTAGTCGTAAGATGGACGTAGGGTTGCTGGTCGGGTCTGTCCATTTTTGTAAAGGTGGGGCAAGTGGAATTTTTTCTTTCACGTTTCTCAAAATTATTGGATGTTGTCGCCCGGGATCAGTTTCACCACTGGCGCCAGTGCCTTTATCGACAAAGAGAATACTGTATGATAGCGTCCACTGAACGTTTCCGATCATGTGCTTGTTTCGTGAGAAGCCTCTAGGCACCCACGTCCAATGGTTCTTAACGTGGGGTGTGGGGGATTTTTGCCTAGGGGTAAAACCTGGAGATTTCAGATGTGAAAATATCCAGGCTGTTTTAATGTTACACATTACATATTGTATTGTGAATGAACTGAGTTGTCCTTATTTTTCATATTCCAGACTTTGCATAATAAATGTATTTCTATTGTCGTTCAACAACTCGATTTGCATTACTCGATTCCGTTTACCCTCGTTGCCCTATTAATGTTGTTAGTTCTATGGAATCAAACCTGAATGTTTGCAGGAGGGCACAAAGCTACGTGACCTGATTGTAACTGGGGAGACAGAGAGAGAAATTGGTTCTAAAAGATTGAGAACCACTGCTCTGACCTCTGACAACCCTCGATCGACATTAATACAGATTGATGACTAGTATAGCGCCTGGGAGACGGTGGCCTGATATTATCCAATTATTTGAGATTAAATCACTCGAGTTCCTCAGACTCGCCTCCAGTCACGGGCCGCTGCGATTCTCTCTCGGATAATTTAAAATCATCCCGATCGCAAAAAATGCCACCAGCGCTGTACCACCCGGCACCGTGCGCAATTTGCTTCCTGGTTTATAAACAACAGCGCACTCACTGCGACTTATCACTTTATCGTTACACCCTATCTATTCAAAGCAAACGTACAGGAAGGCGCTTCGTGAATGATGACGTCAGTTGTACCGGGTGCCAAATGGGGCCAATACATCGTGCCGTTCATCCATCAGAAAACCAGGTGTTGAACAGAAGCCAAGGAGCCCGGGCGAGAGGGGTGAGAGATAAAGGTTAACGTGAGCTGTTTGTGTTACTGCATAAACATCCAACCCGAAAATACGTCTTTGGTTTATTGTTACGGACTGCAATCTTTTGTCAGACGTATTGGTAACATGTGCAGAGAATTGCCTGAAACGTTTAGTTCAGTTCCTGGCAGGTGGTAATACAGCAAGTATCCCTCTGCACCTGTATTGTGTTCGTTCGTGATATCCTTTATAGGGGATAAACGGTGCCCTGTTTACGTCGCCTATAGTCTGTAAGCTAAGCGTCATAGAAATGGTCAAACATGAAAAAAAGAATTGGAACGCTCGGGAGAGCGAGACCACATGAGGTATTCAGAGGAAGGAAATTCCTTGATCGGCCATAAGCCTTCCCCAGGGGACACGTTGGTCTAGAGCCAAGGTGCTCGCCTCTCGTGCTGAAGGTACCAGGTTCGATTCCCTGTTGCTTGCAGGCATGTTGGAATTTTGGGTGAAAATTCCTGTCTCTGTTCCTATGGTAGATAGGATCGAGAACCTAGTCTTCTCGGACAATGGCGGAAGGCTAGGCGGGCCTGTGCGCACATTGCGTACGCTAAGGACACTTTGGCAGTTGGAGATCGAGAAGAGCAGGCCTAAAACAACCCCCGCCCGGGCAAAATTTAGAAGAAAAAAAAAACGATCACAAAAACACACAAACACATTAACAAGAAAAAATAAAGCGAGGTGTAAATGCCAAGAGCAGCGAACCTCCTAATGTAAAGACCTAAAACTCAAATCTCCGTCAATTAAGTGTTTCGGTCTTTGGCGTCCTCACAAGCATGGTCGAGCTGTTTGAGAAATAGAGTCTTGAATAAGAAAACAGAATAAGAAGACAGCGCCTTGTTTTCTGATCAATCTCAGCAGGTGCCTGAAAGATCAAGCTTAGGAGATGACCAATCATGAATGACTCAGACATAAAGCGATCAATGATTGGTCAGATAATAGCCAATGGAATGTTTCCGTGTTTAGCATGGCCTTTGCAAGCTTAAGTAGTTGTCAAGAGCGTTGCAAGGCTTGGCTTATACTGAGTTATATTTTCTATTCTTTTAGGCGATTATAGCCCAAAATCGAATATGCTAGGCCAAAGCAGCATTCCAAAACACGAAACATGTCTTAACAAACAAGCTACCAATCAGTCTCAGGAAAAGAATATTGCAATGTTATATTGAACCAATTTTATTGTATGCCTGCGAAACCTGGGCGTTAAATACAGAAACAGTTAGAAAACTTGAAGCAACAGAAATGTGGTTTCTAAGAAGAATGCTTAGAATTCCATGGATTTCAAGGAAGAAGAATGAAGAAGTGTTGAGACAAGCAGGGGAAAAGACGACACTCCTAAACAAGGTCAGAAAAAGACAGGGAACATTTTTTGGACATGTGATGAGAAGACGAGGACTGGAACATTTAGTAACAGCAGGGAAATTCAATGGAAGAAGAAGCCGGGGACGACAAAGCATAAAGATGCAGGACGACCTAAAGGCCTGGCTGGGACTGCACACCACCAACGACGTCATCATGGCTACGGAAGATCGCGAGAGATGGAGGGACATGATCGCCAACGCCTACTGGCAGGGCACTTAATGATGATGAGCCCACGATGATAGTAATATGGCTTCGGAGTCCATTGCCACTGAAGGATAGTTTCGACGACGATAGAGAATATGGCCTGTTGTTATCCTATCAAACTGAAGGAAATAGAAAATACGTTATCCCCTTTCATGCCCTCACTGATGTTCTTGATGAACATCACCAAAACTGAGAATTCATACAACCTTTTTCCAGAGAGCCTGCAAGTTCAGTGAGATTCATACTGACTGGTGGAACACCAGTGGGGGATGAAACACTAAAGGATAAAATATGAAATGGCGTCACCTACTGACGGACGGATAATTCTATCTGAAATAAGCGTATTTTATTTTATAGGAGTTTTTGATTGAACTTTCTTCACAAGAAAACACTTGCCTAACTGGTAGAGGATCAGAACTGTAAGGATAAATTCACAAGCCATGCCTTTTTACTTGGAGTTCCACGGTGTCTCAGTTTCAACCTTTGCCCTACCTCATACCCACCCGTTTTGAAACAAGGGCTTATGCTGTGTTTCATAGCTGAAGATTACCCCATTTCGTGTTAGAATTTGCTAAAATGCTGAATGTGGTAAATTGGCCTTTGACCAAACGCATGATCTTACATCGATGTTAACGGTAAAATCTGAACGCAATAAAGTGTACTGCCATTTTCATGTCCTTCAGGAGAAGCACGGACCCAAATCTACAGCCATCAGAAAAACACATGAAATGTTACCGCATAACAAAAAATACTATGAACTGTTAGCTCAGCCTCAGTTTGCTGATTCACAAAAGGCACAGACGAAATAAAAACGAAACACAAGGAAGGCATGATTCTAAACAAGGAGCAAAAGACCATTTGTCAGCCACCTCCCTTTCCTTCCCCTTCACACGTGCAGATCGCTAATAAATTCAGACCATGCTGTGGAAAAAACACAAATCACGATGCCAAAATGTTTCGTTTTCTTTTCATTTTCCCAATAGCATAATTCAATCAAACGGAAATTTGCAGGATTTTGAAAAGAAAATGAAGAAAAATGAGGTGCCATAGCAGAGGTGGCGGCGTACTGTCTAGACTACGGGGGTTGTGGGGGGAGGGGGGTTCTCAGAGGTTGATGACCTGGCGAGGTGGCTGCACTTGCAGATGAAGTAACCATGGAAAAAGCTGATGCAGTGGTATTGGATTCCGATAGTTTACAAAGTATGACTGCAAATTGCAGAAAAACTTTATTACAACGCCAAAATTTTTACACGCAATCTCTGGATAGAAATGAGAGAGGACAATTTCATTAGGGCGATACCGCTAACCCTTGACCCTTTCATCAAACGGGACAAGTGTATTCCCACAACTGTAGACGACAACTCATATGTCCCAGATATTCTTTATTCTTCAAAAGGTTGTTGTTTTTTTTGAGGAGGCGAAAGGGTATTATTAACCACTGTTTTAATATACTTTTTGATGTTTATTTCTATAACTGAAAACGCATTTATGACATAGAATACATTTCCATTTTTTCCTCTCCTGCAAAACTCTGTCCTTCACATTTGTGCGGTTTTTTCATAGAAACAGCTATATTCGTACGCTATTCTGTGTCCTAGATTTCAGGCAAACTCCCCGATATCGTCCCGATGAAAGAACCTCGTTGCTATCGACTCACTTCTGTACTAATTTTAGGATTCTATTTAAATCTGGGCCCCATATTGTCAAGATTATGTTGAAAAGTCACTGATATTATGATAAACATGATCCATTATTTATGAATGGCTGCGCGTGTTATACACAAGATTTAATCTCGGCACCTTGCGGACAGCGCCTTCTGGGGGATTTCTTTATCGGGAGACCTACTTGGGTAGACACCGCCAGTGGGTTGTGATTGCCGATACTGGGTTATCACTACCTTTATCCTTGGCTTCAGTCTATGGTGTAATGATGTTTCTCGTAACTGTGGGTACTATGATATACATGTGTGTCGGGTGTCATGGTATTTCTAGACCATTTTAAAAATTGCACACACAATTTGTACTAGACTATCTTTATTAATGGATGGATGGATGGATGAATGGATGGATGGATGGATGGATGGATGGATGGATGGACGGGCGGACGGATGGACTGACGGACGGACGGATGGATGGATGGATAGATGAGTGGATGGATGGATGGGTAGGTGGATGGATGGGTGGACGATGGATGGGCGTATGGATGAACGGACGGACGGACGGATGGATAGATGGATAGATGAATGGATGGGTGGATGGGTAGGTGGATGGATGGGGTACTTTTGAAGTACTCTTAATGATAACGACTTATGATCTTTAAATAATTCCTTGTCTTCCACCATCAGTAGTAAAGCATCACAGACCAAGCTAGAGTAACTGGGAGAGATGAAGAAACCAATCTTCCCCCAATCTGACATGTCCCAGTTCTCAAAACTCCCCACCTGTGGCTTCATCTGCCTCACAAAAATAAGACCCGCCACTTCCACAGTTCATTCATTTCCTACCTGGACAAAATTTACGGATATCATAAAAAACACACTTTGGCACTTCTTTCTGCTCACATGTTGAAAGAGTGTGTGCCAGAGTTTTGTGAGTAAATTTCAAGCTGAGTAGAAAAAGATTCTTTATAGGAGTAAAATTGCTACCGGAACAGCTTAAGATATCAAAACCTTTCAAGGTTTATACAAAAAGCTCACAGGAACGAACTGCTCTACTGAAAAACGAAGGGCATCTACCAATTTGTTGTATGCCACATTTTGGCGATTTTGAGGTTTTCTCATGAAAGTGGACCTCTCACTCCTAATTTCTTTAGGTATAAGTGTCATTCCAATCGGTTAAAAACTTTTCATGATATGTGTTTGTGACGTAATGTTTCATGCGTTTTAGCCCTTTTGCCGACCAAACTTCAATCCTCATTTTCTCGAAAAGGCAAAAATGCACATACAACAATATGTCAAATACCCGACGAAAAGGAAATGGCGTAACTACGTTATTTAAATTTGTGCCATATTTTTCCTGTACTTTATTTTTACCAGTGGATTTTTTTTCCCTGACACGTTCTGCCACGATGTGAAGCCTTTGGTACAAAAACCAATGAAGTAAACTTACAGACTCGCATCCTGGCATAAGGGGTGAAACATACCAGGGCTGGTGTAGGCCCCAGACTGGTGGTCCCCCCCCCCCCACAAATTTTGCTTCGCACTAACACAATAGGCAATGCCCATACCGCCCCATCAGCTCATAAAGGTCTCAAAAATTAATTGAAGGAAATTTCACTTACCACCAGATAAACCGTAGACGTTCACGCTGCATGGCAAATACTGTTGTTGTTTTGCCTTTGAAACGGATTCTGACAGTAGCTTTTTTCATTAGCCCAGAACCTTCATAAAATGTGATCTACTTGATCAATAAACTTTTGCATGCTTAAAATAGAGCAAGCCTTGATGATGAGTTTAAATCTGGGTTTTATGGCGAGTGAACGTGATAACGGCCATGCATATCGCTTATTTGCACGGTTTTCTGATGAGAAGTCTTGTCGTTACAACATGAAAACTGGGAAGAAGACTACAGTAGGGGAAGAAAACATAATCCCTTATGAATCGAACAGCTAGGCTGAGGGCAAAAGTGATTCAAGTCTGTCTTGATACCCAGCTCGAGGTCTGTCTTTCCGGCAGTTGGCTCAAGACAAAAATACGAGATACAATAAGATGAGACATTCCCTTCTTCACCCCTCTCAAAAACTCGTGCACAGTTTGAGCACTGATCAGGGCGGGGCCCATGGCGTATTGCATGAAAACAATGCTTGATATATTGATAAATTAATGATGCGGATTTGTGGAAAAAAAAAGAAAAAGGTCGACCTACAGAGATCGAAGTTATAATTGAAGAACGTTTAAAACTGGGTAAACCCAATTTTGCACCAGTTATGACCCCTTTTCAGAATGATAGTCATTCAAATTTAGGGCAAGACGCTGGGAAAGTGTTCAGATAACACTTGCCATATCCCGTTTATATCACGGGATAAAGATTAGACATAGAAAGTGTTATCTGAAGACATACATAGCGCCTTACACTAATTTTGAATGACTATCTGAGAGGGGCTATAACTGGTGCCAAATTTGATTTACCCAGTTTTGGAAAAACATTCTTCAATTACAAAACAAGTGACTTTAATCAAGACCTACGGCGACAGCTGAACAGTACAAATTCAGTATTTTCCCTATTTGGCTTTGTAAAATACAGCCTTGTTCATGACTTCAGCGCATTCACCGCTAGGTGGCAGTACGAAATATGTGCACATCAAGCGCGCTACCTGTCTCATCTTATTGCATCTAGTATCTTTGCTCAAGATAGTTTTGACGCACCCACACTTGTGAGACAGACTTTTTTCGGTCTTGCCAGTGCGCCATGTCCCGTTTAATTCCGTATCTCCCACTAAGAGGGAGATAAGACAGACTTGAATCAGTGAGCCAACAGCCTAAATCAAATTTCACCAGAGCATGTCAATAAACCGAACATCTCTTGAAAGGTTTTTACTAATAAAAGGAGTCAGTCTCAAGCTATCATTCCGAACACATACAATTCATGCAAACTCTCTGCCCGGACGCTTTCGGAGAACTGATACGTTCGGAGCACAGCAAAATGCTTTCTCTCCAGTGCCAAAATGGTGGACGATCTGCGCAGTTTCACCCAGTAATTGGAAATTTATCTGACATTAATTCAGGGAAATGTCTGGGGTCTTAGTCCAGTCCGTGAAAGATGCATAGCGGTGTCTGCTATATGTACACACACTGGGCAGCTATTACCGAATTTCAGCTCATCGATTTCAGGCGCGCCCACGTATTATTTTGAGACAGAAGTTAAAATTTTGTTATCTATTTCATCGTTGCCAGACTCTGCCCACATCAAGAGTTATAAATATGTAAACATTTGATAAGCCCCTCCAGTTCCAGGAGATTATCATTTGTTGAGAATAATTATTTGCAATTTACAATTGTTTATTGCTGATTGTTAATAAATATTTCTGATTTCTATTGATTTACCTCAAGAAGTACAACACTGCAATAAAATCCTATCAGATAATTTTCTCTCTCAGACCAAGATTTTTTTTTTAATCAGAATTATAAAATAGCTCAAAGAAAGATTGATTTGATTGAAATTATTTTAAATAGTTTTATCAAACAGAAAAAAAAACCAATAAAACATTCCACATTTTTCATTCAATAAATATCCCATGCTTTTCTAGTTTCTACAAGGCTAAACAATGATAATCAAGGCAGACAGATAATGTCAATTATAACTGATTTACGACAGAAAGCAAAAATGAGATTTTATAAATGGGGATAAGTAAGCTCTATTTTAAGGATAAATTGTATAATATCTTATCAAAAGCCGTTGTCTTATAAAAAAAGACCTGGCAGTCCGGGGTTACTCTGAACCTATACTTTCTTTAATGTTAAGTGGTTTTATCCCAGAATATCAGAAATCTGCCAAAAGAGTCCTTTTTTGGCGAAATGTGTTCTTGGTCACGATGCAGGATAAAGCTGGTGGCGCACTGTCTCTGTGTTCGTGTGAAATATGAGAGATAGAGTTACTATACACGAGACCTCTCACACTGGCCGGACTGACATAAGTCTGTCTCACCAGAGGGTATGTATGTATAGAGAGGTTTCACTATTGGTCGATTTGCACTGCGAGTCACGGGAGGCGCAGCAAACCCACTGTTAGCATGGAGCGGAAAGTAGGTCGCTGTGGTAAACAATATCCATTTGTGCATGTCCACGTGGCGTAAGAGATTACAAAAGGTTGTAAATAGTTTCAATCAGCCCAAAAATATGAACAAAACACAATAAATAGATGTGCACACTATCTTTGGTGAAAAAGTTATCTTTCAATTCTTCAATTTCTTGTTTACCACAGCGACCTAGTTTCGCGATTTGGCGGAAGTGAGATCTCTCTATAATACATACTCTCTGGTTTCAACACTTTGTGAGATGTCTAAACTGTCTTGAAACAGCTGGTGGGAAGAAGGACTCCGCGAAATAAGTGAAAACAGACTTGATTCAGAAGTCGCCTGCCTAAGGCATAATTTATTGTCCTTTCTGTCAATCTTCTGTGAGGAATCAGAGGTTAGGTTATGTTTCCGCCTTTCATGTCCTTATAACCAGTAACCAGCCATGCCACGTTTAATAGCCCTGATGTATTTAAAGTATATTTTGAATCTGAGCATGAAAGATGATCCGCGTCAGTAACAGTTTCGGACAAAATGTTATCAACACTTTTCAACTTTTGGCAAAGACATGCAAAATATTATTCTCTTACCTGAGAGATAATTGCCCTCCAATTTCGAAAGCAATCCAATCTGTATACAGAAGCAGTTTCACTATCTCTTTTTCTCGTCTATGTGGGACATGTAATACGTTGCACTTTATCTGGCCTTGTCAATTATTGCCTATTCGGAAATGTCAAGAGGATGTGTACAATGAAGCACACTGAACAACAAACATTCACGGTACTTATATATTATATATATATATATAAAACTCTCTAGTCTTGCTCCCGTCAACCCCATGGTTAGAGTTGTAAACTGAGGTCACAAATATCGCCCCGTAAGTTCTTGTTTGTCCCAGCTCTAATTCTTGCACAGCTGAGTAATTCGACGCTAAACGTTTGTGGCTTTTGTCTTCTGTCAAGGACTTAGAATCATTCGGAACTGTGAAACAGCCTGATAAGTGACACAATTCATTTTACCTCATTCCCTACGATAACTTTCATGGGTGTGAACGGGAACTCTCAACACTATGCAGTTTGAAATTTAGACATACCACAGTTCAAATATGTTTTGTCGTTCTCTCAGTATAATCAGAAGACATAATTAATACATTAGACATTTAAAGTTGGGGAAAATCAAATGAACTAGGATGGGATTCAGTATTTCGAGAAGTTGACTTAGATATTAGTGTTGGAAAATTGATGTCCACTCGAGCCGAATATTCGGCTTACCGTAGCGTCAAAGTATGCATTTGTTATACTTCTCGTATATATACTAAAAGATCTCAAGTTTTTCAGCAAATGGAGACGGAACGAACAAGAACTAAGGTCACGACAATATTCCTAGATAAAAAATGTTCCTGCTCACCGCCAGGTCCCAACTTACTACCATTGGCACTGGACGTCACACTTCTTGGTAACTGCGCTCTCGCAAAACTGTCGTAACCTCTGGCATTCATAAACAGGTAAATTCATGACGTGTTTACGCTAGTAACAGCCCTGGCCATTCTTGATTACTAAAAGAGGGTCGCAAACCGTTCAGAAACGGCGGCGGAAGCGCGACGTACGCGGCAATCCAGTGCATGGAAGTAGGACAGGTATCGGATGCTGTCCTTGACATTTTCTTCTCAATTGTCACGTCTTTCGTTTTTATGGCTTATCTAATGTAGAGTGAAATATCGCTGACCTTCCCATGAAACCACATACGTGCAAAGGAATCAGTTTCACAAGAGAGGGAAAAACGTTTAACTTAAATTGTGTTCTTTACTTTAAATATTATATTCTTGGATACTCTTGAAATACGTGTATTATACTAGGTAAAATAGAATTTTTTAGAGGAGCGTATAGAATATTTGGCCAAAAAAAAAATAAATGTTGCCATCAGTGCGAATACACTTGCGGGGTTTTGCCATAGGGTCAAAGATACGCAACTGTCGGTTCTGTTCATGCTTACAAATGCCTGTTTCGTTTTGCTTTGTTTCACATCTTTATCTATGACATATTTTTACACGCAAATATTGTTGTTTACTCTGATAAGATGGACGAGCTGTTATGTAGACCATAGACCTGTGTTTTTCAACCTTGCCTTTCTAGAGATCCCCTATCGTGTCAGCCTGACACAAGACGGCATTTGGCCCTATCATGTCAGCCTGACACAAGACTGCGTTTGGTTGTGATTAATTATTCGTTTTATTCGAATTCGATTTGTTATTTTATACATTTACTTTGACAAGGTGGCCATTCTGTTAAGCACTTCAGCTGTCAATATTATTAATGTTAGTGTTTTTGTGAAATAAACCTCTCCGAAGGGTGAACAAATATGATCAATGAAGTTCCCAAAGTATCAGTTAGTGATCACTGGCAAGCATGATTTGAGGTCTTTATTTTAGGAGGTTCGCTGCCCTTGGCATTTACACCTCACTTTACTTGTTTTATTATTTCTTGTTCTGGCGGGGGTGGCGGGGGGGGGGGGGGGGGAGATGATATGGATAAATTTTAATCTATTGATTTCAATTTTGCCCGGGCAGCGGCCTTTCGGCCTGCTCTTTACGATTTCCAACTGCCAAGGTATCTTTAACGTGCGCAACGTGCACACGGGCCCTCCGAATTTTTTCGTCCTTATCCGAGAAGACTAGGTACTCGATCCTACCCCCCCCCCCCCAATAGGACCAGGGACTTGAAAATATGAGAAAAATCCAATTTCCAAGAACTACTCGATCCTACCCCCCAATAGGGACTTGAAAATATGAGAAAAATCCACTTTCCAACATGCCTGCACTGCCCGGGTTTAGAACCCGGGACCCTTGGCATGAGAGGCGAGCACCTTGCCTCTAGACCACCTTGTCCCTGATCACTGGCAAGCAAATCTGTTTTTTAATTTATCGTAGAGTTGCTGCGGTGTGAAAGAATCCGACACTGTCAAAGGAGTTCCATTATAAATGTCGTTCGAAGAGACTCGGGAAAAGGGGGCGGGGTCTCTGTAAGCCATTGGGAAAATGCGGGGGCAGTCAGACCCCTCGTTATGGTGAGTTTACAGAGGCAGTTTTCTACACGGCTTCTCCAGATGACTTCTCCTCTGTTAAGCTCCATTCGAACAGTTTTAACAGGCACATTGCGCATTTAATTCGTATATCATAATAATTGTTTTCGCTATAATTGTTTTCACTGCCTCTGCTTGTTTTTTGCATGGAATCTCCGTAAAAATTTCCCAGCTTACTTCACTGTGTATTTGCACAAACAATTACACCAGGAATGTAAAGAATGGAACTCCCAAAGAAAAAAACAACACACACAATAATTTCATTACCGTTTTGTGAATTTAATGACTTGAGTGCATTCTTTTTAACAGGTGCTAAATCTTATTTTAAATATGTATTATCTGTGTATCTACCGCATAAATTCATTTGTTCCTTTGCCATGAATTCTTGTGATTCCTCCGTTAAACAATAGAAATAATCAAATCTGTGGCCATAAATGAAATAGAGCATATAAAATAATTTGGCTAACATCTTATATTGCGTTAAACGTTTTGAGAGGGTTAAGTGGCAGACACGTCATAGTACCAAAATTGCCACAATGACGTGGGTCTAGTCTCTGCCAGTGTTTTTCAGGGTGTGATTCGCGAAGTTGTCTGTAGTGAAACGAGGGCGTGCCCTGTTAATTTTTATATTCCCTCACTATAAAATGCCTTTATTTGTTTCTATGCGTTAATTTTGAAAACAATCATTATCAGAGTTCTAAATTTCTTGAATATATATTCAATATTGTTTCTAATTACTCTCAACAGTATAGCAATACTACTGATATAAGGCCGACAGACGGGGGGGGGGGGGGGGGGGAGGGGGGGTCACAGGTGATGTGTCATCTGTTGGGTGGATCTGTGTAAAAACCGACGCAAAACAGATTTGATTCAGAGCACTGTAGCTCTTATTGATTTTTGGCTGATCAGTGATGAAAGTTCATTGTAATGGCCTCCTACATGAGATTCTTTATTACTGGTCTCATTATTTAGAATGTCATTGTTCTTTAATATTGATACTTATATGCCCTTCCAATCCCTGAATATCGAGGAAGCTTCTGATATCGAGGCAATTGCCCCCGAGCCATGAGCCATCGGTATCGCTGAATTGAAAACCACTATAATACTCATATTTAAATGCCCTTCGAACAGGAGTATATCGCCAAAGATCTTTGACATCGATAAAATTCACCCCCTTAAAAAAAAAGGGCTGAATTGTTGAATTACAAGATTTCTAACATTCGCTACCTTAGGCGCTGGCAATGATGAGCATTCTTGAAAACACTTCAGCCATGTCAGAAATGAAAAATATTTTTCCCAAGTTCCACTAACGAACTCACATTCCACACAAACAATGTACGTATTGTCTGCGTGTGTGTCCGCCTGAGCAGGTAGATCATTGATCTTTTGTCTCGTTTCCCTTTCATTATTTCTCTTGTTTTCAAAACAGTGGCATGCAGAAAGGGTTGAGAGCTGAGGGGGCGATGGCCCCGAGCATCCATTTCAAGGGGGCATCCAATCAAAGATTGTCTAGGTCCTGTACTTGAGTCTTGAGGCATACAATGAAGGAATTGGTCCCGGGCATAGTGGGGCATCACCACTGCATGCCACTGCTTCAAAACAGACTACACAATGCTCAGAAATGAACTAAGATTTCAACTACACCTTGTTCTTGTTCTGTTGAGAGAGCAATTCTGAAGTTTCGTTTAAACTAGATGTTCACGCCCTTTGAACACTCTCGTTTCACTGAACATGCTGTAGAACTGAACTTCTGGGGCAGCGGAGAATATAGATTTCAGTGAGAACAAATCCACGGCAAACAAGTGTTTCGGTCCTTGACATCGTCTATTATATCGCGACTTTAGTTCTAGTTTATTCCAACTCTTTTATCGCAACTGAGAAATTCGACGTCAAACGTTTGCGGCTTTAGTATTATGATAAGGAGTTAGAATACATCGCAAGTGTGAAACAGCTTGATAAGTGCCATAAAGCATTTTTAAAAAGTGTCAAAGTGTGCATTTGTAATACCTCTTCTACATACTAAAAGGTCTCCAGTTTTTTTTGTTCAGAAAGTGGATATGGAGCAAATAAGAACTAAAGTCACGCCTTGTTTCGGAGAACATGCTCTAGAACTAAACTTTTGGGGGAGGGAGAATACAGACTTCAGTCGGAACGAACAGCCCGCCAAAGAAGTGATTCGCTGCTTGACATCATTTAGTATTATTTTTTTGTGACTGACATTGTCAAAGCATAGCACCAAGGTAATCTTTCCAGCCGCCGAATCAAAACGCTTCAAATCCGGCCATCAAATGTCTGCGGAACCAGCCAAAAGGCTGAGGTCAGAGAGATTTATCCCGGGTAATGCCGGGTACTTCATCTAGTTAAAAAAAAAAAAAAGTGAAGTTACGACAGACTACCATGATGGCGCCCTCAAATTACCAGTACCGGGTACCGAAAAACACGGTCTTGACGATGACCCGTCCTTCATGAATCCAAATTCAGCGCGAGCAGGTAAATCTTCCTGTTTCTTTGAACAACACACCATACAAATTAATGTCACATGTGAAGTTTCTTCATGGTATTGCACTGTCCGACAAGAAATTACTGCTGGTGGGAATATTAATTAGCTTCTCCTTCTGCCGCCCCCCCCCCCCCACATACACACACCCAAAATCAAATTGCCAGGGGTGCTATCAGCACCCACAGGTGTAGATGCAGAATAAACCCAGAGCAGCCTTTTTTCTTTTATTTCGTTAAATTTACTGCTTCCCGTTTCGCTACATATTTTTTAAAGTTTCAATCTACAGATCTTCAGTATAAAACACTTACGGCCAGCATGCACATTGTCACAAATCCCAGACTGGGAGATGTAATAAGTTATGACAGGACAACAATCACGAACAAACAAGTTAACACTTAACAGAACAATCCATCAGACTCACACATTTATTAAACATAATTATACATATAATAGCGCAATTACATATATTATATTATTGAATGACTGCCGTACAACGGCCTTATTCTCACACACACGCTCCCTCGGATCCACAATCCGGTAGTTACTCCTAAAGGCACTTCGGCCTCAGCCTCTCCCCTCAGGGTCTTAATAGTACATTAATAAGTTACTGGCACCGCAGTCTCTCAATATCCCCTTCCTACTGTCATACCCCTTAACACTCCCCTAGCACCTCCGCAGGGCAATAACACATTATTATTTCCATAGCCATCAACATGGCAACAACATAGTATCAGTTCACTAGCCTATCAACATGGCAACAATATAGTCTCTCATTCACTCTCATATCTACGTCCCTGTCCGTGGCCTGACTGCCACGACTTTATGTGCCTCTACTGTCCTGCACTGACAGCCTCACTTCTGGCCTATGTGTGGCCTCCGGCCCTATGCTGGCCTATCCCCTGTGCTCATCGAGGTGGCTCTGCGGCCCGTCCCCGACACCTACAAGAATAACATTACATTGGTATAATACCCTACCATTTCTATTCACTCCACCTCTCCTTACAACCCATGAAACGTACACACACTAGTTCACCTTTCACTCACCACACATCTTACGGTAACACACTTCCAGCGGAGTACACACTACTCACTCGCGCTACAAATCCATGAACTCACTTTCATCTATCGCTCATGGCGCACATTGCTATATCCAATATCACGGACTTCCACATTCCTCACATATACTTATTCACATCATGGTAATAGACGAATATAATATAATACATCAATCATAATAATCAATCAACATTCTACATACCAGTCATAACTGGAAAGACTCTCACTAGTCTTCTCGACTGCTTCCCCTTTATGTCCGCCCGATGGGCTTTTATTCACACGTCCGATCCCTAGGACCTTCTAACTTGCAGTGATAGTTATACAGCGCTTTCGCCTCCTTCAGACCCCGCCCCACTACTACTCACAACAGCACGCTTAACTTGCTGTCTACTGTGAGTCCTTACTCTACACCCGCTCTGTCGCAATCCCCTTAATTGCACTCACTCCACTCGTGACATCATCCCCCACCCCAAAAAAATTAATGCAATTAATTTCAAATCGCATCAAGATGACTGTCAACGAGTGAGCGCGAGCAATACCTACACTAGAAGAATGACCTAGCAGTTCCCCTAGCATGTAAAATACCGAAATCAGGGGAAAATATGGGGATCAATATGGTCTGAAATATGCATATATGTGTCACCTCATGAATAGCTAACTAAACACAATATCTAATACAGAATCAAAAACCATTCAACCTATCAACCATTCTTCATATCATATATTTTATAATGTCAATATTTTAAAGTCGACTCATTCACACAGATCCTGTCAATGTTCCTGTCCTCCGATGTATAAGCTCCTGAAATCTTCCCCTAGGCTCGACTAAGGTAGTCGGCGATATGATTGCTGGTTCCTGGAATTGGTTGAATAACGAAGGTGTACGGCTGTAAAGCCAATGCCCATCTAGACAAGCGTGGGCTGGACGAACGATTCTTCGACAAAAATGTCAGTGGCTTGTGGTCCGTCTGGATACAAAATTCTCGTCCCATGAGATAACGTCCTAGTTTCTGGACGGACCAGACAATGGCAAGACACTCACGCTCTATCACAGAATACTTTCTTTCTCTCTGCAATAACTTCCTACTGACATAACATACAGGATGGAGACATTCGTTCTTCTCCTGTAGAAGACAAGCGCCGACACCAGAGTCCGACGCATCCGTTCTGAGGATAAAATTAGATCGAAAATCGGGTAATATCAGAATGGGTGACGATGATAACGCTGTCACCAAATTATCAAATGCTGTCTGACATTCAGACGTCCACTGGACCTTATCGGGTTGTCCCTTCTTAGTAAGGTCAGTAAGAGAAGATGACAAGGAGGAAAAATTTGGAATGAACTTTCTGTAATAATTTAAAATTCCCACTAAGCTTCTGACTTGTTTCTTTGTTTTAGGGATTTGCAACCCTACTAACTTGTCAATTTTTGTTTCTTCAGGTCTCTGAACACCTCTACCCACAATATGTCCTAAGAATATTATCTCTGGACATGCCAAATCCATCTTTGCGGGTTTAGCAGTTAACCCAAAATGGCGTAATCGTTGAAAAATTACTGTTAGTGTCTGAATATGATCAGACCATGTCGACGTATGGCATGCTATATCATCAAAGAATGACACGACATTAGGTATGTCCTTCAACACCAATCTCATTAATCGTGCAAACGTCGCTGGTGCGTTTACCAACCCAAATGGCATGACCTTAAATTGGAATAATCCAATGGGCGTTTGGAACGCCGTGTATTGTTTAGACTCCTCAGTAAGCGGGATTTCCCAATACCCTTTCGTCAAATCTATCTTGGAAAACCACGTGGACCCGGCCAATGAAGCTATTAATTCCTCCTGAAACGGAATAGGCTCCCTATCGCCTACCGTAATAGTGTTCAATCTTCGAAAATCAATACAGAACCGCACCGATCCATCAAGTTTCTTCACGAGGACGATGGGTGATGAATGCGGCGATGTTGATGGTTCTATCACATCTAACTTCAACATCGACTCAACTTCCTTTATGACTCTATCTCTCGAAGAAAAAGGCAACGGATACGGTCTAAGAAATACTGGCTTATCCGAAGTCAACTTTATTTGGTGCTGGATCGCCGTAGTGCGACCCGGCAAATCCGTAACAACATCCGGAAATGACGCTAACAGGGTCTCAAGTTCCCTACTCCTTGAACTCGTAAGGTCAGGGTTAATTTTTACGTCCCTGTAACCTTGTGTCGGAGTTAACTCCGGCAATTGAATTTGTAACTCCTCCTGCGCCTCGGTGTCGCTTACGTCACAGTCCAACTGGTCTACGACCCCCGTACAAGCAATAGAGAAGACAGTCTCCTCTGGTCTTGTCTGTGCACACAGATACTGTGGTCTCTCATAAAATCTCTGTAGCATGTTAACATGGAAAACCTTACTCGCTCCATCAATGTGGATAGCGTAATCTACCTTTGAAACAACTCGCTCAATAACCTAAGGACCTTTCCATGTCATCAATAACTTATTATGGTCCGTAGGTAACAACAACAGAACCTTGTCTCCTGGCTTAAAAATTCTCGGTTTCGAACCTCTATCTTTATAGTCTTTTGCTCTTTTCGAAGCGATACTAGAAGCTTCTTCTGCTATAGTGCGCGCTGAAGATAATCTTTCTCTTAAATCAACAAGGTCTATCGAAACCTTTTTAAACGGTTCCGAAACCGTGGGGATCTTTTGAAGAGGAGCCTGGGGTGTACGACCCTTATGCGTCGTCTTTTGGCACGCACTGCACGTCTTACAATATAGCCGTACATCTCTGTATACTGACGGCCAATAAAAATCTTTCAGAACCCTTTGCTTGGTTCCCGCACTTCCCATATGACCCGCTAATGGGACATCATGGGCCAGACGCAATACTGTAGTAATCAACGATCGTGGCACGACGACCTGCTTTTGAACGGAAGCCACTGTGACGTACATACGGAACAGAATGCCCCCCTGGACAAAAAAAGAAGATGACCCGCTCTTATATTTCCTCGTTTTCTCGGTTCGCGCTTCCCCAAAACATGGGTTTAATGATGGGTCCTCCCTTTGTAATTTCGCCAAGCGCTCTGGCGTGATATCTAGGTTGACCGCTGGCGTAGCCAAAGGTCTAATCTTGTCTTTATCGGCTACCCGTCGGCGTGTTTCGACCGCGGCGCAAAAGTCAATACCTTTTGATTGCGACCATGCTTGCACGTTCTCATCGGAAGGGGAACCTACCCGCGATACATTCCCAATGATGAGCTGGGCGCCTGGAAAACAACCAACGACTGCTTCGACTTCCCCGCTAAGGAAAGGTGTATCTATCATTATTTTTGCCATGGGTAATTTCTCAATGGCCCCCGAAAATTGGATGCACGGGACAGTCTCACCTGTAAGCTGTGAATCCCGAATGCAGTCTCTATGCACTCCCACAACGGTAGATCCTGTATCTCGTAAAACCGAGACCGGTTCGTCCCCAACAAACCCCGGATAAACCCTAAGACCACCTCCTGTATGACATGAATTTATAACGGGTGTCAGGATTAGGATTTGAATTGCCGTGCTAGGTCACGCATTGTTTATTACATGGCATCATTGATTTTAGCCAGTGCAAACGTCCTTGAACTATTCCCGTGGACAGTTTGTTTTTGTAACGCTTTTCTTAGAGATGGAAAGAAAGTGGGTCAGGATAGAACGAATGGATAAATTAACAGTGACGATGCAGTTTTCGACCCCGTGGTTTGGGTGTACTTTAACAGGGAAAGACGGGGCGAATAAGGGGTGAATAAATTCGTACATAAAACGTTTAGGGTGTAGAGACTTTGCGAAAGGTTTTGACATCCTAAGTCTGACTTTGTCTGTTACTATTAATAGAATCTATTGGCGCTGCGAGCGGAGCTCGAAGTGGATGCACCAATCAAATTTGAGCAGTCACGTGATTTGCAGAAGATAAGCGGTGACATGTTTATGCTAACTCACTCCATGCAGCGTATCCTATTCTGCGAAGGTGTCGGCTAAGGTTCAGCCAGAGGGAACCATAAGACTGTTAACGTCATGTCTATGTCCTGGATAGACAATGAAAATAACCCACAGCTCTTTTCTCCAGTTCCCTGAAATTGTTTCAGGGAACCAATCGTAAGTCCATCAAAATGATTCGAGATGATGTGAATCTGACCCTAACTTTCCAGTAGAAGTGCGACCAAGGGAATGCAAGACCATAAAGTTTTACTTGCAATTAAGATCTAGAAAGAGTGACTGATATACACATTTGTAAATTGTAATTTGATGTGTCTGGATGAGGCTGGGGATTGCCAGCCCATCCTAGAACAGATCTAGATCTATCTTAACTACGTCAGTGTGTCTTGACGGTTTGATCCTTTATAAGCAGTTAAATGAGTTAATATTGTCGTCTGAGACATAAGTATATTATTTGTGAAGTAGTAGGCAGTCTATATTTCTGAAGATAAATAATTACTAAGTAAACTGTGAATGAATCAGAATGATATAGAGTCTCAAATCTCTTAAGACTCTAGAGGAGATTTATAGTTATGTATTTTAGTATTTTCATTTGATGCTGCTGATGTTGTCTTTTGATATGTAAGATAGACGAAATTGTTAGGACTTTTAGGTAATAAATTTGTGGCCCTACAAGGTCCTTGATATAACTTACTCGAAATTGTTATTAGTGTATGTGGCATGGTATGGCAGAGTAATTTCTAAAACCTCTCGATTTAAATGCAGTCGAACACCTAAATTTATAATTTAGTAATCCCCAACGTAACACTCGAGGGCACACCCCTCTTCCAACTCGTAACACTGGAGAGGGACCCTTAAAGAACCTTAGATAACGCCATGCCACTTAGTTAGATTATTTTAAAACCTATTGTATTTTTTTATTCCATTATTTGATATTGTACTGTTCTAATATTATGTTTTCAGGTGCTTTTTATTATAGAGTTTAAACAATTTGTATTAATCGAATATTTTGTTTCAATTTCATATGGTGAACATCCCAACATCCCATTGACCCGTGGACACCGGCGAGGGAACCCTTTCATCATCCAGTTTTACTTCAGACGGAAATACAAGTTTGGGCTTGGAGCTATGGATTGAGGATATTTAACATCTGAATTCCTCAAAAACGAAGTTAAGTGAACCATCTTACTAACAGTCTTGGGGAGGGCGACGTACTTTCCGCTCTGTGTGTATTGTTCCAGGCCATTTTTCTTTTTACTATATGTTTAGTTTAAGTGCGGGAGGTTGGTTGGGATCATAGGTTAGCATATCTTCTTTGCCATTACGAAGGATATTGGAGGCCTTGGTGGCTATGTAAAATAACTCGGGGGGATTTGCTTCTCTGTGAATAGTTCTATTAGGGATCCATTATTCGTATAGATTGTGGCGTTTCTTACTTCCTCACCTTTCTTTAGGAAGATGTCTCTCCTGTCTTTTTCTTAAACTATCTGTAATATAAGTTAGGACTTGTAGGGTCTGTTATCGTTCGTTTTACTTGTCAGTATACGTCCTGTTTATTGTATTTTTTTTTGCTTATAAACTTTAAACTACTATAATAACATTGATATGTTTACAATATATGCCTGAGGTGTTTCACGTGCTAAAACCACGTTGAATTGTAATCTGGTATTGACATATGAGAGAGAGAGGAATATAATAATTTTTGGTTTACGTGACAATTTCACGTTGAAGATAGATCTAGAGAGAATAATTTTGCAGTGGTAACAGAAGACACTGCGTGTGCGTGTTTTGAGAAGAGAGAGAATTTTGAGAGTGTTTTGAGAACACAGAGATATTTCAAATTTGTCGTGTTGAGAGAGAGATATATTTTTGATTCATCGCATTGAGAGAGCGATTCGTTTTGACAGTGATAACAGAGGACACTGATTCTTGCGTTGAGAGAGACGTAAAATTTTGAGAGTGATCACTCAAGACATTAATTTATCGCAGTAAAGGCGATATATAGTATTTTATTGCAGTGGGAGCAACGGATAGACGGCACTGCCTTACTAGAATTTATATTGAGAGAGAGAGAGATAAAGTTTTTGCAGTTTAAGTGATACTGCCTGTAATTTTCAGAGAGAGATAAAGTGTTTGCAGTTTAAGTGATACTGCCTGTAATTTTCAGAGAGAGATAAAGTGTTTGCAGTTTAAGTGATACTGCCTGTAATTTTGAGAGAGAGAGATAGAACGTTCTTTTCGCGAAGCAGTGCTAACATAAGACACTGAGTTAATATTAACAGTCAATAACTGTTCATATAAGATATTGATACCGCGATATACCGTAACATTGGGTAAATATTTACTAATTTTACAGACTTTAATATATCATGGCCGAGTTTTTTAAATACCTGGCATATGCCAAAGTTCTCGGCATACCAGAGGAAGAACGCGCCTCGTGGTGCGAACAACAAGTAGAACAAGACCGAGATCTTGAGCATTGGCTAGCAGCAAGAGAGAGAGAAAAAGAAAGAGAGAAACAGAAGGAGAGGAAGCGTGAGCTAACGTTAAAGAAATCAGAGCCGCCTTTTGTTAAACAGAGGGATTTTCCGAATGAAGGTAATGTATCCCCGCGTCGAGGATATCAGACTTATTCTTTTTACGAGCCTCGCCCATATTATCGTGGCAACTACACAGGCCAACAATATAACCGGCCTCAGAGACCGCCTCGACGAGTGTATTTTGATGATAATCATAATTATAATAGACCGCAGGATCGGCCTTATCGTGGACACGACTCACACCGTATTATGTGCTTCAAGTGTAATCAGTTCGGCCACATGCGAAGATTTTGTACCGTAAAAATGGGAGCGGCAAATGCCTGCTCTGTACAATCTACACCCTATACAGATGTTGGTTATACTAATAAATCGTCATCGCAATCAAAGACTATTCCAGTCATGTCCGCCCTACATAAACTGGGTGAATTAACATTTTACCAGGGCCGCGTGAACGCGATTCGCGCTTCTGTTCTACGTGACTCCGGATGCACGACTATCGGCGTTCGACAGTCACTAGTCCGTCCAACACAATTTTTGGATAAAGAGGTAACTTGTATTACTTTTGGCGGATCTGTAGAGCGATTCCGTCTTGCAGAAGTTTATATTGATACACCTTTTCTCACAGGTATTGTTACTGCATGTGTACTGCCTAATCCAGTGGCTGATGTAATCATAGGGAATGTACCTCAAGTAAATAAGTTTCCTATCGGTAACTTGGAAATTTGGACTGAGGATGAGAGTGTTGCTTGTGCGACAACACGCCTACAATCGAGTCGACGAGCAGACAGTCCATTGAGTAATCCTACTATTGAAGTGAACATAACGTCTAGTGCATTTCATGATGAGCAACATTCAGATCCCACATTGAAACATTTGTTTGCTAAGGTTGATCCTACCGCACCGGATACCTCTAAGTTTCTTATTAAAGATGACTTATTATATCGTAATTTTCAGAATAAGCGAGAAACCGTTATGCAACTTGTGGTACCGAGATCTTTTCGTCGCGACATTATTCGTCTCGCGCATGACACTTCCTTGGCGGGTCACCAGGGAAAGGCCAGAACTAAGTCTCGAATACTATCCCAATTTTTTTGGCCCAGTATTTACGCAGATGTAAACCGGTTCGTATCAACATGTGACGTATGTCAGAGACGTACCCCTAAAGGAAGAGCATCGCGAGCTCCTCTGCAGGAGATGCCTATGGTCTCCAGACCATTTGAGCGCGTTGCCGTAGATATAGTTGGTCCTCTACACAAGTCAGACAGAGGACATCGTTTTATACTTTCTGTCATTGACTACGCAACCCGTTGGCCAGAGGCCATTCCGCTAAAAGACATTTCAGCTGATCATGTCGCTGAAGCTCTTATTACTATTTTTTCGCGTCTAGGGTTTCCGGTTGAAATTTTATCGGACAGAGGTCCACAGTTTACCTCTGAGCTTTTTAAGAAAGTCTTGGAGTTGGTCGGGATTAAACAAAGATTGACATCTCCATACCACCCACAGTCTAATGGCTGCTGTGAACGTTGGAATGCTACCATGAAAAGTATGCTTGCACGAGTTTCCGCCGACAAACCGAGTGATTGGGATCGACAACTCCCCGCTATTCTTTTTGCATACCGAGAACTACCGAACGCATCGACGGGTTTTTCTCCCTTCGAATTATTGTATGGTCGTAAGCCGCGTGGTCCAATGGCCATACTCCATGATTTATTCGCTGGATCAGACACGGACGACAACGATACGCGGTCTGCATATCAATACGTTGTGGACTTGCGTCAGCGAATTCTTAACGCATGTCAGCTCGCACAAAAATCTTCAGCTGCGCATGCTAGCCATTATAAACAATATCGTGATCAAGGTAGCCGATTGCGAACCTTGGCTGTCGGAGACCAAACTCTTGTTCTCCTTCCGGAAACGAAAAATAAACTCCTCCTTACATGGAAAGGACCTTTCAAAGTTCTAAAGAGACTTTCTCGAGTAAATTATCTTATCAAGATTCGAGGACAGGACAAAGTCTTCCATATAAATATGTTAAAGCAGTACCTGTCCGACGATGATAATCGACAGAATAATCGCCGAAATGTGGTTGCACAGGCCAATGCGGCCTTGGTTTCAGTTGACGATGATGATCCTATTAAGATAGAGAATTCAATACCCGCACTTCGATCTTCTGAAAACACTTCGGATGTGAATATAAATCCAGATTTATCTGAATCGCAAAGGCAAGATTTAAGAGATTTGCTTAACGAGTTTACTACAGTCTTTACTGATCTACCAGGTAATACTTCTTTGGTACAGCATGTTATAAGATTAAAGACGGATATACCCGTCTTTGTTAAACCATACCCGCGTCCGCTGCACGCACAAGAGACTATAATAACCGAGGTACGTAACATGTTTCACCTGGGAGTGATAGAGCGATCGACGAGTCCATATAACTCACCCATCGTCTTAGTGAAAAAAAAAGATGATACCGTGCGTTTTTGTATTGATTATCGTAAACTTAATGAGGTTACGATATATGACGCTGAACCGATTCCCAACCAGGAGAATCTTTTTGCTCAGTTAGCGAGGGCAACGATTTTTTCTAAAATTGATCTTTCCAAAGGTTATTGGCAAATTCCGCTTGATGAGAATAGCAAGCAATATACCGCCTTTCAGACCCCGTTGGGTCTTATGCAGTGGCGCTATATGCCTTTCGGGTTAGTTACAGCCCCTGCTACTTTCGCCCGTATGATGACAATATTGCTCCAGGGTATGAATTCCGTATTGTCGTATTTTGACGACATTTGTATTTATGAAACCGATTGGTCGGGCCACCTCGCAGCCCTACGACAAGTTTTTATTGCTCTTCGTCGAGCTGGCCTTACGGCGAAACCCAGTAAGGTATTTTTAGGCTACAATGAAATTAATATTCTGGGCCATACAATTGCCCACGGCGTTCAGACTCCTGATGACAAGAAGATAACTACCATCTTAAAGCTCCAACCTCCTCGAACTAAGAAAGAAGTTCGTAGTTTATTGGGCTTTCTTAACTATTATAGGAAATTCATTCCAAATTTTTCTTCGCTTACAGCTCCGTTGTCAGACCTCACAAGAAAGAATTTTCCTAATAAAGTGAAATGGACAACCGAATGTGCTGATACACTTCGTACCGTTCAACAATTGTTTTCCACTTCCCCCATTCTCATACTACCAGACATAAACCAAATATTTATTGTCCGCACTGATGCGTCGGACAAGGGATTGGGAGCTGTGTTATTACAGGAACGAGACGATACCTTGCGGCCATGTCTATACGCCAGCCGCAAGTTGCTAGATAGGGAATGCCGCTATGCAATTATCGAGCGAGAGTGCCTCGCTATCATTTTTGCTGTAAACGCATTTTCGAGATATCTACTCATGTCTGAATTTATAATTGAAACGGACCATCGTCCGTTGTTATTCTTAAAGACTAACAGGGCTAAAAATGCTCGATTAACGAGGTGGAGTCTTGCACTCCAGGAATACCGCTTTGTTATCCGGTCTATCCCGGGCGGTGACAATTCCCAAGCTGATATTTTGTCACGTCTCATTTAAATTCCTATTAAAGATTGTTGTGTCTTGTATTGGGGTTGGATAGTGCTTGTCCCCCTCAATTCTAGACGGTGGATGGATTCACATTTATCTTGTTCATTACTTTATGAACCAGTTTTACAATCCTTTTTTTGTGAATATCCTCTTTCCACCAGCGTCATTCCTGACTGTGACCTGAACTTCTGGCAAACCTGACGCCCTTGTCAGCGGGTCAATGAGATGAAGACATGGCAAACCAAGCTACCAGAGCTACTGCTGCCATTGGATACCACAGTATTTTAATTAACAATATATTGTGTGTGAATGTGTATATAAGCAGCAATTGTGTGTGTCGACTAAATAATTATAAGCCTATTTCTTCAGTAAGGCTTCATTATTTCATAATAGTTATACTTTAATCCAGCAGTATACAGTGATATACTCATTATTATTATAGATGTTTCTGACTGAGAATTTTGATTGTGTGCAGTAAGAATGTTTAAATAGAATAAATTCTATAGAACGTGGCATTAATTATTGTATGCTGTTTGTCCATCCAATATGCACGTTCTTAGTCAGATTTTTCTTCTCAAGCTTAAGGCTCATCTTTCTACAGTACTACTTAAGCCCCTACCACAATAACTTTGGGATTCTTGGATCTTATCGTGTAAATTTTTCTTAAAATTTTCACTGGGGTGGGGGATATGTCAGGATTAGGATTTGAATTGCCGTGCTAGGTCACGCATTGTTTATTACATGGCATCATTGATTTTAGCCAGTGCAAACGTCCTTGAACTATTCCCGTGGACAGTTTGTTTTTGTAACGCTTTTCTTAGAGATGGAAAGAAAGTGGGTCAGGATAGAACGAATGGATAAATTAACAGTGACGATGCAGTTTTCGACCCCGTGGTTTGGGTGTACTTTAACAGGGAAAGACGGGGCGAATAAGGGGTGAATAAATTCGTACATAAAACGTTTAGGGTGTAGAGACTTTGCGAAAGGTTTTGACATCCTAAGTCTGACTTTGTCTGTTACTATTAATAGAATCTATTGGCGCTGCGAGCGGAGCTCGAAGTGGATGCACCAATCAAATTTGAGCAGTCACGTGATTTGCAGAAGATAAGCGGTGACATGTTTATGCTAACTCACTCCATGCAGCGTATCCTATTCTGCGAAGGTGTCGGCTAAGGTTCAGCCAGAGGGAACCATAAGACTGTTAACGTCATGTCTATGTCCTGGATAGACAATGAAAATAACCCACAGCTCTTTTCTCCAGTTCCCTGAAATTGTTTCAGGGAACCAATCGTAAGTCCATCAAAATGATTCGAGATGATGTGAATCTGACCCTAACTTTCCAGTAGAAGTGCGACCAAGGGAATGCAAGACCATAAAGTTTTACTTGCAATTAAGATCTAGAAAGAGTGACTGATATACACATTTGTAAATTGTAATTTGATGTGTCTGGATGAGGCTGGGGATTGCCAGCCCATCCTAGAACAGATCTAGATCTATCTTAACTACGTCAGTGTGTCTTGACGGTTTGATCCTTTATAAGCAGTTAAATGAGTTAATATTGTCGTCTGAGACATAAGTATATTATTTGTGAAGTAGTAGGCAGTCTATATTTCTGAAGATAAATAATTACTAAGTAAACTGTGAATGAATCAGAATGATATAGAGTCTCAAATCTCTTAAGACTCTAGAGGAGATTTATAGTTATGTATTTTAGTATTTTCATTTGATGCTGCTGATGTTGTCTTTTGATATGTAAGATAGACGAAATTGTTAGGACTTTTAGGTAATAAATTTGTGGCCCTACAAGGTCCTTGATATAACTTACTCGAAATTGTTATTAGTGTATGTGGCATGGTATGGCAGAGTAATTTCTAAAACCTCTCGATTTAAATGCAGTCGAACACCTAAATTTATAATTTAGTAATCCCCAACGTAACACTCGAGGGCACACCCCTCTTCCAACTCGTAACAACGGGGATCTTTCTCCCACAAGGTAAAACACCGGAAGATAATAACTTCTCACAACTGGGACACTTAGAATACTGTCCGCCTCCGTTGTCCGATGTAACACACGCAGCCGCATGATGAAATTTATTTGGGGAGCATGGACTGGAGCTACTGTCCACGTTCGCCGCTATCCTACCTGCAGGGCAGTTCACGCTGATGTGATCCGCTCTACCGCAGTTCCAACACTTCGCGGCCCTACACTCGCGTGAAAAGTGACCCACGCGTCCGCAAGTCCAACACTCCGCTCCCTGTGCTGCTCTAGGCCTGGGTCCCCGTGACCCATCGCGACCGGAACTAGAGTCCCTATGCCGTCGGTCATCGGCAAAGGTCACAATTCGCCCCCGGCCATTACCGCGACCTAGCCCTCCTGCTCGGTCAACTTTACCGGATCCATATGCCGGTGATTGGTGATAGCCCCTACGCTGCCCCTGGGCTTGCCCGCTATAGGCACCACGCTGACGCGACCTGTCCCCAAGTCCTGCCGGCGACCCCTCGACAACGGCGACGTACCCAGCATCTTGGACGTACGCCCTGGCGACTGGTTTGGACGGATGCGCCGTACGGTATGCCTCCGCCAACTTAGACGCCTCCTGCACCGTCGCGGGTTCGTTCTCTTTCAGGAAAGCCACCAGATCTTTGTGGCACGACGCGTACAGCTGGTCACGGATCATTAAGTCTTTCAGTTTAGCGAAATCCGTGCCCACATGCGCCAGGTCTACCCAGTTCGCGAAATACTCCGTTAGTCTCGCGACGAAGGCAGCAAAGTCCTCCCTGGTGTCTGCACGTGCTCGCCTAAACTGCTCCCGGAAATATTCCTCGGTACGCGCAAATCGGCGAAGCAGCAAAGCCTTCAGCTTATCGTAGTCTTGCACGTCTTCGCGCTGTAGCTCTTTAAAGTAGGTTAACGCTCGCCCCTGCAATAGCGATGCCAGGTACGTGGCCCATAATTCCTTATTTTCCCCCCATTGCAATTGTGCGTTCAGCTCGAACCTGTAAAGGAAGGCGTCTATGTCGTCCTTCCGGTCGTCGAACGTAGGGAGCTTAATCCTAACGCCACCTTTATTGTGTACCTGCCGCTCAACTGTTTCTGTTGGTGCATTCTTTTTGATTTCCAACTCGGCGATCTTCACTTGCGCCTCTATCTCCTTTAACCTTATCTCCCTTTCCTGCTCCCTATCCTGTCTCTCCTGTCGCTGAGCTTCTAACTCCTTTAACTTAAACTCCCTTTCCTGTTGCTGAGCCTCTAACTCCTTCAACTTAAACTCTCTTTCCTCTTCCTTATCCTTAGCCTCTCTCTCCTGTTGCTGAGCCTTAGCCTCTCTTTCCTCTTCTCTCTGTCGCTCTTGAGCCTCTTTTTCTCGCTCTCTATCCTTAGCACGCTCATCGCGCAAATCCGCCTGCTGTTCTTTAATCCAGCCGCGTAGCTCCTCTCCCTCCAGGCCAAGTTCCTTACCCAACTTCATTAGTTGTTGGAGTTCCGCCATTTCACAGATTTATGGTTATGGTATGTATTTAAAAAAACGGCTAACCTGTCGGTATGATAACTAACGACACGACCAGAGACCTGAGATCACACCAGATATAACAATACCCAATTCAGAATACAATTCAGAAATTTACCTTTACAGCAAAACTAATTCTACATCTACAAAATGCATGCACTATTAATTATAAAAGAAAATAGAAACGACAAGAATGAAGAGTTACAGTAGAAGGACCACAAGTACGTCAAGGACAACGAACCAGACTAGGACAAAGCTTCTACAAAAAAAAACTATAATGGAAAAAAAAATGCAACCTACTACGCCGATTACACAACAAGGTACGAACAAGAACAGAGTCTGAAAAAAAAGAACGTATCTACAGAAAGGTAGAAGAGGGACAAGAGAAACGTCTTCCTAAAACAACGAGGAAGATAGAACGCTACAATCTAAACAAAAATACAGGTCCCTACAGAACTGGTCACTGTGATGAACGAAGTTCCAAAGTTTACCACACCTTTTTAAAAGGATAAACTAAGTTCAACACAGCAAACCCGCGCCACCGCCCGTATAACCTATAACGACAACAAAAACAGCAAAAACAGGGAAAAAGACAGATTAAAGGAACAGCCCACAATCCAGGGCACAAAACCTTGACTTTCACTTAACTTTCAAAATTTTGAGTAAAACTCCTCCCTTTAATCGGAGCTCTGGCTGCTCGTCTCCTCAGGCTGCACGCACACACTCTGGAAAGTTTAAATACAAATTAATACCTACTCATAGCAATACATGCATCAATATACATTCATTATTATACATAAATCCTATCATGAAATGTCCATTCATCCAACGGACAAGACAGCACAATTACCTACTAACTAACTACAACTAAATATTACGAAAATGGACGAGTCACAATGGACGAGCCCCCAATGTCACAAATCCCAGACTGGGAGATGTAATAAGTTATGACAGGACAACAATCACGAACAAACAAGTTAACACTTAACAGAACAATCCATCAGACTCACACATTTATTAAACATAATTATACATATAATAGCGCAATTACATATATTATATTATTGAATGACTGCCGTACAACGGCCTTATTCTCACACACACGCTCCCTCGGATCCACAATCCGGTAGTTACTCCTAAAGGCACTTCGGCCTCAGCCTCTCCCCTCAGGGTCTTAATAGTACATTAATAAGTTACTGGCACCGCAGTCTCTCAATATCCCCTTCCTACTGTCATACCCCTTAACACTCCCCTAGCACCTCCGCAGGGCAATAACACATTATTATTTCCATAGCCATCAACATGGCAACAACATAGTATCAGTTCACTAGCCTATCAACATGGCAACAATATAGTCTCTCATTCACTCTCATATCTACGTCCCTGTCCGTGGCCTGACTGCCACGACTTTATGTGCCTCTACTGTCCTGCACTGACAGCCTCACTTCTGGCCTATGTGTGGCCTCCGGCCCTATGCTGGCCTATCCCCTGTGCTCATCGAGGTGGCTCTGCGGCCCGTCCCCGACACCTACAAGAATAACATTACATTGGTATAATACCCTACCATTTCTATTCACTCCACCTCTCCTTACAACCCATGAAACGTACACACACTAGTTCACCTTTCACTCACCACACATCTTACGGTAACACACTTCCAGCGGAGTACACACTACTCACTCGCGCTACAAATCCATGAACTCACTTTCATCTATCGCTCATGGCGCACATTGCTATATCCAATATCACGGACTTCCACATTCCTCACATATACTTATTCACATCATGGTAATAGACGAATATAATATAATACATCAATCATAATAATCAATCAACATTCTACATACCAGTCATAACTGGAAAGACTCTCACTAGTCTTCTCGACTGCTTCCCCTTTATGTCCGCCCGATGGGCTTTTATTCACACGTCCGATCCCTAGGACCTTCTAACTTGCAGTGATAGTTATACAGCGCTTTCGCCTCCTTCAGACCCCGCCCCACTACTACTCACAACAGCACGCTTAACTTGCTGTCTACTGTGAGTCCTTACTCTACACCCGCTCTGTCGCAATCCCCTTAATTGCACTCACTCCACTCGTGACACACATCTTCATAAGTTTATACGATAGAAAAATTATTTCTTAACTAGATTTGGGAAGTACACCGTATAACCATATGTTCACAGACTACAGCTGGGCACTTGTCACATTTCAGTTGTAGACTTCAAGCACATCAATAAAATCTTTTTCAGTGTTATTATGTCAAAAAATGATTCTGTTTCCTTCTCCAGTTACCCGTTTGATATTGGACACTTAGCCTTCTTCATTTTATTTAACTTAATTTCATAAAACAATAAATATCCTCCTCCCCCACTTGAAGAATAGGAACAATATGACAATATTTCTCTCTGCGTTTTATTACTTTTACACAAGGACTACTGTGTCATAATAAGGCTGTAGGTGTCAATAATGCAATGGCCTTCGCTAGCGAATTCAGAAGATCGGCCGTGCGCGTCCTTTCATACAGTAGTCCTTGCTTTTACATGTTATTACAGAATTTTTTTCAGAATTGTGAATTGCATAAGAATTACACGGTTAGTTTCCTCCTGACGTGTTAAAATTTTCTAACTTTATCTCCATAAACTAATGGTGTTTTTTTCCTATCAACTTCACAATCATATGGCTGGGTGTTCTGTAAGACGGCAAACGTAGCTTGAAAGCGCCGTGGAAAGAGTGAGGAAGTAACGCCATTTTTTTTGTTCATCTGCGTCTACGCGGTCTTCCAAATACCTTGAGCGCTAAAACACACATACACACACGGGGGGGGGATGAGTCTGTGGAGGTGTTGTACTCTCAGAGGGAAGGTTCGAGAAGGGAAAACAGACTGACAGGGGCGGTGGGGAGCGGGGAGATGGATGTGTATGAGCTTAGGGGAAAGGGGCAGGGGAGGAAGAGGAAGATAATCACACAGGAGGCGGGTATATTGTAGAAGCCTATGGATTGAGGTAAAACGAATGAAGAAAGATAAAAAAACGAACAGTCATTCCAGATCATGGTGATGGAAGAAGATAGAACGAGGGAGGTTTGGACTGGAGGGTTGAGGAAGAAAGGGTGGGTGTCGGGGGGAGGAGAAAAGAACTGCTCCAGAATGGTATTGTGATTGGATCCGCCGATGTGGGACCCCTGATACAGGCATAAAAATACCAGCCGGCTTAAATAATAACGATATCTCCCAGTTACAAAACAATATTATTGCCCCCTCCTCCGAAGTGTTAGATTCGGAGGATTGTAGGATCTGTTCTTGTTCCCTCTTTCTTTTATAGTCTTGTCTTTTTTCCTTGCATTTTATCTTTCCACAGAACGACCGTTATCGTGTCCACGTGCTAACTCAAACTCAAACTCAAACTCAAACTCAAAACCCTGTTTTCTGTCATCTGTTTTTCACTTACATGTCAGGCCTCCCAACCCCCTCCCCCCCATCTCCCCTTCCCACCACTGTTTGCCAACAAAATGCGCTGAAATAAATACATGACGTGGACGTTTACTTAGTCAGTCAATATTCCACTGTTGGACCACTGAGGTACATTTACCATCGCTCAACTCGACGAAACGGAAAAAACCCATTAACACTGAAATTGCAGGGCATCTGATTCAATATAATAGTGTACTATTAAGCATGTCTTGTGGGGAAGAGAGGAAATCGCCATATTATAGGGAGAGGGGGGGGTGAGATATCTATTATATATTTCAGTAACTTGCAACCTTTGGCATGACTAACTGACCAAACTATACACTCTTCAGGCCTTAAATTTGGCAGGAAGGTGGCAATTGAGATATGGAAGATGATGGCTATAATTAAAAGTTGTTTACTTCAAGCATGTATTTTTAAAAATTAACAATGTTTATTGCTATGTAACATTTGTATTTTTGCATGTTTGTTTCGTAATTATTATAGTACCGTGCATGTCATAAAAAGTAACCGTATCAAGCGTTCAGTTTGGTGTGTAGTGTTCTGGTGCGCATGAGTTCTGAAGCAAGACTGTTTATTACTTTTGGGGGAATCACATGATTGTTTATTCTGGGTAATGCCCGGTAGGTCATCTAGTTTTTTATAATGTTATATTTTGGACCGTGGGTAGAGGCGGAAGTGGGGATGGGGGCGCAATTATAATCTCACTCTGGAGCTTCTTGGGATAGTCATGAAGACATAATTGTATCCTGTTTTCGTATGTTTTAATCTTCCGTAATTCATAGCTCTACGTTTCGAAATACTAACTGGCGAAGTGAAACGTTTCGTGATGTTTGAATTTCAAGAAGATTATGTATCTGATTACCTGAAATCGGTTCAGCCAGACATTCGAGCATTCGAATACATAAAGAAAAGTCTTTGACATCGAGAGTAACTGCTCACTGAGTTTAGGCGCGCACTGGCCGATTTTGATCTTCAACTAATTGTTTAATGACATCAGGACATCAAGTTTCAGTGAAATCCAACTATAGTTGGCTGATGCGAGAAGTCTCATTCATTTTGATGTTCACACGCCCTTTGGACACTCTCGTTTCGCATAATATGCTGTAAAACTGAGCTTTTGGGGCAGCGAGAATGTAGACTTCAATGGGAACAAACAAATGGCAAACAAGTTTGTATTTGTATTTGTATTTATATACATGTACTACTTTAATCCCATTTGGGAATGTTGTGACATCACCAACCAACTAGACGGCCGATTAAAGTCGGCATGTGCACACCTACATTTTCTTTTAATTTATTATGTTCGTATCATTTAACGGTTCTTACCACTGAATATTTCGGTCTTAATTTATGTCCCATAAACGAAAAGTACTCAATTTGCCAGTTGAACTTTTAAGTTATGAGAGCTGTAAAAATGCTGAGCGTGAGATCCCTGAATAACCGATGACTGTGTAGTGCCAGATAAAGTCGGAAAAGTGCGATAAGTTCTTAATCAAAGTTACCCAGGTAGATCCACCTGTAAGTAGGTTTATGATGCCTCTCTGCTATAAACTTGGCATCCGTTATGTACCTGAAAGATTCTGTCTGCTGGCTTAATTACAGCTCTCTGGGGAATATCGCCGGGTAGTTTCCATATATATATTAAAATATTGTTGAATGTGCATTTTTGCTTTTTCGTGAAAATGAGGTCTGAAAGTTTTAAGAGTTGTATAAAATCAGGGTTTTGTTCAATATTCTTCAAAATCGAAACTTAATCGATTGGAATGACACGTATACATATTGAAATTAGGAATGAGAGAACCACTTTCATGACAAAACCTCGAAATTGGCAAAATGTCGCATGCAACTTTATGGCAAATTAATACCCTTCGATATGAATGTCATTGTGCATGTTCAGTGATGCATTTCATGTCCTTCTCTATTAGATGGGTGGTTGGTGAGCGCTGCTGATGGGGCTCCTTGTGAATTCACTATCGTTCTGTTAGAGGGGTATCGTACTGAGTGCAGTCAGACACCGTCAGATGCTGTCAGCAGAATGTAGACCCAAAAAAATGATGGCAGAAGGTAATTGCCATAATCACCTCTGACGGGGCTCAATATGACAGGGTCTTCTCGGATTTAGGGCCTACTGAGAAAATGTAAGAAAATATTGTTTGCACTTTTTGTCTGCCAACAGCTGACTGTGTCTGACCGGGCTTAGTATGATACCCTCCTTACATTCTGCCTACATTCTTGCTTTCTCCCACCACAGTCTGACCATTATCGCGTCGATGTACTCTCTCCAAAGTCAAACTCAAACCTTCACGATAAGATACGCGAATTCTGCGTGCTGGTGAAATTATGTAATGAATTGGACATGGACGCATCCGCCATACACCTAAATGTCTCTGTATGCACCCATTGTAACAGCAACAACAGCAAACAACTTTATTCTAAACCATTCAACCTATTTCAAGTCCGTCATTATTAGATATGCGTGAATATTACACACGGATGAGATTTAATTCTAGTAAAAGCCGGCAGGAAAGGGAATGAACATCCTCGTAAATTATGGTGGGTTGATGGAGAGAGCAAAACTGGGTTTTACAGTATTCGGCGATGATGAACCCCTCTTTTCCTCAAGCATATCTCCTGTCTCTCTCTCTCCGCCCCTCTCCCCTCCCCTCAGTGCTACCTTTCCCCCACCCCACCCCCCACCCCCTACTAGTGAGCACACGCCTTTTGTCTTTGGCATAAAAACACTCCAGCATTGTTTAACAAATTATGGCGCATTTACAAGACAGGTTGAGTACGTGCGATGAAGATGATCTGAGGGAAAATGAGGGTTAAAAAAAAAAAAAAAAAGGAACAGCCAGAGATGATTCGACGGAGGGAGAAAGATGATGCAAAAGGGCATTGGGAGTAGAGAATCTTGAGATGGGATGCCCAGGTGGGGAAGAAGGATGAAGGGGTTGGCAAAGACAGGTAAACCTTAACGACAAGCCTTTGAAATTTTGTTTACTCTCCGGCGAGGGGCGAGGGCTCCTGTTGATGTAAAAACGCCGAGCGACCCCTCTCGTGTTCGGGAGTCTTAAAGCTGCTGGTCGGCTCCTTTGCTCGTTTGCTTTGGAGGTTTGTTTTTCTGGAACGATCCTGACTTCTCTGTTTGGTCTTTCGGCCCTCGTCCTCGTGTATGGCTTTCTACTATCTGTCTGTCTTTCCTCCTCCAACACCACCGCCTTTCTTTATTTCCCTCTCACCATCAGTGTGTCATCCTCTCTCTCTGTCTCTCTCTCTCTCTCTTTCTCCCTCTCTTTCTATCTCTCTCTCTCTCAAATAGTTCTTCTCTCTCACTCTATTTCTCTCCCTCTGTCTCTCTCTCTCTTTGTGTGTGTGTGTATATATAGATCTCTGTCTCTGCCTCTCTCTCTCCTTCTCCCCCCACTCTGATCTTTTTCGCCGTTCTTTGCCGTATCTGTTTGTCTACCTCTCGCTCTCTCTCTCCCTCTCCCCTCCCCTCTCTCTCTCACTCTCCATCTCTCTTCCCCTCTCTCTCTCATCCTCTCCCTCTCTATGTGTCTCTCTATATGACTCTTCCCTCTCTGTGTGATCTTTTTCGTCGTTCTTTGCAATATCCGTCTCTGTCTCCGTCTCTCTCTCTCCCTCTCTCTCCCTCTCTCTCCCCCTCTCTTCCTCTCTGTCTCTTTGATCGTTTTCGCCGTTCTTCTCCCTCTCTTCTATCCCTCCCCCTCTCTCTCTCCTTTTCTCCTCGATCTTCGTTCTCACCATTTCACGTCTTCCTCCTCTCTCTTTCTTTCCCTCTGGTTCACTCTCTAAAGAGTTTAACTATACACATTCTTACACGTACGCAAACAAACACAGTGGCTGGCTCATGCATGTGCTAAAAAACATTAGTTTTTCTCTGGGTTTATATTTCTTCTTACTCCATCCATTTCTCTACTTCTCCGTCTATCTGTCTGTCTGTGTCCCTTTCATATGCTTTCATCTGGTCCTTCATGCCTGGAGGGCGATATTACAAGTGCTCTTGCAGTTATATTCGAGCACGTCTTTCTGTTCCCTTGTTATCTCTCTATCTTCTCTATCCGCTTGTTTGCATGTCTTTTGCATCCTTTTTTACACGACCAATTTCCTCAGTAATAGCTCTTTCACTGCCTTGTTTGCAAAGCTGAATAGAGAAAATGCTGAGTTTTGTCCACTGCCCATCCACAGTTTGCCATGTGAAATACTGCGGGCCCGTAACACCAGCCGGCTTGTTTCGCGCATTATTAACTCTTTCTGTGCCATGAATTTTTCGCACGTTTGCCAATGCAGGAAGAAAATAGTGGGGGAGATGAATGATGACTAACCACAGCAAAATCTAGTAATAGAATATATCGGTGATTGGCACAGACGTGACCAGTGGAAGGAACCGATATAGACGTGACCAATCGAAGGAACCGATATGTCGTGATTGGCACAGAAAGAGTGGAAGCAAAATGCAATGCCTAAAGCATGGTTTGCCGTTTTACTATGAAGTTGAAAATTGGTTTTGTTTCATTTCACGTCATAGAATTTGTGAGTTTTGAACTCCCTCATTCGTCGGAATGGGGCACGGTGGTCTAGAGGCAAGGTGCTCGCCTCTCATGCCAAAGGTACCGGATTCAAATCCCGGTCGGTGCAGGCATGTTGGAATTTTGGGATTTTTCTCATATTTCCTTTTAACTGATCCTCTGGTGGGTAGGATCGAGAGCCCAGTCTTCTCGGATAAGGACGAAAAATTCGGAGGGCCCGTGTGCACGTTTCGCACGTTAAAGATACCTTGGCAGTTGGAAATCGAGAGGAGCAGGCCGAACAGGCCGCTGAGCGGGCCAAATTAAATACAAATTTATCAACTCCCTCCCCCCCCCCCCAAAACCGCCAAAAACGCCGACCACAGTGGGACGACATGCCTGCTCCAGTTGTAACTGAGCTGCAATGACACTGAGGCAAATTTCCCAAATGGGAGTAAAGAAGAATACAAAATACCAAAAGAAAAAAAAAATCCAAGGATAGAATATGTTTCGTTCTGCTAAGAGGTTCTGTTCTTTTTCCATTTCAGCTTTACTTTACCCGTGCCCTTAGTAGGCTGCAGCCGTGCCAGTACATAAATCTTTACAAGTACGCATGCTCAGCTGCTGTGCACTTGCGGATGGAAAAGGGGGGAAGGGGATGCCATGTGGTCAACATCACCATTTTGGGTGACTTAAGTGAAATAAAACATCGTTCTTGTCTGCCACTGCACATTGTTCTCTCATGTTAGTATGTGGTAAGAATACATTGTCGATGTGTTAAGCAACATTGTAAGTACTGAGGAAGTCTGTCTATCTATCTATCTATCTATCTATCTATCTATCTATCTATCTATCTATCTATCTATCTATCTATCTATCTGTATGCCTTCCCTTTCCCCCTATCTATCTATCCATCCGTCCGACAGTCTGTCTGTCTGTGTATCTGCCGTCTTTCGATCTATCTATCTATCTATCTATCTATCTACCTATCTGTCTATCTGTCTATCTATCTATCTATCTATCTATCTATCTGTCTATCTATCTATCTATCTATATATCTATATATCTATCTATCTATCTATCTGTATATCTATCTATCTATCTATCTGTCTATCTGTCTATCTATCTATCTATCTATCTATCTATCTATCTATCTATCTATCTATCTATCTATCTATCTATCTATCTATCTATCTATCTATCTCCTGCACTATCTGTATGCCTTCCCTTTTCCTCCTTTCTCTCTCTCTCCCCCTCCCTCCTCTTCTTTTCCTTCTTCGTCTTCTTGTTCTTCTCTCTCTCTCTCTCACTCCCCCCCCCCCACCCCCCACCCCCCTGTATTTTTCCTCTGTCTGGATCCCTTTCCTTTCCCTACCCCTGTCAGACTCCGGATTTCCTCATTGACAAACACACGGAGCATTACCTGTTGTGTATTCTCCGGACACACTACATTAGCCACTGGCCATTCCACCGATAGTCTGGCCGCTTTTGTTTGAAATGTCCTGACAGCTTCCTCATAAAATCTGTCTGTCTCTTCTTTCACTCCAGTCAGCTCTTTTTCTTTCTTTCTTTCTTTCTTTCTTTCTTTCTTTCTTTCTTTCTGTCCTTCTCTCTTTCACACGGGTCATCTTCTTTTCTTTCTTTCTTTCACTATTCCTTTCTCTCTCGTTCTTTCTTACTTTCTATCTGCTTCTTTCTCTTTTTCTCTCATTCTCCCTCTCTCTTCCTCTCTCCCCGTCTCTCCCTCCCTTTGTCCCACTCTCTATAATCTGCTCATACTGAGGCCTGTAAAGCTCCATTTCTATTCGAAAGGTTCCATCTATCTCTCAATCATATAAGTAGCCACAAAAAGAAGACATTCTTTTTTTTCAGGGGTGGGGGAAGGAGAGGGTTAGAAAATGACGATCTGCTTAAAAGCTCCAGTTAAAATGGCCAGAAAAGTTGTACGTTGCTTATATCTCTGGACAGCATGGACTCCCTCACTCCCAACTCACAGATTTTCTCAGTGTGTTTTGTTTTTAAACATTCGATTAAAAACCTCCAGAACGGCAGCTCTAGCCCTCACTTGTTCTTTGTTCGCTTTTTCCCATCTGTCTTTCAGCGCGGAGATCGCTAATGATCTCCGACCGGCGTCCAAACCAGAGATTTCCGAGCCAATTTTTTTTTTTTTTTGCGAGAGCTTCAATATTTGTTCTTTTTCCACAGGTCACTTTGACTGAGATCACTTGGGCAGGCTCGAGCTGACCTGGTTACAAACTCTGGCCTGGTCGCTCTAATGGGATCTTCAATTTGGGGATGTCCTGTAGAGGCAGGATACAGACTGATACACAGGTCGATTCTCTGTAATCTGCAGGGATCTGTGTGGTTGAATTATCTGTGGTTTTTATCTATCTATCTATCTATCTATCTGTCTGTCTGTCTGTCTGTCTGTCTATCTGCATGTCTGTCTGTTCGTCCGTCCGTATGTCTATCTATCTATCTATCTATCTGTCTGTCTGTCTATCTGTATGTCTGTCTGTTCGTCCGTCCGTCCGTCCGTATATCTATCTATCTATCTATCTGTCTGTCTGTCTGTCTGTCTGTCTGTCTGTCTATCTGTATGTCTGTCTGTTCGTCCGTCCGTCCGTCCGTATGTCTATCTATCTATCTATCTATCTATCTATCTATCTATCTATCTACTACCCATCTATCTATCTAGCTAACCGTCCCTCCATCCATCCATCCATCCATCCATCCATCCATCCATCCATCCATCCATCTATCTGCCCATCCATCCATCTGCCCGTCCCTCTGTTTATCCATCCACATGCATGACTCATACTGATTACTATCCTCTGGATACGGCCACTTCCAGACTTGATTTGTTCAAATGTTGTGTATCGTCCACAAAAGGACTTCTCGAGGCATTTGATGGGTGCTCTAGACTAAAATTTAGTTTCCGTTCTTATTTTTAATTATGAAACGACTTTGTGCACCACAGCGGATGCCTGACTTGGCTTTCTAATTAGGCTTGCTCAATGAAACTACGATATCAGATTTGCCAAAACTGATGCAAAGTTGCAGGGAAGGAAATTTCAAACAAAATATTTTAAATATGCAAAGGGCGATACTTTAAACTTGAATTGCGTTCTCGCAAGGGAAGGAACGTCTTTGATTACTGGATTGTTATGTTTATAGGTCAATCTGTGGACATCTCGTCATGAACTCCAGGTGTCATGACAGGTCAATGTTCTTATTGTTCGTATGACTATTATTGTTTGGAAGTGTCTGTAGTTTTGCATGCCAAAACAATACACTCGTCACTAATGCTCGAAACATAATTGGTCGGTTTTAAAGAGAAGTAAACTATCCAAACAAACAAACAAAATTATTTCCTTTCACAGTAACTACGGACTGGAAACGACACTTCTCTCAAAGGTAGGACAACGCCCATTTTTGACGTAAACGATCAAATCCCAGATTTCGAGAAAAGTGCGACATAGCCAACTTGTCTTTTACAACCTATCAAATTTTGACTCAATGCCTGAAACAAATAGAAGTTGCTAACAGTCCGCGTTAGAAACGAAATATTAATTGGGGAGGAAGGGTGGGGGTGCGGAGTAGCACCTGAAACAAAATTATTCTTCCTAGTGCCGTTTCCTGTGTAATTTGTTTAAAATCTGCTGATGTAATGAAAAATTAACCTATAGCCCCTTTTAATTTACCGTCCTCCATATCAGGTGATTTGCAAACAAAATGGCGGCGTGCCCCACTTGTAGGGCGGAAGCGGTGGACAACGGTCGAACGATGCCATCCTCTTGTTGGGCACCCAACTGTACAAACCCGTTACGTGCTGGTTCTGGCATAAAAATGCATCTTTGCTCTGAATGTGCACATATTCAGAGGCCATCATCACGGCAAGTTGAGGTTTTTGCCCTACACGGTGCTTTTCGAAGCCATGCGGCTCCCCGCAAACAACCGTAACGCGGAAGTTGAAAGGGTCTCTATAGGCCTACCTTCTTTTTCATGAGCGCATTCCAGGACAGTTTTGTAATTTGTCACCCGCAAAGACTGCAAACTTCTGTTTAGATACAAAACATGCGATTCAGATCCTCTACAACATTTCGTCAAGGTTTCAGCTGTGAAGCTTAAACTTTCGTGAATTGTTTTCGTTACAAGTTAACTAAAGTTGTGTGAAGAGATGGTTTGTTTTGAAGCAGTGAGGACTTATGAAAAGAAGAACACAATGAGTCTGAATCAGAGTTTGAAGAAAGCATGACGACATGGTAGTTATAGTAGCCGTGCTATGCTAGGAAGAAGCCAGACGATCTAGAGACACAATAATAATCAAAGATACTAGAAACGATAAAATGGGACACTGTCTTCTTCGCACCACTAAAAAAAAACACCGTGCACGCAATTTGCGGGCTGGTCGGGGGGGGGGGGGGGGGTCCTTGGCGCATAGTATGAAAAGAATTCTTGATATAATGGTAAATTTGTGATGCAAAATTGTGACAGTGCCTGCTGCGACCCAAAAAAAAAAAAAATAGCCAGAATTTTCCCATAGCGATTGAGATTATAATTCCACAATAAGTGACGCTAATCAAGGCCTATAGCGATAGCTGAACAGTGAACTAAGTTCAATATTTTCCCTATTTGGCTTTGTAAAATATTGGACTTTTCATGACTTCCTCGCGTCTGTCGCTAGGTGGCGGTGCCAAATCAGTGCACGCTAAAAGCACTAGCTGTCTTACCTTATCAATTGTAGCATCTTTGATATGACTGAACGCTAGGATAGAAAGAAACCCTACAGGAATCGCCCACCAACCACTCGCAGGAAGAATATAACAACAACGATCTTTACATCTTTACAGAAGTTGTCCTTGACACAAGGGCGGGAAGGAATCACAGGTGGAACAGTAATTAAGAACATCGGCATGGATAGATATATAGATATATGAAGTAGCTACCAAAGCCATTGGAATGTTGAGTGGGTGCAAAAAAGACAGATTTTTTTATAAGTTGCTGACGTCATCACAAAAACAGTGGAATTCTTTCCCAACAGTTATTTCGTCGTGCGCATTCTTGTTGGGCGAGAGAAGTGCAGACCCCCGCCTCTCTCTTTCTCTCTCTCTTTCTCTCTCTCTCTCTGTCTCACTCTCTATCTGTCGTCTATTTCTCTCTCTCCTTCTGTCTCTCTCTCTTTCTCTGTCTCTCTCTCTTTCTCCCTCCCTCTCTCGCCTTCTCTTTCTCTCTCAAGTTCCGCCAGTGTTATTCATAAATATCCACCAAAACAAAACAAAAAGTCTAAAATTCAGAAATAGACTTGCGCAATGTTGAATAATAAACCTGTCACAAACATTCAGTTTGAGAGAAAAAAAAGAGATAGGCGAGAAACAAAGAGAGAGAGAGAGAGGGGGGGGGGAGAGAGAGACAGGGAGAGAGAGAAAAAAAATTAAAAACCCTCTCAAGCAAAATGTGAGAACTACAAACCCACAGAAGACACTTTGATTCTCCACATACCAGAGTTCTAAGTCAACGTCATCACAGGTCAAAGAAAAGTAGTTCAAGAATTTAAAATACAAACTCGGTTCTACTCTATCTGAACCATCACTAGATACAGCAGGAGAGGGTGAAGAAAATAAACAAAATATCATGCATAGAAACCTAGGAATAAAACTCTCACGAGCTGAGATGTAAACTAACGATGTAAACGAAAGCGATGCTAAAATGGCCCGAAGCAGAACTGATGCAAACAAGCACGAGACATGTTCAAAACGTCTGGCGAGTGATTCGCATTTAACGTTATAAATAATTTACACGCAAATTGTCTCGTTGAAGTGTTGAATGGAAACTTGATAGACAATCAGCGCTTACGTGAAAAATATACCACATCTCAAGATGATCGGACTTGTTGATCAGCGAAACTCTTCAGTCGAGTGCTATGAGCCCGCCTTTGGGTAACAAAACACATACAGGGCCTCCAGGGGTTCGCTTTCAGCGTACGAAAATTGTACATGGGGTTGGGGGTGGGGGGGGGGGGTCTCAGTTGCATACTTACACTCTTCAATTATGATTAAGCCAGCAAAGAGAGTGTTGTCTAATTATATTTTTTAAAAGAACATAATTATATCTAATGAAACAGTCAAAATAGTCCGCCCCAAAATGTCACTTGAAATTCTTATAACATATTATATAGTTCTTTTCATGGATATTCACCATTATAGTTGTCGTTCGCTCATGCAGTAAGGTGGTGGTGGTGGTTAAGGGGGGGGGGGGGTGCAGAGAGGGGTGACGGCAAGTGCAGCCATTTCAGGGGGCATCCAATCAAATAGTGAAATTAATATAATGTTGTTGTTTTTTCTTTTTACTTTGAGATTATCGGTGTTAACTTTGTTGTCCCAAAAGCTGGCGTGAAAAAGGATCAGTGTCTAAAAAGCAAGACCAAAGTAGAGAACCATTACTATGGCCCATACATGAGTCTTGGGGTAATGTAATCAAGGAGTTGGCCTTTGCATGCCACTACGTACGCTCGTAGAGGCGGGGGGGGGGGGGGTAAGACCAAATGTATGAAAAAGGGGGGGGAGGGGTCAAAAATTGCCAAAATCGAGCATAAGTACTTTATGGACGGCCCCAAAGATAAAAGACGCAGACGCTGGTTTGTTTAAAATCCGATCTTCTGTTCTCGAGCAAGTTTATTTCTTTGCGTCACAAACACCCCCCCCCCCCTCCCCGACATCTTCAAAATTAGTCACAATTTTTCAGGTGAATTGATAGCTAGATTCAGTGTCAGAATCTGACGAGTTTCAGTTTCTCAAGGAAACTAAGAAGACTTCTTTTTTTTTTTTTTCACTGGGGGATGAACTAAACTATGTTGACGCTTAATTAAGTTAAGTACATGACAGGTAAGAAACAGGTGAGGTGATGGTAGAGATGCCGAAAGGGGGGGGGGGGGGGAGGAGGTGGGAAATATAGAAAGAGTAAAGGTAACATACTAGACAAATGGGAAAGTTCATTGACGAGGAAGATGAAAGGAAGGAAAAGAAGGGTTGGAAAAGGGTTGGGAATGAATGAAGGAGGAAACAAATAATGAAGAGAAGGATTGAAAACATGGGAAGAATGAAGAAAGGAAGAAACGAATAAGGAAAAGAAAGGTTGAAAACGACGGACAGTGGAAGGATGAATGAAGGACGGAATGAACAATAAAACGGGGAGTTAAAACCATAGGAAGAAACCAATAATGAAAAGAACGATTGAAAATGTTGGAAGAAAGAGTGAAGGAAGAAACGAATTATGGAAAGAAGGCCTGAAAACATGGGAAGAATGAATGTAGGAAGAAACAAAATGCTAAATAAAAGGGTTGAAAACTTCGAAAGAATGTACGAAGGAGAAACAAATGATGAACAGAGGGATTGACAGAACTGGAGGAATGAATGAAGGAAAAAACGAATGCTGAAAAGAAGGAAGAAAAGAAGAGGGGGGGGGAGGGAGGTGGGGGGGGGGGCAAGACGGAATGGATGAGTGCGAGAGATGACATCACTAAGCGCTCAAGTGGTGACTGAGAAACATTGTTTGAAACTGGGTGGACTGAAGGCTTGAAAGTAGAAATAAACGAAAGGGTAATAATAATGATAATAATAATAATAAGTACATTTATATAGCGCTTTATGCCTAGACCTCAAAGCGCTTTACAAACGCATTCACTCCCACATTCTAATTGTACATAATATGCACACAATCTCACTCAAGCACATGCACAGATTCCTAATGCTATAGAAGTTAGTTTGACGAAAGAAGAAGGGGGGGGGGGGGGAAGAAGAGGGGAAAGAAAGATTGGAAGATGTCATTTAGAGGAATGGTCTGATACTGACTGAAAACACTAGTTAGTCGAAAATGTGCCAAACTGGAGATTTCAAGATTGAGAGAAGAGGAGAAATATTTCGAAGGATGAATGAAGGAAGACTCGCATGACGAGAGGGAGGGAGGAAGAAAGGAAGGAATGAAGGAAGAAAGAAGAAAGAAAGGGTGGAAGGAAGAAAGGAATAAACGAACGACGAGAGAAAGGAAGACAGAAAGGAAGACGAGAAGAAAGAACGGTCGTACTCAAATCTTCTAACATTGACTGAAAACACTGGTTTGCAATAATAATCTCAGAATCATGATTTTTAGGGTCGGGTTAGAGCTAACTGATGACCTGGGTATAGCCCAGCATGGTTCCTCACACGCATTTCCTCCGAACCTTAACCCCCCCCCCCTCCCCTTCCCTTCCAATCTTTGCTTCCCTGAGGCCCAGGCACTCGTTTATTTTTCCTAATGGTTATTCCAGAACTGATGATTCTCTTCTCAGGCTTACACGGTTTCTGTTACTTTGACCTATTTCATTCTGCTCAATAGGGGCACCAGGTAATATTGTTTGAGTATATGACGAGTAATGTTATATGAAGTAAGGTCAGTTCTGAGACTTGACAAGAACTCTTGTATATAATAAGACACACACACACAAACGCATTTGGTTCTAAGCAGTTGCCTTGGAATTAACATAGTGTGACGCAGAACTGACATCATGTAAAAACGGATTTCAATTAATATCATTATGACAAGTTGAAGATGTTCGTTGTCATAGTTGTGTGTGAGAGACATTATGAGACTTCCACTTGACTTAATTCTAAGTAGGATAAAATCTGTTCATTTTTATACTTTTTGTTGTTGCTGTTGATGGTGGTGTTATTTTGTTTTTGTGATGTTTTGTTTTGTTGTTGCTGTTGATGGTGGTGTTATTTTGTTTTTGTGATGTTTTGTTTTGTTGTTGTTGTTGTTGTTTCGGGGGGGGGGGGGGGGGGTTAGTAGGCTCGCCCGCACCTTTTATTTTTAAAACACGGAAATAGTTGTTCATTCTACACAGTATACTTCTGAATTGAGACTCAGTTAAAGTAACATGAAACTGTTGATCCTTTTAAATTCCTGATGATAGTTTTTCTTCCTGATATTTTAGTTTCCCTTATGCTCCCCTTAAGTTCCTGACACTAACCAAATTAATACATTCTATTGCCTACTTTAGCATGCTGACGGGACTAACACAGCCTGAGTAGCAAGTGAAATCCAAACTCACATACAAAACTACTGTAGAATCATATAACATTGTGATACACAAAATAGAATAAAATTAATTAATGAAAGCAAACTGACATTAGGTCACAGCTGTGAGGGAGCTGACAGTGTCAACCAAGGGCAAACAGACAAAAAAGAAACAAAAAGGACCAGGAACTTTATTTGTCAGTGAAAGACCAGGAACGCAGTTTGTCAAGGAATGGCGGGGGGGGGGGGGGGGGGTTAGACAATGTGACTGTGATTGGCAAGGTTAAGTGGTAGTCAACATGAGTGAGGATCAAGGTGTGTGATTGTCGACGTGGGATGTGACGCTATAACTGTCTGACTCAGACTGTCCATTGTTTGTACTGATGACTCTCCGTCATACGTGCGCACCTCATCCGCAGGGCCTGCCTGGCCTTCCGTAATACGTGCGCAACTCACGCGCATGGCCTGGGAACGAGACTGGGTGGAAATTGGCGGGTTAGTTCATCCGTGGCCTTCCACGAGGGCCATGGTTCATCTCGGTGCTTTGCGTCTCGGTAGACATCTGGTGCACAAACAGTAGCGGAACAAATTTGACTCAGTGCGCCATCAGTCTTGGTCGTTCAAAATTCTAGTGGAGACAGAAAGACGGAGCACATAACTATTTCCATTCTACAGGACATTACAAAGTTAACTGGTGTTTTATGGTCAGTTACCCTAACAAGGCGATGTGGAGGCATAAATCAGACGCAGAATTAAGACGCCATTGATCTACGTTAATGGCCTAAGTCATTTTGACATGTTTAAGATATGAAGAAACAACTGTTTCTTTTCCTGTCGTTTGGAAACTTATGCCATTGTGATTTTATTGGATTATTACATTTCCCTATTGGCACATTTCTTTTTCCATCATTTTATGTGATAGCCCCCATGCTCAGGAATGCAATGAATCAACAGTTGTTTTGTGGCGTAAGACTGACATATGCCATTATCCTAGATCAGTGTCGAAGAGTTCTTTACCAAAGAGCAATATAATGCAGACTTTATTTACGTATTATCTCAATGCAATTTTCTACGACCATATAAGAATAAATAGTGTGTTATTGAGCGGCAGTTAGGCCCAGTGGGCATTGGGACACGTCTGTCTTGCCTCGGTTTTGCGGACTCTGGGGTTAAGCGTGACCTGGCGCACCATGTCTGTCTCACTGATTGATTAAACGAAAGTTCCAGTCTGAGACAAAACCGACTGCAAAACAGATTTGATTCATCGCGGTACTTGCCTTGAATTAAATAAATTTCAGACGTAAGTCTAAAATTTGCGTTTTTTCCCCAACTCCTGGGATTTCGTGGGGTTAAAAGGACAAAATTTTCATCCTAAAACCTGACTGATTTGACTAAGTATTGCAAGCACGGTGTGGTGTGGTTACTACTGATTCAAGCGGGAGGTGGCTAGTGAAAGGAAAACGGCAGAAAACGGAACAACCCAGAACAATAAACAAATTATACTGGGTTATCGGTGACTTATCTGGCCATGCCAGAGGGGGCGGGAGCGGAAAGGGCGGGGAGAATGGCAAAGGTTCAACTCAAACTCAACCTGCCCTCTACCCTTGTCTGCAAATTCCCCGAATAATACTGGGTTGCCATTGATGTTTCCAACCATGCAAAGGGGTCAAAGCGTAGGGGGGGGGGGAGGAGGAGGAGGGGGGCTAAGGCAAGAAAGCAAAGGTAAAAGAGCTCGACTCCCCAACCCCCCAAACCCAATATTAGATAACAGTAAACACTCATCAGAGAGGTAAACACTGCAAATTTCAAACTTATACGGAACTATTTACGTCTTCTTGTGAAACTAAAATTCATGCCGCTCTGAATACCAAACATGTAGTACCGCGCGGAGAAAGATTGTGAAAGGCGCAAAAGTGGTCGATTGTCATGCCGACGCGCCGTAAAAAGCCAAACTCAAAACAGTCTTATTTTCAGCTCGATGAAGGTGTAAAAATGTGAAACTAAAAGCAAACAACAACAAAAACAATAAAACAATTTTAACACTAATTTGACACTAAATACAGTTTACCTTATACATAGAATACTTCTAACGTGATTTACTTAGAACCCAGGGGCCAAGTACCGCGCTTTTTGTCAGTCAAAAGAAAATTCAGTGAAAAATTATGAGGTGCGGTCGTCACACTTTTTGTAACCCTGACTTTCCGCGTAACAAAGACATTGTCAAAATAACATGAACTAACACAAACAAAAACCTCAAAGAGAATATTGTGTGTCAGAGCTCATTAGCCTCGTTATATATCCCAGGTGGAAATACTCACGCGGTGTTCGAAATCTGAGTCGTGGGGAGATAATCCGCGTGGGTCATTAATTTTGTCAATATTATTTGTGCTCGCCTATCTATCTATCTATCTATCTATCTATCTATCTATCTATCTATCTATCTATCTATCTATCTATCTATCTATCTATCTATCTATCTATCTACCTACCTATCTATCTATCTATCTATCTATCTATCTATCTATCTATCTATCTATCTATCTATCTATCTATCTATCTATCTATCTATCTATCTATCTGTCTGTCTATCTGTCTGTCTATCTATCTATCTATCTATCTATCTAGCTATCTATCTATCTGTCTGTCCGTCTATCTATCTATTTATCTATCTATCTATCTATCTATCTATCTATCTATCTATCTATCTGTCTGTCTGTCTGTCTGTTTGTCTGTCTATCTGTCTGTCCATCTATCTATCTATTCAGTCTTCCATCTATCTATCTATCCAGTTGCCTGTCACCTTATCCATTTATCTACACAAAATCTGGATATATTAACCTCCCTCTGCTCTTCCAATCTCAGCCAGGCCTTTTACCCTCAGGGACCGAAAAAAAAAAAATCTATTCACCAGCGAACGCCACCTATAATCTACGCTCTTCTTTCCCTTCACATCAGGGCAGTTAAGATAACGATACAGAGGGAGTTATCCCTGTCATGGCAGCAGGGGTTGCTTCCCCCTTGATGCCTGACCTAGATTGATGACTGAAAGGAAAGCGATTATTTCCTCCCTGACTGACTACTCATGCTGGCTGGATGGTACTGTTCCGTACTTCAGCCATGTGCTCGCTACCTGGAGAGCTAGGTGAAGTCAGAGCATGACGTTTGAGATCAGGGAACGTCCCTAAAGTACGTGCGTTGGTAAGGCCTGGGGAGTGTGCCCTGCTATCCTTCACCTTTCACCCAAGCATTGTCCATTCAGTGCAGGATGTAGCCCTCCGATGATGACTTCCATTCCTGTCTGTCTGAAGTCTTCCTCACCCACGGTGTCCCCCCCCCCCCACCTTTTTAATATCATCTTACAATCTTCTTCCTGGTCGTCCGTGTGTTCTTTTTCCGCCCCGTGGTTTGCCATTCGGGGCAGCGTTTTGTCCATCTATTATTATTCATCCTTCCCAAATAGTAAGGGGGGGGGGGGGTTGGAGGGGGAGAAGGTTCTGTACACAATTAAGGAACTCGATTAAAGAATTTGTTGTATATTTTCCAGCAAATTAAATCACCCCGTGCACTAGCCGATTTAGGTCAACGCCATATTGGATGGCGACGTCATGATTTTGAATTTCAGTGAGATGCAAAACTAGATGGTTGGTGCGTGTGGTGTCACTGAAATCAGATAGTTTAGACGTATAGAGAGCTTTCACTTCCGTCAAATCGCGAAACTAGGTCGCTGCGGTAAACAAGAAATTGAAGGATTGAAAGGGACCTTCTTCACCAAAGATAGTGTGCATAATTATTTGTTTACTGTGGTTTGTTCATATTTTGGGGCTGACTGAAACTATTTAGAGCCGTTTGTAAGTTCTTGCGCCCCGTGGAAATGCACAAACGGGCATTGTTTACCGCAAGGACCTACTTTTTGCTCTATGCTAACAGTGGTTTCGCGGAGCCGCTTGTGTCTCGCAGTGCAAATCGCCCAATAGTGAAACCTCTCTATACATCCATACTCTCTGCTGAAATTCATTGTCGTGTCGTTATTATCCCACTAGTTGGTCGATCAAATTGGCTGGTAAACGCCCCGGGTTAAGTTGGTTAATTGTATAAAAATCTGGTGGAGGACAATGAAAGTCCAATACAGACAAGGCAAAACGCCCCTGTAAGTTATAGATAGGAACATCAGTGCCTTACCATGGACATTCACGATGGTCCTGGGAAGGAGAATTAAGGCCAAGCGCGTGAAAAGCGTGCAACGGGGAGCATGGGAAATCAGGGAAGTAAAAATCGCTACCGAAATGCAGCAAAGCGTCACAGCTCAACGATAATGGCATAAATATTTCAGACTTATGCCAAAAGGCAAATGATGGTTCTTTGCATTCCTGAGCATGAGGGCTATCAGATAATAATATAGAAAAAGAAAGGGGATCAACAGCAAAGATATAATAAATCGGTAGCATTATAAAGGCATAAGTCACCAAAATGACAGAAAAAGAACGTTTTTTTCTTAATATCTCAAAACTGTCCAAAATGACTTCTGCAGTCGTGGTAGAGCAGTGACCATCTGTACTTTAGGGATGGTCCCCTACAAGAGAAGCGGCGAACGTTTTGTGCCGGTGAGTTCGACCCCACCCCTGATTCACCCCTGTCTCTCCTGGCATCTTCTTACTGTTTGTTTTCTACTTTTTTCTTTTTTTCAGCTAGAGAACTATTCAGGCCAGACTTGTCTGCTGTGTATATTAAACGAAAACGAAAAGAAGTGTATGTTTACAAGCAGAATAGACCAGCATAGGCCCGAGTTTACACACAATTTTGCTTTCCTCGGCACCCGTATTCGCATTATTTTGCGCACCGTGATAATTCAATGCCGTACCAGCGCGTACTGTCCAGTTACCGAAAGATGAAGTTTTGAACTGTTTATAGATCGGTGGTATTTTAGTGGAGGCTCGGATTCTAAACAAAATTTGCAACGGAAATCTACAGCCTCAGATTATTATTTTTTATTTTGTCTATTACCGATCAGGACAGTCTATCCACAAACCGGCTGTGTAAAAACTAGCTTCAATTCCGTTACTTGTCATTTCCGAAAGTTTCGTGACTGTATTTTGAGACATTTCTTAGATAGTGAGAACATAGCGTCCAAGTTACCAAATAATAATCTATACAGAGATTTACATGCAAAAGCAGCATGCCAAAGTGCTATATTAACATCCAATCTTGGGAAATTTTGGCAGAGGACAGAACATCATGGAGATCAAGCGTCAACAGAGGACAGCCCACCATGCGGAACCCTAATGCACCTTCCTCAGATGCACATACTGCAACAGTACTTGCCCATCCAACATAGGCAAGATTAGCCATGAGCTAAACTGCAGAAAGAAGAATTTCTAGATCGAGCTGCTTGGACCGTCTGTCAAGACGTAAAATATTCATCTCATAATTATAAAGATGGACTTTGTGAGGCGTTCTCCGCGATCGCCTGCATTGTCTTGTCATAGAGAAACGAACATTACAGAATTGACAGAGTTCATGTTAAGCTAGAATTTGGTCAATAAATATATTTAACTTACGCTTGCTTGGTTTTTTTTTTTGTATTTGAATTATCTCGGTTAGTCTGTAGACGTTGTCAACCTTTTAGACCCTCAAGCCATTGGCCTGTAACGTATTGCTGTTCACTACAAGGATAGATAGAGTTCATCTCAAGTTTTGTTTTGGTAAAGAAAAATATTTAACTTATGCTTGCTTGGATTTTTTTTGTCTGTGAATTATCTCAGCTAGCGTATGGCTGTTGTCTATCTTTTAGGCCCTGTAGCTATTGGCCTGTAACGTAGTGTGTGCACTACAACGTGACCTTAGTTCTTGCTTGTTCTATCTCCATTTTCTGAAAAACTGGAGATTTTTTAGTATGTAGACGAGGTATAACAAATGCACAGTTTGACAGTTGTTTAAAATGCGTTGTAGCACTTACCTAGCTGTTTCACTGATCCGATTTATTCTAATTCTTTATCATAATACAAAAGCCGGAAACGTTTAATGTCGAATTTCTGAGTTGCCCAAAATGTGGAGTTGCAACAAACAAGAACTGAGCTCGCGACAAGGCCTTCAAACATTCTCATCGCGCGAGAGTGGAATCAGGATATTGGTACGAGATTAGAAAATGTTCCAAATATGGAAGAGCTTAGGTGAGGACAGTTTTAGGCCTTTATTTTTTAGGAGGTTCTCTGCCCTTGGCATTTACACCTCACTTTACTTGTTTTTATTTTTCTTATTGTGATGGGGATTGGTGTTTTGCCCGGGCAACGACCTTGTTCGGCCTGTTCTTTCCGATTTCCAAATGCCAAGGTATCTTTAACGTACGCAACGTGCACACGGGCCCTCCGAATTTTTCGTCCTTATCCGAGAAGACTAGGTGCTCGATCCGAACCTACCATAGGATCAGGGATAGGAAAATATGAGAAAAATCCCAAAATTCCAACATGCCTGCACTGACCGGGATTCGAACCCGGTACCTTCTGCATGAGAGGCCAACACCTTGCTTCGGTGAGGACAGTTGTCCTTATGACTTTTCTTGCAGTGGATAAGTAGATTAGACGTTTCAGTATTTTCCCTCATTCCTGCACGATATTGATTTTTGATGATGTCTTCTTCTAATAGTGTAGCTGTTTTGCTTAGAAGAGTACATCAGCCCACGGCAAAATGATGATTGAATTGTACTGTTGTTTACAGGATATGTAGAAAGTAGGAAAAATGCTGTTTATTGAGCAATTGTCTAAAGTAGTGGTAAATATCCGGTAGTTTTTGGTTATAGTTATATGCTGAAGGGCTGTGTCACGAGTGGAGTGAGTGCAATTAAGGGGATTGCTACAGAGCGGGTGTAGAGTAAGAAGGGCTCACGGCAGACAAGTGGGGAAAGACGTGAAAGGAAGAGAGTAAAATTAACGCACGAAGACAAGTAAGGAAAGCGTGCATGTTATGAGTGGTGGGGGTCTGAATGAGGCGAAAGCGCTGTATTACTATCACTGCAAGTTAGAAGGTCCTACTGAACGGACGCTAGTAAGAGCCCAGCGGGCGAACATAAGGGGAGCAGTCGAGAGACCAGTGAGAGAGTTTTTCCAGTGATGACTGGTAGGTAGAACGTTGATTGATAATTATGATTGATGTATTATATTATATTCGTCTATTACCATGATGTAAATAAGTATATGTGAGGAATGTGGAAGTCCTTGATATTGGATATAGCAATGTGCGCCATGAGCGATAGATGAAAGTGATTTCATGGATTTGTAGCGCGAGTGAGTAGTGTGTACTCCGATGGAGGTGTGTTACCGTAAGATGTGTGGTGAGTGAAATGTGAACTATTGTGTGTACGCTTCATGGGTTGTAAGGAGAGGTGGAGTGAATAGAAATGGTATGGCATTATACCAATGTAATGTTATTCTTGTAGGTGTCGAGGACGGGCCGCAGAGCCACCTCGATGAGCACAGGGGATAGGCCAGCATAGGGCCGGAGGCCACACATAGGCCAGAAGTGAGGCTGTCAGCGCAGGACAGTAGAGGCGCATAAAGTCGTGGCAGACAGGCCACGGACAGGGACGTAGATATGAGCGTGAATGTGATAATGTACTATTGCCATGTTGATGGGCTAGTGAACTAATAATGTACTATTGCCATGTTGATGGGCTAGTGAACTACTAATGTACTATTGCCATGTTGATGGGCTAGTGAACTACTAATGTACTATTGCCATGTTGATGGGCGATTGAAATGATAATGTGTTATTGCCCTGCGGAGATGCGAGTGGAATGCTAAGGTGTATGACAATAGGAAGGTGATATTGAGAGACTGCGGTGCCAGTGAATTATTAATGTGCTATTAAGACCCTGAGGGGAGAGGCTGAGGCCGAAGTGCCTTTAGGAGTAACTACCGGGTTGTGGATCCGAGGGAGAGTGTATGTGAGAATAAGGCCGTTGTACGGCAGTTAATTTCAATAATATAATGTATGTAATTGCGCTATTATCTGTATAATTATGTTTAATAAATGTGTGAGTCTGATGGATTGTTCTGTTAAGTGTTAAACTTGTTTGTTCGTGATTGTTGTCCTGTCATAAACTATTACATCTCCCAGTCTGGGATTTGTGACAGACTGGACTCTTTACTTCTCGGGAGCCTTACCCGAAGAGAGACCGACAGATAGATAGATAGATAGATAGATAGATAGATAGATAGATAGATAGATAGATAGATAGATAGATAGATAGATAGATAGATAGATAGATAGATAGATAGATAGATAGATAGATAGATAGATAGATAGATAGATAGATAGATAGATAGATAGACAGATAGATAGATGGATAGATAGAGAGATAGACAGACAGACATACATACAGACAGACAGATAGATGGATGGCTGGCTGGATGGATGGATGGATATATAGATAGATAGACAGACAGGCAGACAGACAGATAGATAGATAGACAGATAGATAGATAGATAGATAGACAAACAGACAGACAGACAGAAAGACAGATAGACAGTCAGACAGAGAAACAGACAGATAGATGTAAAGACAGACAGATAGACAGACAGATAAATAGACAGAACGACAGACAGACAAATCATACAAACTTTCGCTCACTAGGATCTTCGTAAGGTGACTTCCCGCCATAGCTGCTCTCTATCTCTCTCTCTCTCTCTCTCTCTCTCTCTCTCTCTCTCTCTCTCTCTCTCTCTCTCTCTCTCTCTCTCTCTATCTATCTATCTATCTATCTATCTATCTATCTAGTGTTTGTATGTGTATGCTTTTTATTTCAATTTTCTCTCAGCACCGAAAGTCGTGACGTTAAGTGTATAGATCCATTTGAGATCCACCCGCGACAATGGTTATTCATGTTTAATCCTTGAGGGAGAGTTGAACATATCATATACTTAAGAGATCAAACAGCCACTTGCTATTACTTGGATGCTCGTCGCCTACGGGTTAAACAAATACGAAGTGAAAAGAAAATCGTTATACTGTCTACTCTGGCAGAGAGGAAAGCCAAAAGATCGCCATACTTACTGATATAGGATCAGGAGAGAACAAGTCCTGGACTCAACCAATAGACATCTATCGATCAGCTGATTGTTGTCCTCACAGCCGGAGGACAACGTCCATTATATTATATGGTTAAGGCGTCTATTTTTCGAGGTAGTTCTCTATCCACCTGTTATTTAGATAGATAGATAGATAGATAGATAGATAGATAGATAGATAGATAGATAGATAGATAGATAGATAGATAGATAGATAGATAGATAGATAGATAGATAGATAGATAGATAGATAGATAGATAGATAGATACTGCTTTCAGAGACCAAACTTATAATAATACGCATTGGAAATATATACTGTACTGGGACCAAAATGCTCGTATAAATGAACTTTGACCCCATCGCTGTTAAGACAAACAACAACTTCGCCAGCTTGTTAAATCCTGATAAAACAATTACATGATTAAACCAGCAGTGTCAACCATACTTAAGGGAAATAGCTTTTCTCGCTGTCACCTGTAAATTACAAAGGTGTTGAAAGGTAAGCATGTGATACTTTGACTTTTATACAAATGGTCATGTGTTTTTAAGTAATGGGAATATGCGGCAGCTCAGTTTAAGTGGGCGGGGCGTGAGAACCTGAAATATAAATTACTGGACGGGCATTGAATCAAGGATGGCACAAGTAGAAACTTCGTGGGAAAATGCTCAAAATAAAGAGTGGATAGGGTGCTTTCCTATCTATCTATCTATCTATCTATCTATCTATCTATCTATCTATCTATCTATCTATCTATCTATCTATCTATCTATCTATCTACCCGCCTATCTATCTATCTATCTATCTATCTATCTATCTATCTATCTATCTATCTATCTATCTATCTATCTACCCGCCTATCTATCTATCTATCTATCTATCTATCTATCTATCTATCTATCTATCTATCTATCTATCTATCTATCTATCTATCTACCCGCCTATCTATCTATCTATCTATCTATCTATCTATCTATCTATCTATCTATCTATCTATCTATCTATCTATCTATCTATCTATCTATCTATCTAACTATTTATCTTTCTATCTATCTCTCCATCTATCTATCTATCTATCTATCTATCTATCTATCTATCTATCTATCTATCTATCTATCTATCTATCTATCTTATCTTTATGTTTGTCTGCCCACGTGATTATCTATCCAAATAATCTGAGTGGTCGCCGTCTCGTGTTTTTCTTTTCACTTAAAGTAATTTTACTATCCAAACCCGACCTGTTTGATCTTTTCTCAATCATTTTGTGAGTTAATGTACTAATTACAGCATTATTATCTCTGTAAATCTGCTTCTATCGCTCGCCCTCTCCTTTCATCTCTCCCTGTCTCTCTCACCATCTCTCTCTCCTTCGTCTCTCCTTCTCTCTCTCTCTCTCGCTTTCCATCTCTCTTTCTCTCTCGCTTTCTCTCTCTTTTTCTCTCTCTTTTTCTCTCTCTCTCTCTCTCTCTTTCTCTCTCGTTTTCTGTCAATCTTTCTCCCCTTTTTCCTTCTTTGTCGATACGGTCACCCTACAGTTATGACTTAATCTACAGATCAATGTATCGATCAGCCCCCAATCACCATCGATATCAAAAAGCCTTACTTTCGCGAGAATTCGGTCAGAACTTAGTCCGATTAGGACCTCCTCAGACTCACCGTACAATATAGGGGAGGGCAGACAGAGAAGTGACATGGGATGAAAATAGACTGTGGTGGTGACAGTAATTTAGAGCACCGAAGAGAACAATAAAGTTGATGTGAAGAATACGAAAGAACATGAAAGAAGGAATTAATATGAGGGGTGAAAGTACATGAAAAGCATAATACATAATTGTACATTGTTATGGTTACTTCTCTTTTTCTCTCTCTCTCTCTCTCTCTCTGTCTCCCTCTCTCTCTCTCTCTCTCTCTCTCTCTGTCTCCCTCTCTCTCTCTCTCTCTCTCTCTCTGTCTCCCTCTCTCTCTCTCTCTCTCTCTCTCTGTCTCCCTCTCTCTCTCTCTCTCTCTCTCTCTCTGTCTCCCTATCTTTCTATCAATCGATCCATCTATTTATCTATCTTTCTATCTTTCTATCTATCACTCAATCTATCTATCTATCTATCTATCTATCTATCTATCTATCTATCTATCTATCTATCTATCTATCTATCTATCTATCTATCTATCTATCTATCTATCTATCTATCTATCTATCTATCTATCTATCTATCTATTTACCTATCTCTCTATCCATCTATCTACCTATCCTATCCATTCTATCTAGAGGCCTGTATAAACTGTACTATTTTTCGACCTGTTTACCAGTACAATTACTGACACAATTTTTTAATGCACTGGCAAAATGCAGGGATCCTCGCGTATTGTGAAACTCTGCCTTAGTGCATTAATTTGTATTTGTTTGCAATTCCACTGCCTAACTTCACACGTTGTCGACTGAAAAGACGTAAAGAGTGACGATTGGACCCAGAAGTTCAGTCCATGTTCAAGAATACCCAGTATAATTTATGGCACACGCAGACAACTCTAATAAGTATACCGCAACGCAATCGGAGTGCGTGGCACTGAAAAAATGCTGCTCAAAAAAAAAAAAAAAAGGAAAAAAAAAAAATTCAACCCAACGTACCAGAAGCTTATCTGTTTATCTAGCTTATCTGCTTTCCTTTCTCAGGTGTCAGCCCAAATTCCAGTACCTACCTGAGATTTCAACATTTTTGTGTGTGATATTTTACATTCTCTTGTTCAAGTTCTTGAAAGACTTTCTGACATTGTCCCAACCTCCCAAACTCGTTTTTTGGGCGGGGGAATGGATATTTGGACCATGTGGTCAAGATACTAGCAATACTCGGATTTTTGAAGCCAACTCGTGGTCAGTTTCCCCAAAAAACGTTATTATGGCAATGTCACCAGCTAAATTTTGTTGTGGCCAATTAGCCAAATCTAATACCATTTCGAACCCTAAACCTAATCCAAAAAATAAATGTTCCTAGAACTTCATATGGAAACTTGTCGCAGATGATCACTCCTTTGTTTTTTTCACAATGCTATTATGTGTGCCACAGTGGGCGTGGGTATTGGGAAACTGAGGGCGGTTGACAGTACAGGTTGAACGAACATGATGTCATGCGCCCGCTTTGTTTACTTCCGCCCGCCATTGCACTAGTAAATGCTATGGAAAATGCCTACCATTTGTGCTAGTCTGGTTGTCGATGTCGAACGTCGGACAAAAGGAAATGCTTTTATTCTGTACCAGCGATTCGTACGCATAAGGGAATGGTAGCAGAGGGAGAGAAGACGACATTTGTGAATCAACATCATAACAGAAAAGGCATTTCCTGCTCCATAGTTCGGAAAAGTCGATTTCTTTGAACTGATCAAATGTGTAGGCACTGCGTTCGGAACTAAAGAATGAAGAATATCAGGATATGTGGTGTTTGGCACCTTGTACAGTTCAACGCCTTCGATGCTTTGTAATGGTGGATTATATTGTTTTTTCTTTTTTCTTTCCGCAACGGGATCTAGCGAGTCTCCACTATAGGTCGCAATGTTCCTTGATCTTAGAGTAGGCTACATGTAAATGGCTGCCGGGTCAAAGCTCAATTTTAAACGCGTTCAGCCTAAACATGATACACTATGAAGCCTCACGACAATATTAAAATAATGGTTCTGTTTCGAGTCTCAAAAATTCGATTAGTTACTGTCATACGTAATAATTTCCTTGGTAATCTATTGTATCAAAATGGACTGGTTGATAAAATCTGGAGGCCACAGATCTTCAAAAACAAAAACAAAAAAGCATTCTGACTGTTCAAGTTAAAATCTCATACAGCAAAGAACATTTTTTTTTTAAAACAAACTTAATATAATCAATGCCAGATAGATAGAAAAGCAAGATTTTGATTTATATTCAAAAGTCAAGTTACAGATCATTTTAAACACAATTGACAGATAGACAGAATCCAAAGAGGCAAGCAGACAAACAGGAAATCCTAGAGATCGATGCATAAAAAAAAAAAAAAAGGAAGAATGACCAGTCCACGCTGAAAGACGGACAGTTGGAAAGATGGACATAACTAGCTAGAGACAATAGAGACCAACAGTTACGCGCTCGAAAACAGAAAGGTACAAACAAACACAGCTTGAGCTATACACAAAAGCAGTGACAGGCAGGCAAAACTGAACCACCGGCCAATACACAAACAATGGGCGCGGGGGAAATGACTGAGAGAGAGAGGGAAAGAGAGAGAGAGAGAGAGAGGGAGAGAGAGAGAGAGAGAGATTACTTGGCCTAGTGCAAAGTACAAAATTCGATGTTTCAGTCAGACGGTTTTTGTGTTCGACTGCAGAAATTAACAACAACAACGAGAAAAAAAATAGTGGCACAGTCCGAACGTTCGCTTGATTTATTTTCGTACTCACTCTACCAAATTCAGGAGCGGGGCAGCAACAGACCCCCAAACACAGGTCATCGGCTAAGGGATTTCTCGTTCTACAAACACTGCCATGGGTGCTGTAATCTCTGGACTGTGCATCCTAACCCTAATCCTAACCCTTAGATGACTCTGAACGTCACCGAAAATCCCTGTAACATGTTGGAGCTGTTGCTGCCACGCTCCTGAATTTGGTAAAGTGAGTACGAAAAAAATCACGCGACCTGTTCACCTCTTTCCAGTGAGTGACTGACGGTATTAGGGTGATATGTCCCGACACGTCATCTTTTGCAAGGTTTTTGAAATAGGGTTTGACAGAAGAACCGGTATCTCGACACGATAACGGGCAAGTTGTGCTAGGAGAAAAAGCAAGACGGCAGGCAGGACGTAACGGAATGACAGGACAGAAGGAGAACCTACCGGAAGTGCCCACCAAATAACCGCCTTTTTTGCAAGGATTACTACGGTTATCTGATTTCACACAAACATAGACAGACAGACCGACGGACGTAGGATGGACACAAGGACAGATAAACGGGTGGACGGACCGAGGAAGGATAGATAGATAGATAGATATATAGATAGATAGATAGATAGATAGACAGCCAGACAGACAGACAGACAGACAGACAGACAGATAGATAGATAGACAGACAGACAGACAGACAGACAGACAGACAGATAGATAGATAGATAGATAGATAGATAGATAGATAGATAGATAGATAGATAGATAGACAGACAGACAGACAGACAGACAGACAAACAGACAGACAGACAGACAGATAGATAGATAGATAGATAGATAGATAGATAGGCAGACAGACAGACAGACAGACAGACAGACAGACAGAGAGATAGATAGATAGATAGATATCACCACAAAATACCCCATAAGAACAATACGCACACTAGCACACATTGTCAAAACGTTCATTTCCTCTGCCAATGAACTAATAGCCGTAGCACTTTCTTCTCTCCATCCCCCATTGGTGTGGCTTTTACCAAGTTGTTCATTTGGTCCAGCACATTTTTATCAGCCGAAACAACTCAAAATTTGCCACATCCAATACACTGAGCTCAGATAAACAATGCAATCAGTGAACGGAAATGGAATACTGCTCTATCGATGCCATTTTTGGTGGAATGACCCCATAACCTGTTTGTTTGGTGAGTGTTGCGCGCACGTTTACGGTATGATTCAACCTGTTATCAGTTACCACACGTTGTGTTAATTAGGACCTTACAGTCACCTGGAGATTAAATGGGGATCAATTAAGGTTAGAGTTGGCCAAGGTTTCTCAATGTGTGCGTGAGTCAGTAGTGGGTCTCAAATCTGCGTTATCTTTATTTTCTGATTGATTTAGATTTTTACTTTAAGGGATTCGCTGCAATTGGCATGTACACCTTACTTTTCTTGTTTGTTTGTTTTTTACTTGTTCTGTGTGTTTTGTGGCAGGGATTAGTTTGTTTTTTACTTGTTCTGTGTGTTTTGTGGCAGGGATTAGTTTGGTGTTTACTTGTTCTGTGTGTTTTGTGGCAGGGATTAGTTTGGTTTTTACTTGTTCTGTGTGTTTTGTGGCAGGGATTAGTTTGGTTTTTACTTGTTCTGTGTGTTTTGTGGCAGGGATTAGTTTGGTTTTTACTTGTTCTGTGTGTTTTGTGGCAGGGATTAGTTTGGTTTTTACTTGTTCTGTGTGTTTTGTGGCAGGGATTAGTTTGGTTTTTACTTGTTCTGTGTGTTTTGTGGCAGGGATTAGTTTGTTTTTTACTTGTTCTGTGTGTTTTGTGGCAGGGATTAGTTTGTTTTTTACTTGTTCTGTGTGTTTTGTGGCAGGGATTAGTTTGTTTTTTACTTGTTCTGTGTGTTTTGTGGCAGGGATTAGTTTGTTTTTTACTTGTTCTGTGTGTTTTGTGGCAGGGATTAGTTTGGTTTTTACTTGTTCTGTGTGTTTTGTGGCAGGGATTAGTTTGTTTTTTACTTGTTCTGTGTGTTTTGTGGCAGGGATTAGTTTGGTTTTTTTTTTAGAATTTTGCCTGGGTAGAGGCCTTGTTCGGCCTGCTCTTCTCGACGTTTAACGGCCAAAGTATCTTTAAGGTGCCCAACGTGCATAGGGGCCCTCCGAGTTTTTCGTCCTTATCCGAGAAGAGCAGGTGCTCGATTCTATCTATCATAGGACCAGGGACAGGAATTTTTTTTCCCCCTAAACAAAAAAAATTCCAACATGCCTGCACGGACCGGGAATCGAATCCGTGACCTTCGGCATGAGAGGCGAGAACCTGGCATCTAGACCACCGTGTCTTAACCTGAACGTGCACTAGCCAAGTTTGAAATGCCAAGTAACTGGATGGTGACGTCACGATTTTGAGTTTCACTGAGATAGCACTAGTCGGCTGTTGCGTGAGATCTCACACTAAATGTCATGTCGACACAATTTTGAGAAACGCTGGAGTAGACGGCGCTGAACGATGCTGATATACGAGCTGAGTAATCGATACTGTTTGCTTGTCAGAGAGCACTTCTCGCCCATTTCGCCTCAAAATTCATGTCGTGATTCCTGATAGAGTTTTCTGGTCTCACCAATGATATTCGGACTCCTTACTAAATGGCCTTAGAGTCGTCCACGTTGTATGAGCTCACCACGGCGCCTATCTAAGCCTATGAAGACACTGCATACCCAGGGTGGGGCAGATGGGGAGCGTGTTATTGGGCGTCATAACGTAATCATGTTAAAGATGACGTCATCTCCCATACTGAGTCAAACAGCTTAAGGCTGTTGGCGCACTGAATCGAGTCTGTTTTGTCCCGGTTTCAGAATGCAAATGTGAACTGTGCGGTTAAACGGGAACTCCCGCAGTGGCGAGACCAAAACCAAGTTTGTCTCACGAGTGTGTGCAAGTCGAGACTGTCTTGAGACAGCTGGTGAAAAGGGTCATCTTGCGCACTGAGTGGAAAACAAAAAACAAAATAGACTTGAGTCAATGTGCACCCAGACCTTTGAAATGTTCATACAGCTTGCTAGAGTGTCGGTATAGCAGTGGTTTGAGGTAATCCATGTACAGGTACAGAACATGTTTAATCTTGTGAAAGCCTCAATCTGCTCCATCAACTTCACTGCCATCTTCTGAAGTCTCCGATAGGGTTCAATGGAGCCAGGGTTTGAAAATCGCTGCTTCGGTCTAGTACAGTGCTCCTCAAGGGGGGACGGGCTGTGGCAATATTTTGGTAGGGCTTAGGACTTCGGAATGATTTGTAGGAATATAATAATATACTGTATTCTAACTTCTTCCGACTATAGTGGGGCGCACGTTTTGTTTTTTTTAGAAAATTGAAATGGGGCGCAGGACAAAAAAATGGGGGGAGGGGGGTGAGAAACAGTGGTCTAGTAGAGTGTCTGGTCCAAGGGAGGTAACTTCATTCAAGATTTATTTACCTAGGTACATCGTAAGTATAATGTACCTACCTTTCATACAGCATGATACTTTTCCACACATTTAAGAATTAGACATCGGAATCGTACACTATAAATGAGAGGTGCAACAGAGCAATGGACTCTTAAACTGTTTTTCGCAACTTTTTTTTTTTTCCCAGACGAAGCCCTTTCCTCCCCTCATTGGCAGTTTGAAAAAAGATTGTATTGGGATGGCTGAGGCCTGGGAGGGGGCAGGGGGTGTGGGGGAGGGGTCAAAAGAGATGGCGACAGATTTATTAAAAATTTAGTGATAATCACACCAACACACCACACAGTTCAACGTGATCGGAACTGAATGGCCATAAAAATAAAAGCATGAAAACTCACTAATTTCCCTCGAAACTGTTTGAGTCTCTCGGAAACGATAGCATCAGAAATAATGAGTAAGCTGGTGTAGATTACGCTGAGTAATGTGCATTAAGAAAGTCTGGCACAGATGGAAGAAGATCTGCGTAAATAACAGCATAAACTTCCCCAGTCAAACGACCTCCTGCTGACCTGCCTTCAGAAGCCACGCCCTTAACTCGCCCGACGTCCATTCTTAATACCACACTTCGTATTTTTTGTCTCATTTCCAGGGTGCATTTTTTTTTTCCCATTGGCTACCAAGTAGATCTTTCTTCTGACAATGATACAATTCGACGTACTTTAACACATGCGTGCAGCAAACATAAACGGTGCAGGTAGCATTTTCCTGCCCTTAGGTTTCTGGATTGGTTGTTGTTGTTTTTTTTCTCTCGCATTTTAGGGTATTGCAGATGTTCGCTATGTCAAATTTCAGGTAAAAACATCAACTTGAGAGGGTAAGTATCTGCTTCGGTACCATGTTCGAGCCTACTTGTTTTTGTTTTTCCATCCTTGCACACATAGAATATAATGCTTAGAAGAGTTGTCTTCATGAGTCTGGAACTCTGCGGTGATTTCGGTTTTAATTAAAGGCAGCTGGAATGTCCAGCAGAATTTGAATGTCTTGTATTGTCTTGTTTTGTTGTACTTTCAATGTCTGTGAGATAAAACTCTCTCGCTCCGGTCTGTTTCAGTTGAAGCAATGTTTATAACTATACTTCTTCTGAAAATTCAATAATATCACAGTCAAACCTCGGCCATTAACACTGCTAAGGTCACGCACGGCCGCGTGACCCAGAGACAACATAATACTGTTACTTAAAGAATTATGGGGAAATGCCCCGAAGCTTCTATGGGGAAACGCACAAGTAGAAGACGAGCACAGGAAAAGGCGGAGGGCAGTAATGACAGGGAAGTGAATCAGGGCATGATACAAAATAAAACCATTTTAAAGTGGAGAGGGAGAAGAAACACTGAATGACACTGAAACAGGACTTAACTGATCTAATTAAAAAAAAATAATTGACCCTCTCCCCAATCATACCTTCTCATGACATCATTTCTTTACCAAAATGTACGTACTCATATGGTGAGCATTGCACACTGGGTCAAAATAACCCTTCACTTCTAGAATATAAATATCGTACGTCATTCTGTCTTTAGATTAGATCTGAATATATATAATCTACTTTGGAAAGAGTTCCATAAGCCGGACCACCTATTCAAGACTTGAACTTGTCCCTGAACCTAAACCTGCCCCTAATCCTGTCCTCACCCCTTACCCTAAACCTAATCTTATCCCTATTCTTAAGCCCTTTCCCATTTAACCCAGAGAACAAAAGGTAAAATCTGAAACGATATGTAAGACTTCATAGCGGTCGGGACGTACGGAACTCTTTCCTTCACTTTGTTTGAAATAATGTTTCTGTTTTGACATGAGTGTGCAGTTCCCTTGACAGTTGCTGTTCATTTTTCTGTAAAGTCTTTAAATACTTTTCCGTGCCTTCCTTGTTTTTTTTTCATTTTCAGTGTATTCGCCAGACTAATTATCCTTATGTTTCAAGAAATATGTTTTGAGTTCACCTGAACAACCAGCCAGGAAGATTAAAGAAATAGGTAAAAATTTCAGGGGGAGGGGTGGGAGACGGGTGAAGGGGGAAATGAGAGCTATGAACGTTCCTGGTGATATAAATTATGAATTGTGCATGAACCGAAGAAAAACGAAAGGCAAAGGAATGAATGCGACAATAAGCAGACAAGCAACAGGTCTTAACAATATCCTGCCAGTGGTCACCTCTTTCGTGGTTTGCATGAATTTTATAAAACCAACAAACTGCAATGATAAACAGCGAGGCAACAATTCTTACCTGAAATAGCTGGAAAAGGTAAGGAAATCCTGATCAAGAAAAGTGCGGAGGGGATGCCGGTAGGTACCACGCGTATCCACTAAAATTATACCGTAGTGTGATAACAGCGAAGGGTATACCACCGAAAATATCTCGCTCACAAAAATCCAGAAAATAAACAAGGCAGAATCTGATGATATCCAAAACGGAGCTGCAGTAAAAAATTTTAACAGAGATATGAATTATCCGTTATTTAAGAATAAACAATCTTGTTTTCCTGCTATGGATCAGAAACAATTTTTAAAGCGCTCAACTTTGCCTCCAAACCACGCTCGTCCAGAAACGCGGAAGAATACGCCGGCGAACGGTTGTGGTGTGGTCAGGCTCTCACGCCCGCGCCGGCGAGGGGGAGAAATCGCAAAATCCGATTGGTTGACGGTCTTGTGTAGTTTCTTTTCTTTTTTTTTTTCCTTCCTCTTTTCGCTGTGGTATGCGCTGCACGCGTTGCTTTGGGCACCGTCGGCGGGTGCCGACATCTTTTTTACGATGCCTTTACCCGTAGTAGTAAGGCAAGATGTTTATTATAAAGCTACTAGTCTTTGGCAGTTTCGCGTGTAGCGATTCACCCTTCCCCTCTCCATCCACCACCCGTCCCCACCGCGAACCACCTCTTAATTTGTGCTCGTTTTCTTCTCTCTCCCCCCCTCTCTCTCTCTCTCTCTCTCTCTCTCTCTCTCTCTCTCTCTCTCTCTCTCTCTCTCTTTCTTTCTCCTCCTCTGTCTCATAAAACTCCCATTCTCTGCACCAGCGCTGCTCTTAATTTACTCAAGCCTTGTTCTTCAATATTGTCTTGTTTTTATCTTCCGCCGCAAATGTCTTCAGTTTCCTTGCACTTTCGCTGTTATTCCTCCCTTTTTCCTCTCCCCCCCCCCCCCTTCGATCTTCCTCCCTCCTCGCTCCTCAAGGGACTGTGCTAGTGTCTTGCATTCTGTCGCGCGATCAAACAAGCCAGTTTTAATGACAAGGACAAGGCATTATACTGTGCCTTTTTTTTTCATCCTCATTATGTTATCCCTCTCCGCTTTCCGTCCTTTGGCCAGTGTGTGTATGTTTGTTTGTGCGTGCGTGTGTAGGGGAGGTGGAGACCTATCCTAGATTATCTGTCTGTTTCGTCCCTTTCTCTTAATTTCTCGTTTCTCTGTTCATTTCTCCTCCTTATTCTCTCTATCTATCGTAGACTTCTGCGCCTTTTCGCTTGTCTCCTCATCTAATCCACACCTTCTCTCTCTCTCTCTCTCTATCCCTTTTTTTTCTCCGTATCCTCTCCTCCTGTCTCTCTCTCTCTCTCTCTCTCTCTCTCTGTGTCTCTGTCTCTCCCCCCCCCCTCATTATCTGATCACAAACAACTTATCATCAAATTGATTGGATTTCCGTCTTCTTTTTGTTGTGGGAATTGTTACTTCATTCTTTCCTTTCCTCTTTCCCACCAATTCTCCTCTCAAAACCCACTAAACTGAACGTCAGAATTAGTTGGTCCTTCTTGTGCAAGCCTCTTCATACTTTCAAGTACATTGTTCCAAATGGCGTTTTGTTTTGTTTTGTTTTGTTTTGTTTTTTTCATCCAAGAGGCTGTGATTAGACGTCCCTGTACCACAGGAAAATTTTTGTAAAATTGCTCTGAACTTGACAGGGCCCAGACAGTCAACTGGTGGAAATTTTAGTTTTGGAGAAGAGAAAAAAAAAAACGAACAAAATAACGTAAAGACACAGAAACTAAATAAGAACTGTTGCAGACTAAAAAAGATACAGAGGGGTTCAGAATTAGAAGGGATCTAAGTGCCATTTAGCTGTTTTTGAAAAAGAAAGCAAGAAATCACATTTTCAGTATAAAAAACCCAATTGAATTTAATAAACATTTGCAATACTGTCATCAACTCTTCGAGTAAATCTTTAGACTATTAAATTTGATTGGTTTATGCTGAAATGATGTTTTTTTGCTTTTTTTTTCTCAAAGCAGTCAAATGGCACTCAGGTCCTTTCTCATTCTAACTCCCTTGATTACCTGTCTCAAAGAAAACAAGTTAGACAAAGCGGCAAACTGGTCTGGCTACTTATTTTTTTTTTTACTCAATTGGTTTGTTTCACATATGTCACCCAAAATTGTTACGCAGACTGCACAGCATCCCGCCGAGAATGCCCACTCGCAACTGGTCGCGGCGGCTCAGAATGCCGAATTGCAATTTTATTTTTATTTTTTTCGACCCTGCGGATGAGCATGCACGCTCGCAAAATTAGCTGTAATCCAAAAAGAAGAATTGAAACTCTTAGGACAAGGAAACATATATGGCCTTGGAACTTCCGACCACAGACGAAATAAAATTCAAAATCTTGTAGGAACTCAACTTCTGTGACGTCAAGTGACTAAGAAATGTGCGGATCCGAAAGAACAGTTCCCTTTTTGTTTGTCCCTCCACATCACAGACTAATAAAGTACCCAGACTGGATGATCCCATTGTGTGACGTCACAAAACAGCGAAAGGTCATGAACCATCCGCCATATTAGGTTTGAGGTAGCGACCGACGCTTTAGCATGGCTACAATTTTGAATGACACTATTTTGACGCGCCTACTGAACGCGGGAGTTTGGTTCCGCGCCAAGAAATTAATACATGGACCACCAATCTTGACAAATAAAAAAGAAATTTCTACTGCCGATAGAACTAGAATCGGAATTTTCCGAGAGGCGGCCATGTTGGTTATACGGCCGCCGCTCGGGAAATTCCGTAAAAAATGACACAGCCCCGAAGCTCGTGTTTCCAGTCTGGTTAATTTATTAGTCTGTGCTCCACATAGTATTCTTGATTAAATAATAATAATAATAATAATCTTGTGTCCCCCCCCCAGCCCCCCCCTCCCCCGCCCCTTCCATCTTATGTCCCACCGTCCTCTCCTGAAATGACTCACTGAAATGGCAGTGAAGACCACCAATGTTACACCTTGCGTATACTTTCTGCCTTCAGCTCTCATTTAACGGGTATGAATCGTTCTTTTTGTGGATCTTCCCCAGGTGAGAATGCTGGAGGTAAAGGGTTGATGAATGTGATAAGACCTGGGTGGGTGGGGGGGGGGGTGTGAAACCGAGAGAGGAATTCGAGGAAGGAACTGTAGGAAAGAGAAAGAGGAGAGAGGGGAGAGAAAGAGAGAGGGGGGGACAAAGCGGGAGGGGAACAGGGGGGGGGAGAGAAGATAAGAGAGGGGGAAACACAATGAGAGAGAGAGAGAGAGAGAGAGAATAAAGGAGAGAAGGTGCGAGAGAGAGGGGGAGAAGAGAGAGATACGTATACACACAGAGAGAAAGCGAGAGATGCAAAGAGAGAGAAAGAGAGAGAAATATACAGACAGAGAGAAAGCTACAAAGAAAGAGAAAGAGAGTAAGAAAGAGAAGGAGACTGTAACATACACAGAAAGAAAGAGAACGAAAAAGAGAGAGAGACACACAGAGAAAAAGAGAGAGAGAGAGAGATACAGAGAGAAAGAAAGAGAGAGAGAGATACAGAGAGAAAGAAAGAGAGAGAGAGATACAGAGAGAAAGAAAGAGAGAGAGAGATACAGAGAGAAAGAAAGAGAGAGAGAGATACAGAGAGAAAGAAAGAGAGAGAGAGATACAGAGTGAAAGAAAGAGAGAGAGAGATACAGAGAGAAAGAAAGAGAGAGAGAGAATCAGACACGGACAGGTAGTGGCCAAGATGAATGGCATGTTTGCTGGCTACTGTCAGCAGAAGGCTGGAATTCAACAAATGATAGAGATGGTTATTGAGTCCCTCAGTGCGATACAGTGCCATCTTAAGATATATTTAGAAATTCCACACGGTAGTTGCACATTAATGCCTTCGCTGGACCGCCATGTTTATGCATTCTTATAAATGTTTAGCTCAGCCGTGGGCTCTGCGGGCGATTTTGTTATCTGGCGTTTTTGTTTTGTTTTTTTTTGGTTCCTGCACTTAGTTCTGAAAGTGGTGAAATCGTTTCCTTCATTTTATAAATGCATTGCTTGGTTTAGGACTCAAAATTAGCATAGTCTTGCATGCACTCTTAGATTCAATCATCTTGTGTATAGAGGTTGAAATATTCACTTGTTTATTTATCAATCTATTTATTCATCTCTGTTTTCATTCATTTATTCATTCATTCATTATTTTTTCATCCATTTGTTTACTTGTTTATCTCTTTAGTTCATTTATTTCCTTTTGCTTTGGTTTATTTTCATATTTTATCATGTTGTTCTATTTCTTATAAAACATTATAATACTGCAATATAATGCTCGTAATATCCCAAACTGAATTGCTGTTATTGCTGTTGCTTTTGATCCAGTTGATTTTAGGGAATATCAGCTTTTTGTGTAATAAACAGGCCACTCACGTAGGAATATTCTTTAGTTATTTCACTGCTTCTGAATGACCAACATCCCACCCTCACTTCGCATTCCCCGCCGATCTGTTCACACACACTCACTCACTCACTCTCTCTCTCTCTCTCTCTCTGTGTGTGTGTGTCTCTCTCTCTCTCTTACACACACACACACAGAACCTATTCGCGATTTCAAAATACACCGACCTTAGACCAGGGACCCATTGACCCTATGCAAAAAGCCCATTGACCTTAGAGTTTGGACCCATTGACCCTAAGCCGAAAACCAATTGACGCTGAGCTAAAAATTAACGGACCTCAGGCCAAGAACCCATTGACTCTAAACTAAAAATCCATGGACCTCAGGCCAAGAAAGCAGTGACTCTAAACTAAAAATCTACGGACCTCTGGCCAAGAACCCATTGACTCTAAACTAAAAATCCACGGAACTGTGGCCAAGAACCCAGTGACTCTAAACTAAAAATCTACGGACCTCTGGCCAAGAACCCATTGACTCTAAGTCTAAGCTAAAAAAAATCCACGGACCTTAGGCTAAGAACCCATTGACTCCGAACTAAAAATCCACGGACCTTTGGCTAAGAACCCATTGACCTTAAGCTAAAGACCTAGACGCTCAGAAGTGTAATTAGAACGCCTAGCTAAAGACCCTTTGACGAAGAGCATTATACAGAGAGGAAGATTACACCAATCCAAATGCACAGTACGAGTTGCGAATTCTAAACGTTTTACTGAAAAATGATACCTGTACTTTTCAAATTTGCATGATGCGAGTGAATGTTTATGCAGTAGTTTTCGGAAGTCAAGAGCCAAAACAATGTTCGATGGGGGCTCTCTTGCTCCGAAGACCTCCTGTAGTCTTGCACTCCCAAGACTTTAATTCTTTTAGAGGGAATCGAAAGTTATATAGATCTAGGTGCCAGTGATCTCATATATTCCTACATGATGTGATTTCACCTGAAAACGTTGATTTGTAAAACAGTTGCTGGAAGAGAAGACGGGCGGGGGGGGGGGGGGGACAAGCTCCGTACGTTTTTATTTGAAAACTTTCCCAACACCATGTCCTTGGACTCAAAATCTTCACTTCACCTGTCTAGTTTGTTTAGATTTGCCGAGATATTTAGCCATAGGTCGGGTGGTAACGAGCACGTAGATCTACGTTGCGTTCTGTTGTTCATGTTGGAATCGGGGGAAGAGCTGGTCTGTTGGCGAGGTGGCATGTCCGTTGTGGGGCTCAAACTGAGCAGAGGGGCCATCCACAAAGTACATGAACTCCGAAGAGGGAGGGGTTGACCCCAGAGTATGAAAAGTATACATTAGGGGAGGAGGGGGGGGGGTCTGAGAAACGTACGTAGGTTTTTCAGACATGACAGTGAAGTCAAAATTTTATGTCCACTTCTTTTCTTTTTTTTTTTTCACCAAAGTTTTTTCTGGATTATATGAAAATCGAATACAGGCTGTTGTAGGATCAGTGTGGGCCCCTAGGCATAGCAAAAGTCTGGGACCCGCTTCCTATGCAACTACTCATAAATTTCCATGCAAGGGGCCCCCTAAATCCTTGGAGCCCCCGGGCAACTGCACAGCGAGCCCATGCTTTAAAAGGGCTCCGGGCTGTTGATCCAATGAAACAATCAAATGGTCCGTGCAAAATGCCATTACAATTTTAAAACATCGAGGACCAATACTTAACATTCATTATTTTATTGCTTGAATGCACCTAAAAGGAAGTCAGAGGGGCTGGAACCCAGCATATGAACGGAGTACATGGGAAGGAGGGAGTAAAACATCCCTAACATTAAGCATACATACTTTATGGATGGCCCCTTGAGCTAAATATCCCAACGTAAACATACTCCACATGCATGAGTATGGCAGATAAAAATTGGAAAACTGGCTTTTAATGTCAATGTAATGGCATTGACAGCAGGTAAAAAAAAAATAATAATAAACATCTCGATCTGATAAAACTAAAAATATTTGACCCTACCTTGTCGTCTCAGGCACAAAACTCTGAAACCTATTATGTGTTTTTTTTAATAATTTTTTTATATTCACCCAGAGAAGGACTATTGCATGAGATTAAGGCTGATGGAACACTGAGTCAAGTATTGTCTCCATTTTAGAATGAGATGTGAACTGAACTACACCTCGCCTGGCGCATTGGGGAGACTGAAACTATTCTGCCTATTAGCAGAGAATATGTATTTATAGAGAGATCTCACTTCCGCCAAATCGCGAAACTAGGTCGCTGCGGTAAACAAGAAATTGAAGAATTGAAAGACACCACCTCCACCATAGATAGTGTGCGTATCTAGCTCTGTTTACTGTGGTTTGTTCACATTTTTGGGTTGATTGAAACTTTTTAAGGTCATTTGCAAGCTTTCACGACCCTTGGAAATGCAAACGTGTATTGTTTACCGTAGCGACCTACTTTCTGCTCCGTGCTAACAGTGGTTTCGCAGAGCATCCTGTGTCTCGCAGTGCAAATCGACCAATAGTGAAACCTCTATATACATTATATACTCTCTGCTATTAGTTCGGGAACATTAAAACTGTCTGGAAGAGAAGACGGGCGGGGGGGGGGGGACTCTGGCGGAGATAGAGAGGTGTCTACGAGCTCGTGCACTGAGGCAAAAACAGACACACAACAGACTTGAGTCAGTGTGCCATCAGTCTAACTTAAAAGTATGATAGGATTGTTGGGTCAAGATGTAGCCAAAATACTCACGATCTGCTTGGGCCAAAAATGTTACTGGAGCCATTTCGAAAAAAAATAAATAAATAAACAACTACTGTGGAGGCCAAGCCAAATGTATCCCTAAAATTGTCATTAACCCTTGCACTTTCGAAAACCAAAAAAAAAAAAAATTTTAAAATACATCATATTATGTAACTAATCGCATTTTGGTCATTTGGCTTAAATGGTAACTGAACAATATTATTTCTGTTCGGAATCTATATAATAAAACAACTCTGGGCATTTTAACAAGACAAGAGCCCATGACGCCATGCCATCGTCTTCCTGTGATGTGTTGGCTGTTGCCCAATGCGCAGATTGATAGTCTTTGTCCCAAATGCTTACGGGGTGCATTAGACATTAGAGCGCAAAGGCTATGCTTTAAGAAGATCTAAAAACAAACGAACAAACATTATTTTTATACATGTTTTTAAATACTATACAGATCAAATAACAGTAAAATTAAAAATCTGGATGGAAAAGTCCCATTATCTATTATATATTTCAGTAACTTGCAACCTTTGGCATGACTAACTGACCAAACTATACACTCTTCAGGCCTTAAATTTGGCAGGAAGGTGGCAATTGAGATAAGGAAGATGATGGCTATAATTAAAAGTTGTTTACTTCAAGCATGTATTTTTAAAAACTGACAATGTTTATTGCTATGTAACATTTGTATTTTTGCATGTTTCTTTCGTAATATTATATAGTACCGTGCATGTCATAAAAAGTAACCGTATCAAGCGTTCAGTTTGGTGCGTAGTGTTCTGGTGCGCACGAGTTCTGAAGCAAGACCCTAGATTATTACTTTTATTATATGAGAGAGGGGGGGGGGAGCACATGATTGTTTATTCTGGGCAATGCCCGGTAGCTCATCTAGTTATAAAATATGTCTGTATGAACCCTGTAAATGTGATAGAAATCTGTTAAATAAACTTGTCGGCTTCGCCCTCCATCAGAAACGACAAAAAGCGCTGGAGTTCTACGTCAGAAGAAGCTGAATAAATTTAGAGAGGGGAACTAATAAACTTTACTATCCCGGGTACCTCAACTAGTACAACCTTAATGATACCGTGGGTGAGCAAAGCTGGGCAGAAATATCCCATGTTATATGTCCGATAATTATAATCGTTATATAATGCTAAACCCACAGGTAGTTTATTTCAACAAACTTCATTGATACAGTGACCATCTTACTGGGATGTTTTACGTACGGACAAAAGAGGAATTCTAAGAAATCGATGGTAGTTGCATTATTAAGGAAAAAACAAGTTTTTTTTTTTTTTTTTTAAATAGTCGATACTTTCCAATAGTGAAGATCAAGTCATAGACTGATTTTTAAAAATTTTTTTTTTTTTTGTCTACACCCAGAAATTAGGCTTATGTGGTTTAAATACTATTTCGTTTTGGAATTTGGACCCCCAAAAAAAACCCCATCAATTTACCTGTCATGGGAAGTTCTGAAAAACAACATTCTCAGTTCCCAAACGGTGTAAAAATATTATGACCATTAGATGATTTGAGAATGAAGTCGGTGCAAACAAAGGCTTTCATTCCCAAACATGAGTGAGGAATCGGTCGTCATCAATCAATTTAAAAAATGACAATACGAAACAAAACAATACATTCGTGTCTCTGTACACAGTAAAAAAGGGTGTGTAATCTGACCGGGACTGAAAAAAAAAAAAAAGAAAATCGAACATTTCATATGAATTATTTTCATTGTTTTTGTCGTGGGTCTAATGGACCCAGGAGCAAATAAAAATATTTGTAATGTCTTATTTCTGAGACTTTTTTCCTTGAAATTCCAAGTATTCCTCAATAACATCATTGTCCATCTTCCCATAATTTTAATATTTTATAATGTGCACTCGCGTACTCATCAACGCACATGCATTTTTACCGTTCTTACCCGTACGGCCTGGAATCTCACAGACACCGTATTTTTAAGGAGGATTTTATTGAAGGATTTTATTGTCGTACCCCTTGACGTACGTTTTTGGGGGCTCAGGTACACCACAGTTCTAAAGAGGATTCAGTTGTCATAAAGGAGAAGAGAAATACCGACTTGAAGTGAAATGCTGTTTAAAAAAAATCTATCGTTCCACGTGTTTTTTTCTGCAGGTAAAATACGTGTATTTTTGTTTCTGTTTGCCGGATTTCTCGCCGAGGGGGTAAAAAAGAATATCATGTCCTCAATTTAAGCCGTCATCTTGGCAAGTTACCCAAGGTTGTCTCGCGACAAAAACTGTTTCTCTCTGGCGAAGTGACCCTTGCAGCCAAGCTATGTCTTACCTACGAAAACTGCCAAAGAGGCTTTGAATGTGTTGATGCGCAATGGTTATTCATCCACTGCAACTTGGAAGATTGGTTTAGTAGTGAAAATCCCTCGTTATTCGTATGTACATAAACGTCTTTGAATCTATGTGCCCCCTTAACCCTTAGAATGACACGATTATGAATCCCATACATCAACTTTTGAGAAATTGGTGACTGAAGTTTCATGTAATTACAGCTTTTGATGATTCGACTTTTTTCCTTTTTAGTAATAAAATTACACACCGAATCTGTTTGATACTTTGACGCACAATGAGGAAGACCTGGAGTAGTGGTGTGTGGTGTGAAACTCAGTTCAGCCGAAAATTGGAGATAGAACTTTGTCACTCAAAGTGGGCCGTGTGTGATCGCGATCTTTGTGTATATGTGGGCACTTTGTGTATGTGTGTGTGTGTCTGTGTGTGTGTCAGAGTGTGTGTGTGTGAGTGTGTGCATTTGTGTGTATGTGTGTATGTGTGTATGTGCGCTCTCAGTGTGTAAGTTCTGTGGTTGACGCTATCGTGTTTCACTGTTAGGACGGGGGCAGAAAATTGTAAAAAAGTTGATATTCGCACAGAAACGAAATTTGGAAAAAATAACTTTAATGTATCCTTTCTTCTATCTATCTATCTATCTATCTATCTATCTATCTATCTATCTATCTATCTATCTATCTATCTATCTATCTATCTATCTATCTATCTATCTATCTGTATATCTATCTATCCATCTATCTATCTATCCATTTGCCAGTCTGTCTGTCTGTCTGTCTGTCTGTCTGTCTGTCTGTCTGTCTGTCTGTCTGTCTGTCTGTCTGTCTCAATAACTTACTCTGTCTAGTGTCTCATTATTTATCTGTTAATCTGTCAGTATGGCAGTGTACATATTTATTTGTCGTTCTGAACATTTGTGTCATTGACATCTGCAAACTCTCACTGTTTTCAAGCAGATAAATATTGCTGTTTATAGATGTTATGAAAGAAATCAGCTACTATTCTTTTCTCCCCCACCAAGACCTAACTGCTTTATGAAACTTTATTTTAATGGGTTTCTTTACTTGTCTTTTTTCTATTCTATGCGTATATATTGGTATGTTGCTCTGTTAAACACAATGTCTCTCTCTCTCTCTCTCTCTCTCTCTCTCTCTCTCTCTCTCACACACACACACACTCTCTCTCTCTCTCTCTCTCTCTCTCTCTCTTTATCTATCTTTCTCTCTGTTTTCTCACTCTCCCTCTTTTTACTCTCTCTCTCTCCCTTCTCCCTCTCCATCTCTTCCTCTCTCCCTCTGTCTATCCCAATGTTTAACCAGCGTGAGGTAATGTCCTTGTCAGAGCACTGACTTGGTCACCAACATTACACCGAGCTGGTCACGAGAACTGCTCATGTTTGTTGTCAAGCGTGCGAAATAGCGAGTGCCAGAAAAGTTAACCAGATTGTACAAACAACATCGATCTTAATTTCTACTGCATTTTGACATTGCTGTTGACCGCGGCTTTGGAAGACTAGAGCTCCTGGAGTCGTACTGTTTTATTGCAAGCATCTTGTTGGTCTTCGAATGCAGACTGCGGAATACAATAATAATTATTGTATGAAGTATAATTTTTATGTTTTCTCGAAATATGTGAGTGTGCATGAGAAAACCCGGTATAAGTCGGCAGAGCTGATTTTGAGAAAAACGGCTTTGAAGTGAAAATATGGGTCCGACACAAACCTACAACTTGGCTGTTGTTTAGGGGACCGTGGCATGTTACAGGGTAAACTGTAGACGAGCAGTGAACACTACTCACTATGATCTCTATAACGGCTTTGTAATTAGACTACGGCCTCCTAACAAGATCCAAAAACTTCCGACTCGGCTGTTGCTAGGGGACCGTGGCAAGTTACAGGGTAAACTGTAGATGAGCAGTGAACACTAGTCACTATGATCTCTATAACTGCTTAGTTATTAGACTACGGTCTCCTAACAGCAATCACTCCAATATTACTTGGTCAATTAGCTATGGCCGCTAATACGATTAAATGCCGTTTTCTCAAAATCTTGTTTTAGGGGGGTCATTGTCTTCAATTTATCAGAAATGTCTTGTCTTTTATTATATGTACAGAACTCAAAATGTCATGTAGCCGACTTATGCCGGGTTTTCTCATGCACACTCCCATATCAGCAAGGGGGATGAACAAAACGCTGGGAAATACTTAAGTACATTCCAAGGATTTTGACTCCGGAATACACAACCAAATTTAGTTATCACAGTGGTCCAGGGATTAGAGTGCTTTACATGGGCGGGGGAGGCCCAATGTTCGAGTCCCGTCCAAGACGAGGGCACAACTTGATACAATTCTAGCAATATTTTTCAAGGCTCTTGATCTTCAGTTGCTTGATGAAGGCCCAAGGATCGTCTCTGATATTGTCTCCTTAAGCAGGAAGAGGAATTTGAAATCACAGCAAAGCAAACAGTGATATAATAATAGTTCGTCCATCAGGTATGATGATGACCTTAACAACACCAGAGGAATAAAGAACAGAAATTGTTGAGAATTTCAACACATGGACAATAAAGAGAACTAAAGGACACAGAGGACAGAATGGAAAGACTGTTCTTTCATGACTTATGGCTTCTCATGTGACTGATAAGTCTTATTTTTGCCCTGCAGACCCTTCCGCATAAATGACAAGAGTGCTCCGTTGGTTCAGTACCACTGGGCCTTTTCTTGCGCCGTTCTCTTTTTTTGATAGCCTGCTGGACTCTGTCAGCTTCCCATGCTTTGCTGCCTCTGGTAAGGGCCGCCCTCCAATTTGCACGATCAAGCGAGAGCTTTTCCCACTCACTCACATCAATGGCAAAGGCCTTCAGTGATTGCTTGAGAGTGTCTTTGTAACGTCTCTTTGGGGCCCCAACATTCCTCGTTCCATTGGAGAGCTCAGAGAAGAAGATTTGCTTAGGGAGTCTGGAGTCGGGCATTCTGACAACATGTCCTGCCCAACGTAGCTGAATTTTTTTCAGGTGGCAGAAGATGCTCAATTCCTTGGCACGATTGAGGACCTCAGTGTCTGGAATTTTATCCTGCCATTTGATCCTTAGGATCTTTCTAAGGCAGGCCAGATGAAAGTGATTTAGCTTTCTGGCATGCGATTGGAACACTGTCCAGGTTTCAGCCCCATAGAGTAGGGTGGGAAGGACCACAGCATTGTACACTTTCAAAACAGTGATATGAGGGGTTGAAAATAAACAGAAAACTTTTAAAGGAGTAGAGTTTTCTTGCTGTTCTTACTTAAACCAAAAGTACTAGATGCAATAAGATGAGATACCCCCTTTTTCACGCATCTAAAAACATCGTGCACACAGTTTGTGCACTGATCCGGATCGGGACCCATGGAGCACTGCATGAAAACAATACTTTATATAATGATAAATTAATGACTTAGATTTATTTTTTTTGCTACTAGGACTAAAAAAAAAAAAAAAAACCCAGAGTTTTCCTACAGCGATTGAAATTATAATAACAAAATATGTGACTTGAGTCAAGGTCTGCAATCAGAGCTGAACAGAGAACTAAATTCAAAATTTTCCTGATATTGGCTTTGGAAAATACGGGATTGTTCATGACTTCCGCACATTCGCCGCTAGGTGACGGTGCCAAATCTGTGCACGCTAAACGTCCCAACTGTCTCATCCTATTGTTTGTAGTACCTTTGGTGGCAGTACGAAATCTATGCATGCTAAACAAGGGGGGGGGGGGGGAGGTAATGGGTGTATTTAATCCTCATTTTCTGCACAAAAACTAAATCCAGTTCAAGTCACAACTTTGTACGTTTTAATTTTCCCTGACTTCTCAAAGAACATTACAGTGCTGTTTTCCTTCTATTCATTAGTTTGTGAGTGAGTGGACAGAAATAATTCATTGGGCAGAAGCCTAGGGCATGTCAGTTGACACTTTAGCACTTGGGTGACAAATCACTCAGTTGGCAAGGCATCACGACAGACAAACAAATTTTGGACGGCAGAAAAAAAAAAGGTACACGGTACACATCCATTGATGAACAGATGTGCACAGAAATTCTTGTTTGAAGTGAGGAAGTTGAAAAAAAGCCTTTTCTGGACCTTGACGCGGTATTGAATACTTGCATTATGGTCTAGCTGAGAGTGCCAAAGGCAAAAACAATGAGCTAAGCGGTCTTTTCAGATTCTTTACAAAGTTTTTCCCAAGGCCTTTTCTTTTTTAACCCTTTCCGTACCAAACCACATATAACATAGTTGGCTAAATGCAGTGTCTTAATGGTACCGGTACTCAAAAGATTAACTTGATGAAGGTCTTAGGGACCGAACACTACTGTACTTGTGTTATGTTATATTGTATTCTCAGTTCTAATTTACTTTTAAAATTTATTGATTTTTTTTGTTGCTGTTGTTGTTGTTGTTGTCGTTGCTGCAAAATCTCTCTCTCTCTCTCTCTCTCTCTCTCTCTCTCTCTCTCTCTCTCTCTCTCTCTCTCTCTCTCTCTCTCTCTCTCTCTCTTGTTCTCTTATTATAGCAGATTTTCTGAGATATGCTCATACAAAGGGGGGGGGGGGGGAGGGGGGAGGAAGGAGAAGGCCACAAGTATGAAAAACGTACATGGGATGGATGTTTAAAAAATAACCAGCCAAAATCAAGTGCATGGGTATGGACCCTTGAGTGAAAACAAACTGTGGCTAATTTTTGTTCACGTTTTCATCATAATTATGTCGCTAAGGCTGATGAAAATAACGACGACAACAAGGAATATGAGCATGACGATTTCGATGAAGACAGTAATAATGATGCCGGTGATGACGAAGTTGGTTAGAGAAGAAGGGAAACGGGGTTATCTGTGTCATGTTGCCACTCTGATAAAATAAAGTTGAGCGTTGACTCATCGGGAGTAATGAGGAGAAATTCGATTATCTTTTCATCCACCTTTCGGTCGACCTGAGAAAGTTTGAGATTGGGTGGTGGGCACAGGGTTGTTGTAGAGGCGTAACCTAGGGTGGGTCCGATGAGGTACATGCTTTGGGAACCAATATTAGAAAGGAGGGTGGCATTTCAGTGACACGTTTGTGGTCATAGTTGTCTTCGTGTATGAGCAATGATATAGGTTTCATTTCTCGACTTGTTTGATCTTTCCATTTTCTGAAAAACTAGAGATCTTTTAGTATGTGGAAGAGGTATAACAAATGCACTCTTTGACACTTGTTTAAAATGCATTGCGGCACTTATCAGGCTGTTTCACAGTTACGATTTATGTTAACGCCTAGTCATAATACTAAAGCCGAATACGTTTGACGTAGAATTTTTCTCAATTGTGTAAAAGATTGAGTTGGAACAATGGGGAACTAAGGTCGTGATTTGTTTAACAGTAGGGGCCATCCGTAAAGTACACACGCTTGATTTTTGCAGGTTTTTAGCTCCTTTTCCCCCCTGGCATGCTCTTCATACCGCTTGACTTCAAACCACCTGCCTCCCCCTCTTGTGCAATGTAACGCTGTTAAATGACTTTATGTTAAGTTCAGATTGTGTGTCATTTGTGTGTGCACTTATCTAACAGCTGTAGAGTGGTGAATGTCCACGATGAGACTCTGTTGTTCTAAAACTTGAACTCTTTGTGTGCCAATCACCGGTATATCGGTTCTTCCGCTGGTCACGTTTGTGCTAGTCACCGATGTATCAGTTCTTCCGCTGGTCACGTTTGTGCTAGTCACCGATGTATCAGTTCTTCCGCTGGTCACGTTTGTGCTTGTCACCGATGTATCAGTTCTTCCGCTGGTCACGTTTGTGCTAGTCACCGATGTATCAGTTCTTCCGCTGGTCACGTTTGTGCTAGTCACCGATGTATCAGTTCCTCTGCTGGTCACGTTTGTGCCAATCGCCGATGCATCGGTGCACAAGAATGCTAGGCTGTTGTTGTTGTTTTTTTTTCGAGAAGAAAGAATGTCGTCTTTCTATTAATAGATGTTGCTGTAGTTAGTCTTCATTCATCTCCCCCACTATTTTCTTCCTGTATCCGCAAATGTGGAAGAATTCATGGCACACAAAGAGTTAAGTTACATTATGCAAAGACTGTTGGAATGTTTCATTAGCGACAGAGCCAACATTCCTTTAATTATATTCCTACAACTTTTTTTTATGTGTATGAAAGAAATCAAATGAAAGTAATTTTCTTCATTCAGATTAATAACTACCCAGAGAACAATGGAAAGAAGAATGCTTAACATAAGACTTCCCCACGCCGAATTACGCAAACAAACAAAGCCAACGGACATAGTAATTAGGGTTCCATTTAGATAATTAATTGGCTTTAACAACCTTTTTGGTTGGCGATGTGATCACCACATTTTTTTTTTACAAGTTAACAATATACAAATCTTATTGCATGAGAAGGCTGTTATTGGGAGATAGTGGTATATTACCTAGTAAGCTATAATTGAGCAGTGAACTCAGCATTTCTTCTATTCAGCTTTGTAATTTGATTACGGTTCCCTTGTGTAGTATTATTGTATTTTGACTACCAGGCTCAAATAAGCTCTACCTTTGTTTTAAACTTGCCCAGGGCCACATCAGCCCTGGTTACGCCTCTGCTTTTTAATAATTTAATTGGGAAGCCAAGAGATGTGATTACCTCTGCGTGTATTTTTTGTTTCAGTACACTCCACTCTGGCATGATACCGGTTAAATATCAATAGTCTCTTGATGTACGCTTTGATATGTGTAATAGCTATTATTTCCTTTCTACATGATTTTTGTATTTGACTGGAAGTACGGCGCCATATCTAATTATGTATGTATCAAATATGTAATGTATAATATATGATGATAAAATAATTATCATTTTCATTTCCTCCTAACCTGTCTCTCTCTCTCTTTCTCTCTCTGTTTGTCTGTCCGCCTCTCTCTCTCTCTCATACACACACAAACACTCTCCTTCACTCTCTCTCTCTTTTTCTCCCTCTCTCTTTCTCTCTCTCTCTTTTTCTCTCTCTCTTTCTCTCTCTCTCCGTCTCTCTCTCTCTCTCTCTCTCTCTCTCTCTCTCTCGTTCTCTCTCTCCCTCTCTCTTATTATTCACATTTATTCCCATTCGTTCTTCCTGTCTTTCTATCGTCTTTCTCCTTATTGTCATCCTCGATTTTTGTATTCTTTTTGCCTTTTCTTTCCTCTTCTAGGGATTTAGTTTTGTTGTTGTTTTTTTTCCTAGTTCTTCTTCATTATGTCATCTGTGCCTTTTTTTTTTTACTCTCGTCTCTCTATTATTATTTGGCCTTTCTTCTGCAGCTCTATCATCACCGTCGCCCTTGATTAAGCGTAACACCGTCTCTGTAGTGATGCTGATGCCTCGAGCCACTCACTCTTCACTCTTTCTAGTTCTGTCTTAGCCACTACATTCATTCCCTGAGTTGATTATGTGTGCGCGCACAGAGGGGAAAAAAAAAGGTGAGGGGTGGTATTACTCATAGATTCACAAATGGCTAAAAAAAAAAAAACATATGTAGCCTACAAATGGACTGTTCAACATTGTTTACGATTATTTCGAACTGCCTTGTCATTATGATGTGTCAGGTCCCAGAACAGCCATCAGTTTCAGCACAAGCGAAAATTCAAATAATTACACACCTGTCCTCTTTCATTTAAATTATAAATCCTGAGCATATCTGAATTGACATTGCATTAATAAATATTCAAAGTGTGAATACATCAGTTCTTTTTTTCTTTTCTTTTTAGACACCTCGTATACTCGAGAGCAAATGCAACAGCTATTTGAGGAAAGGGATAGAAAGAAAGAGACTGAAAAGGTGGAAAAGGTCGGGATGACATGGAAAGAAAGAAAGAAATAGACTGGAAGGGACAAAAAGGGCTGAATGACATGCAAAGAAAGAACAAAATAAAAGTATGCACAATAACAAAGAACAGGTGAAAAAAGTGAAGAATGATAAGGGAAATTGGAGAGAGAGAGAGAGAGAGAGAGAAACATGAACAGAAAGTAAAAACAAGATAAAATGTGACAGAGAAGAGAAAGGGTGAGTGCTTAAAGAGGCGGAAGAAAGAAACAAGCTTTTAACAGAAAACAGAGATAGCCATGCCAAGCTCGTTGTTTTTTTAGTTCATTCACCCTCGGGAAATGGCAAAATAACAATGCAGATTCAAACATCGGTTTTGTTCTCCTCTCTCTTAGAGCAGCGACCGCGAGCACATCTCGTGAGGCCATGTTACTTGGGGGAAACAATGGGTGCGGTCAACGAGTGAACCTGTTGTTATGATGAGACTGTAGGAAAGCGATGGTTTAAAACATATGAAAATAACAAACAGGAAAAAAAAGGAACACGGTTTTCCAAGGGCCTTTGTTTCAGTTATAAACCTGAGCGCCAACGTTATGCCTCTGTGGTCAAACCATCCATGACATAGAGATTTTTCTATTATCAATATCATCCAAGTGATTTAGATCCATGCGCTCCGGGTGAGCGACTCAGAGTCAGAGCTACATGTAGTTGGTATTGGTGTCACTCTGAATAATGTAAGGATTATTATTATCCCGTTGCCACAGCAACCATGAAATAGTCATACTGGATTTCTTGCGCGGTAGATTAGAGTTCAAAATTGCATATTTGGGATTATCATACTATACTCGTCGTACTGAATGGATCAATGAAAATAAGTATCATTTTCTCCTCCACGGCTATTCGTTATGGTGTTGGTGTCGCTTCTGATGTTGCCGTTCTTGTTGTTGTTATGGATGATGTCCTGTTTTTTGTTGTCACTGATCATAGTTCCTCACCTTCACCTAAAACTGTAGTACTTGGTTTTGGCCACTTTTCAGGAGAAGCAAAAAACTGTTCTATTTTAGTACAATTGGTCCAGGTACTGTGAATTTTTGAAAGTTTGCTTTTCGCTTATTTTTTGGCTTAGAGGTCTGTAACTAAGATCATTCGATGCGCGGCTTTGAATGTAATTGAACATATCGAGGGAAATTTGCCATATTGTTGTTTGCAACATTCTGTCGAGTTTGAGGTTTTGTCATGAAAGTGGTTCTCTCCCTACCAAATTTTTATGCAAGTTTCGATTCTGAAGCGTAGGAACAAAACCCTGATTTTACACAAGTCTTCAAACTTTCAATCTTCATTTTCTCGGAAGGGCAATTATGCACATGCAACAATAAGGAAAATTCGGACGATATTTGCATTAAAATCGAGTTTCTGAATTTCTGAGTTTCTACAGACGATGACGAGTTAACTCCTTTAAAATGTGGAAAAAACAAAAGAGAGAGAGAAGGGGGAAGAGAGAGAGAGAGAGAGAGAGAGAGAGAGAGAGAGAGAGAGAGAGAGAGAGAGAGAGAGAGAGAGAGAGAGAGAGAGAGAGAGAGAGAGAGAGAGAAGGCTGCAATTTGCAAAGCCGTTTTAGAGTCACACAATAAAGAACATTTGCAATAAGTCGCACACACAAAAAAAAAAGAAATTAAAGGAGGGAGAAAAGAAGACCTTTCTCTGGCAAAAAAACAAAACACTAAATACATGTACAATAAACTGAAAGAATGACTGAAAAACCATTCAAAGGAACGACCACTCTAGTAGTTGTTGCAAGTCCCTGGTCAGGGAACAGCAAGACATGCCATTGTTGGCGCTCCTGGTCGGAAAATAACCTTTCTGCAGTCTTACAGATATTCTGTAGTTTTTTGTTTATTTCTTTGTTTCTTTTACTATCATTGTACAATTTGTAAATAACGCTTCAGTGTGTGTAAATGACTCATTCATTTTTCCTTTATGTGATGAGGTTGATATAATTATAGACGAGGTAATTTTCGTGACATTATGTTTTATTAGCGGTAGGTCTCAAAAGTTCCCTTGGTAAGTAAAGGGTTAGGGACTCGTTATCAACTTTGATGGACAGTAGTTTGTTGATGTACTTGCAGTCGCTGTAAGTTTTCCATTATCCCTGTAAGAAAAAATGCTGTTTTCGTGTGTGCTGTTGTTGTTGTTGCTGTGATAGTTTGTTTCCTCCTTTTAGTTGTTTGGGGTATTCCCTTGTTTTGTTTTGTTGTTGTTTTGTTTTACTCGAGGGACGAAGGTGGTGGCTTTTGTATGCTTGTATGTATTTGTATTTTTTTAAAGAAGGTCTCGTAATAATATTACCGTCCTTAGCCGTGTTTTTAATATCTGGTTTTACACTAAGTCTTGATCTATTGTAATCAAAATAAAATATCACAGTTCCTATCTGTCTTGTTTGTATTTGCCAGTTTAATCAGATATTGTTGATGGTGCCTAGTTATTGATGGAACTGATATTTACTGACAGTTGTCTAGTGAGGTGTTATCGACGATAGCTTTTTTTTCTTTTATCGACCTTCGACTACATAGCTGCTCATGAAGGGCCTTTAACATGACCAGACGCAACAGGATCAGAAACACAAAGATCAGAGATATGGTCAGAACAACACCAGTTTACCGGTACATACAGCAGCAGAGGGTAATAATTATGGTTAGGACACTTCTTTACGACTGCCGATCTCCCAGCCAGCACACCGTGCACATAGCATGCGATTCTCTGGATACAGGGCAAGAAAAAGACCAAGCAAAGACCTGGACCAGTGGCGTCCACTCGGACGACCCACGCCGTTACGCCAAGACAGGCTACCCAGCTGGCTGCAGGCCGACAACTCTTTCCTCCCAGCAACGCCTTTGGAAGTACAAACACATGAAACACAAACACACAACACACACTGATTAGACGTTTATTAGATGTTTAATTTATCACAGTATTGTTGAGCTATTAACTAACCACTATGTTGTTTTGGTTATAATGTAAAGGAAATAGTGAAGGAGAAGTTTATTCAGTAAATAACTGATTGAGGAATCGGTTTAATTAATTCTACAGTGTATGTAGGAAAAGCTAATGTGCAAGGTAGATTATCCACGCTAAGAGGGTTTATTTTTGTTTTGACAGTTATGTCCCTTGGTGTGAAAAAAAAAGCCGGTCTCAGCTCGACAAAATCTTTTCATATTATCATGCTGTTGTTGTTCTCGTTCAGTTGTGATCAGCCGGACTGTTTTTCCGAGAATGGACATTCCAAGTCGCACTGCGTGATGTAAAAGAGCTTTCTTTGTAACTAAGGTTTTGCCCGAAAGTTGGAAATCGTACGATTTTCAGATGTTCGTTTAACACTGGGGATTTTCATTCGTCGTCATATTGTAGGTCTTTGAGGAGGTTCGCTGCTATTTACACTTGGCTTTTTTCTTGTCCTTATTTGTCATATACATGTTTCATTGTTGTTGTTACTGTAATCCTCTTGGCTTTCTTAGCCCTCAAAAGGGCTCCTTAGTGGGTCGCTGAATGAATCGCGGAGTTGCAGGTCTTTGTTTAACCCCTTCATCAGCGGGCGATGTATTTACATGGGTCTGCTGCAAAAGAAAATAACGGTTTTCAGGTGACTGTAGTCATCTTTGAGTACTAACTTTCTAGAAATGGCAAAAGTCATTAATGAATGCGATCCCCTCCGTATGATTATACTAATGGCCGGTCGGATACACGAGAATTTTTCAGGCATGGTAGTGAAGGGGTTAAGGAGGATCGCTGCTCTGGGCATTTACACCTCACTTTTTCTTGTTCCATTCCACGTCATGGTCGTTGTTAGGGGACAGCAGTGTTTTATAGTGAGGTTGATAATTGGAACATTTAATGATAGAGACATGAAACTTAGCACAAACATTCTTCACATGATAGTGTTTAATATGTTGGCCACGCAAAAAAAAAAATCCAATATATGGAGGCAAAAAGCAAGATGGCCGCCAACAATATAATCATCTATAATTTCTCTTCCTTGTCAACAAAGCATCGAATTGACAGCCACAAATGATACAAATGACATAGACTTGTCCTTGCCAGGCCTGTATCATTCATTATCAACATAATTTAAGAAATTAGTAATCTTAAATCTTGTCCAAGCGTGACCTCTACACAAGGGTGTCCCACTTTTTTTTCAGAATAAACTAAACATAGAAAGTTTTGTTGTTGTTGTTGTTTTGTTTGCTGAATTGGGTAGTCAGAAGGTCACTGGCTTTAATACCGTTTGGTGCCACTTGATGTCAGTTAAGCGTTTGTTTTTTTTTTGTTTTTTAATGAGATGATGATACATTTGGGAAAAACACATAAATAACAGGAACAGAGATGCACAATTGACAATACTTAAATTGACCATATTCAAATGAACAAATATAATGTTAACATTAAGAATGTTTACAATATTTTAAGATCCATGAGTTCCAGCGTCATAAATTTTGTGATGAAATCCTAATAAATGAGCGAGCGTATATTCTTCTCTTTAAAACTTACTTTGTTTCCAGGTTTGATACTCATAATGGATTTTAGAGGGTGATTATTCGGTTATAGCATATCCAATCATACTCTGAATTGTTTTGTCCCAAACCTTGATTTCATAAACACCTTCTGGTATAAACACTTTTTTCCCATGTACTATTATAATACTCAAGCACATTATTTTCTTTAATGACAATGGGAAAAAGATAACAGGTTTCTAAATGAATCAACGCAGTCTCATACTGTTAATCTTCGTCTAATTCTAAAGGAAGATTGAATGTAGTATTATAAGCTGTTTTATGCAGCTAACAATAATTTGATACGACAATTTTGGTTTTGTCGAGATGAGCCAGACATGCCATTTATACTGGGTATTGGCACCCCCCCCCCGCCTCCCTCCCCAAAATCAAGACTGGGTGAGCCTATAAGACTGTAAGATAATGGTTGGAAAGGTAGACATCCTGTATCGATAGAAAGCTGTCTTCGAACATTTTAGGGGTGAAAGGGGGTGGGGCCATAGCATCATTTAAACTGACAAAAGCATTTATATTTATGAAAACACAAACTACAATTGTTTCCTAAATAGGTTAGAACTTAAAACGGTGAAAGAAAACAGCATTTGACATTATCTCCTCCTCTCCGTAACCCCAAAAAAGTGTACAAGGACAAGCACTTTAGGTGTGCGACCTATAAACAGTGACACATAATTGTGTCAGGTGATTGGAAATTACATAACATTAAAATGAGAAAAGGGGACATTTCACTTTCTGGGATATCATAGAATATCTTGATGTTTAAAACAGGCTGGGGGATGTTCCGTGATGTCACACCGGCCCTGATGAGACAAGTGCGTGAAAGAAACGAATTCTTAAAATCCATAACAATTGCCATTACACTTGTCCTGAGGTATATGCATAATCATTTCCGTGGTATTTTCTGTCTTGAAGCCCAGATTTTCATGAAGTCTTAAAGAACTATCATTTGTCGCCAGAATGGACACCATTGCGGGTAGTCTGTCGAGGAAATATTTGTTCGCCAGCTGACTGGTGATGACTTTGGCCAGACCCCGCTTCCTGACTTCAGGCCTGACGTACAACAGTCCCATTGTGCCAAACTCTGTCCCCATTTCATATCCGAGACATTTGCCGTTTCTGAAATAAAGTAAAATACATGCATTATACCTTTAATTGTGCCCTTGAATGAAAAGAATAGTTGAGCTCCAAACTGAGATAAACTAATGAGCTTCTGCGATACCGTCCAATTTCACATTGGAAGAAAGAGCTGGCGTTCTCGAGATGAAATGATATAATAATTATACGTCTCTCTGATGCATTAAAAAAAAAAAGAAAAAATCAATGTTCACAAAAACAATCAAATCTATTTCATGTTCCAGCTTTAGTGAGCTTAATAAAAAAAAACAGATCAAAAAAAGCATTTTTTAATTAGAATTTGAAAAAACTCCTCTCTCTCTCTCTCTCTCTCTTTGCTTACCATGAAATCCTAACCCAATACCCTAAAATATAATAATCTATGGTAGGTGCCGCTCCTCTGAAAAATGAAATTTGGGATCAATTTTTGCCATTTTAGTTCTTCGATAGAACTGTAGTACATTTCAACAGCATGTTCAATATTAGGAAGCTGTTGTGGAAGAATAGTGCGAATATGTGAAATATAGGAATGTGCAGCCGAGTCTAGTTCACTTAGTGTACCAAATATATTTGCAACTGTTGTTGCTCGCAAGCGAATGTCTTATCTATCGTTTGATTTTCAATATCACTGAATACCTGTGTAGTCTGAAATAGTTTTTGCACTGGTGCCAGCAAATGACCTGAAGTTATAAGCCTGGAGAATAATCCTGTTTCTTTTTAGGGTTTGATCAAGAATGGCACATACTGATTCTTGTCGTGGTGGGATTTTATTCTTTTCTAATTCATCTATTTCATGTCCTGTCTCCTCGATTACTTTCAAGTGCGTTTTTTTTTTTCATGGGAGTTTTGATCTGTGACATCTAGGAGAATGAGCTCTCCTGCCTTTAATTTTAATATATTTCTGAACTGCCTTTGTCATCTCACTATTTCAGCTTCTCTCTAATTTTCATAGGGAAATTCGTGTAACAGCACCACAATATTATAATATCAAGATTCCTATTATTTCTCTTAAATATGGCAAATTCCTATTAAACCACAACCCTATACAAATGCCTGCAGTGATATTCAAGTGACAAAAAACACTGACACCAAAGGACAAAAACGTGGGTGACTACTAGGGATAACATGTTATTACTCCATTACAAGCACCATAACACTACTTAGGTACTTCTGGCCAAAATGAGCTATTTCTGGATATTTGGAGTGCTTGCCAAGTATATGACAGTTGATAGTTTGTAATCCCTTCATAAAATTTACACCACTCTAATTTGCAGGGGATCGGGTAAGAGTTTGGAGAAAGTCATAAGTTATATTTATGACACTCTATCACAATATGCATCATTACCTAGCAAATAAATGTTTCTGTCTGTTAGTACAAACTTTGATTCCATGCACCTTGTAAAATGGAAGCTGTGGTATACCGTGAGATGGAAGTCTGACCCCAGATTTGTCTTGCCTCCCTTACCTGTGCTTGGTGGAGCGTGAAAGAGCATTATCTGCCCTATATATCTCTCACCCGGATCAAAGTATGGAGAAGTAACGTTTCACTTGCCGCCGAATGCGACATCGGATATCAAAGGGAGCGGCCCGAGCAAGCCGGGTAGAACGGTATCCAAGTAGAGGGATGGCATAGGGTTTTCATTGCAGTTTATGTACAATGTGCTTTCTGTAACGATATAACCCGAAAAATCTAGAAATTTACAATACCACTGGTGTTCAGCTGTGAATTGCAACAGTAACAAAAACAGTAGATCCGATCTATCTTTCTACCGCCCCCTTAAGACAGACCAGTACGGTTTCCTCTCTTATTTATAGTACCAAAATGATAATATTTGACTGAACAACAAGGCCGAAACAAGCGTGTTTTATATTCCCTTAGGTGAAATGAATCTACAATTCAGTTATTCAGTGAGAATATACTTTACCAATCTTTTACTTAGTTACTGGAGTTCTTTACCAATCTATAACTTAGCTGTTGAATGAGAATGTACTTTGCCAATCTATAACTTAGTTAATGAATTAAGAATGTACTTCACCAATCTATATCTTAGTTAAAGAGTTGAGAATGTACTTTATCAATGTGTAACTCAGGTACCAAAGCATGTGTTAGTCAATGAATGAGAATGTACTTCACCAGTCTATAACTTAGTTAATTAATGAAATGCACTTTATCAATTATAACTCGGTTGTTGAATAAGATCATTAAGAATGCATTTCAACAATCCATAATTATCTTAGTCAATGAATGAGAATGTACATGACCAATCTATACCTTAAGTTTAAATGAATAAGAATGTACTTTACTGTCTGTACTTTCTCTCACTTCCATCTCTGAGATATTATTGTTTCATTCACAAAATGCCCTGCAATAAATGCATTTCTTTCATACTGTCATTTTAATTGCTGTTTTAAAAGGGCGTAATGTTTGTTTCATTATAAGCGCAACAATCTTATCCACCAACAACTGTTGCAGAGAAGATTTGGAATGACTATCGGTAGATGCTTTATCTAAAGGAAACGCATCATGTAAAAAAAACACATTAAGACATCTTTTCTAATTAAAACCAGAACAACACAAATATTTAGATCAGATGCTTGATATGTGAAAATATAAAAATAATTTACAATTGAGGACACAGCAGTTTTGATTATTTTTGGTCTGTGACAGACACAATGTCCTAGATTCTGCAGCAATTCTTCGAAAATTTTCTATTAACTTTCGCTTTACCGCCGACTAACCGCGTATTGTTTACTGCGCTTCCTGGCTAGCAAGTCGGTTCCCACCGATGTCGCGTGAGGCTAGTGCTAAAGTAACGGGGAGCGCCCGAAGTGAAGCTCCTTGTTACTTCTTCATTCTTTGCCCATACCCGCCTATTATTAAGCGCAAATTATTTACATTTTTAGAGAGAAGATGACGCTGTGGAAAACACTGAAACAGAATCTGTTCTTTTCTATATTTTATTCTGAGTTAGAATCATTGAAAGAGCGACGCCGATTTTGGTTCAGTTCTAAAATAAAATAGAATTTAAAAAATTGAACCGTCTAACGGATAATATAATTATCTAAATGGTATTTTTTTTTAAGTCAAGACGAATCTTACCTGGCATCTTCACAGTAGCCATTATGGTTGTAGTACTTAAGCAGAACACACAGAACAAAACTTGCCAGGCTCTGAACTGTTGTGATGGGTTCAACGATGTGGGCCAACTCTTTCGTTCAAAGGTTACTGGGTGAAAATTAATTTGAACGAGAGTTTGTCAACGCCCTAATTGTAAGAGCCCCGACCTGGTAACCGTGTGCACTTTTTATGTGACAGTTGTGAACTTGTTGAAATCGTCACGTTCATTCCACAGCAGAGCTGGTGTGTGAGATAAATATTAACGTACGTACAAAAGCAGTAAAAATCCATTTCCATTCCACTCCCACTTCACTTCCCTACCATTTCCACTGCACCTTTTGAAGAGTAGAATGTGAATTGAATGCCTCTCTTTTCCTGACGCATTTCTACTCAACACAAATAACGATGGATGCCAGGGGACTGATGTTGTTTTGGTTGAAAACAAAAGATACGACTACAGGAGACAAAGTTATTGGGCCCACAGTATATTCTCTTCACAGAGAGGTTTTACAGGATGATGAGAAATGGGTCTCGTACATGATTAAGGATGAAGCCTGCAACATTTCCGAGGCCGATTTCCTTCCATTGTTTAGCAGCGTAAATTCTGTTTGAACAGTCTGCCTCAGTTTCATCATTCCATGCAGGGCTTTTTTGTACTACAGCAATTAAAACTTCATTTAAGGCCGCCATAATGAACTTGACATGTGAAACTGATCTGTGATCACACGTCTGGGGATTGCAAATGGGGCGAAATTTTACAGCGGCTGTTGTTACTTGTACGTACGCACCCCAAGCGTTTTGCACTAAGGGCGCGTACGTATACGTACCTATCCCTAACCCCGTCCTTATTCTCAACCCTAAATCTTTTCGAATCCTTAACTCTGCCCCACCTACCCTTTCAATAAAAAAAAAACAGGAGGAAAACAAAAAGAAAATCTGAAAGAATAATTAATTGAGGCTGTTGTTAGGAGTATTTCCGGAGGAAGTCTCTAGCTCTGGAGTCAGAAAACGCTTTCAAATAATTATGTACCCCTAGTGCAAAAAACTTGGGGGACGTACGTACTTGTAACAACACTCTTTTAGTGCAGCGGTAACATTTTTTGCGTGGGATTGGGACTGGGGCTGAGCGGAGGCCACGGGAGTATCATTGAAAACGGAGACATTCCGTTAGGCAACAAAGATTAGATAAGTCTCCCATACCCCACCACCCCCTCCCACACACACACAAAGGTTGAATGGGAAGGGAAGGGGAATGGAAATGGATTTTACTGCGCTTGTACCCTGTGTCTGTTCCGTTGTCTGTTGGCCCACAAAACACTGGAGTGGAACATTATTCGAGACACAAGTTGCGTTATGTCTTTTCAATAGAATTAGAAAACAACGCAAAAATTCCGATCCGTCCCTTTCCTTTGCGTGCTTTGTACTGAGTCGAGTGGCCAGCTGCAGAATTGCCTGGTGCTTGAGATGATAAAAACACTGAACCCAGGGCTGGATTAATCATTAAGCAAAATAAAGACGTGCTTAGAGCACCAAGGGGAAGAGGGAGCACCACAGAAAATTTTCATTGCCGAATTTATCATGGACAATGTGATGCATAACTGTAAATGGAGAAGCTGAACCAATGTCCGTCCAAGAAAAGGGGCCCCCCACAAGAAATGAAAAAAATTAAAATTATTTGTGTTTGCGTATGAGACTCGGTTTTGTAGTTGGTGTTGTTGTGGTTTTAATGTATCCAAAAATTGTCCTGCGTTACGAATTTTTGATGTCGCAGGGTGAGGGTCGCCTAGACAAACTTGATGACGTATTCCTGCCTTGTGCCGCTTCTGTCAATTCCCAATTCTGTGGTAGCTCACACGGCGACCGGCGTGCCAATAAAACACGTGCTATACACTGCAACTTTGTAAGCTAATTTCCTGTTGTTTTTAAAATTATCTTTCTATCTTTCCTCTCAATTTTTAGGACAATGTCAAAAATGTGATTAATGTTTCATAATTTTGTGGAGTGGATTGGTAGTGCTTGTTAATGAGATGTGAAACTCGAGAAAATGGCCAAACGATTTGTCGTAACCTACTGCTTTTGATTATGCATGTATTTTCAGATTTGTATTTTTATCACATGGTGGTGGACGTGGTGATAACTGAGTTTATATTTCATTACGTCAATTTATGTGGCACTTGTAATGTCCCCGTGTGCGAGCAAAGACCGAATCCGAAGGCAAAAGGGAGGAGTGTGACACCCTGAGCAGATTCAACATTTTGAATATATTGCGTTGAAAACCAAATTGTAAGCGGGATTGACTGGATGAGAAGACAATTTTAGTCCTGACTATAGAGAGAGTTCGTCTCTTCTGTCGGACAGGGACGCTTCATTTGCTTCCACATACAGACTTTCGAATGGAGAGCTGCGGAAAGCACCCAGAGCAAGACGTGGCCGTTGGTGCTGTACATCAGGCATGCCGGTTTAGCTGATCTATAGACGATACAACCGTAGTCTAGTTTGGATCTGATCAGGGAGCGATACAGATGAAAAGATATACAACAGATTTTAAATTAATTGATTATCTGAAAAGCTCACGTGTTTATAAAATTGTTCCGAAAGGCAATACAAAAGGTATGGTAACAGCGTTCAATCGATTTCATACTGATAAGAAAGAAAAATATATTCCTCCAGAAGTTTTAAACTCAGATTATGATTATAGATTATTTTTCTTTAGAGGATTTTGTGATGGTGATGGTCTCAAAAGATTGGAAGTTTTTAACTTTCTCACAAAAATCTAAAATATCTATTTACTGTATACATTATCTTGTTTCTTCTTTAGGATATAATTCTAATATATATAATATACTTGCTCTGAGATAGAGAGAGGTAGAAAGAGAGATTGAGCGAGACAGGGAGAGAGAAAGAAGCAGCGTGGTGTGTTGAGCGCTTCGCAGGCGCTCCATTCTGCTCTGTGGTTGACATGTTGCTTCTGTAAAGCGGATAGAGCATTTTAATGGATATGCGCTATATAAATGCCATCCATTATTATTCTCAAGACAGTAATCTTTTCCATTAAATAATTCTGTGTAACTTTTGTTCAAAACCCGTTTTAGCAACCTTGTATTCGGGTTGAAATAATGATTTCCCCAAAACAAAAACATTATCATAATCTAAGCAGACTTCATTAAGAAGTAAATTTAAAAACATTTTTTTTTTTACAACCACTTCTTTGTACTATAATTCCTCGTATGCTTTTTGGAAGTAATGGATTATTGTCTCTTACTGTTTAATTTACATTCCAAGATAAATCTTTTACGTCCATTTTTAAAAGAAAAAAAATTATGAAACGTTGCAGACCACTAAATATTGATCTATAAACTTCCCCCTTTGCTATAGGCCGCTCTTAAAAGAGCAGTGATTGAAGATCAAATACCAATACTTTTAAAGTAGCGGTTTTCTCGATGATGTTGTTGTTTTATTGGTTTACACATTCTTTACATTTCTTTCTATGACCATCGAAAACTTTACTTTCTTTATAAAGTAGACAAACCAATGGCTTTTGAGCCAACCAAGTATCGCAAGTTTTAAAGGTCTCCATTTTTATTGGAAAAAAATATAGTAGTTAGTATAAATTGCATGCCTGGATAATCTTATCTTTGTCTGCTTTTTTTAGTTAGTGAAGTGAGCGAAAAAAAAAGTTGAGATGAGCCAGACATGCAATTTATACTAAGCACTGACCCCTCCCCTACACACACACACCTGTCCAACCCCCCCCCCCCAAAAAAAAGACTGGGTGAGGTTATGGGACAATAGGATAATTATTGGAAAGTAAACATTCTGTATCAGTAGAAAGCTGCCTTGAGACACTTTAGGGGTGAGAGGGGGTGCGGCAACAGCATCATTTTAAACTGACAAGAGCATTTAGTTTTATGAAAACACAAACAACAACTGTTCCCTAAGTGGATTAGAAAAAAAGGTGAAAGAAAACAGCATTTGATACTATCTTACCCTCCCCCTCTTCCCCCCAAACAAAAGTGTACAAGGACAAGCACTTTAGGTGTGTGACCTATATAAAGTGATACCGTACATTATTGTGCCGGGTGAATGGAATTTACATAAAAATTAAATTGAGCGAAAGGGATATTTTACTGTATATCATAGAACATCCAGGGGGTTCAAATACACTGGGGATATTCCGTGATGTCTCACCGGCCCTGATGAGCCAAGTGCCTGCAAGAAACAAATTCTTAAAGGCCATAACGATTGCCATTGTACTTGTCCTGATGCACAATCACTTCCGTGGCATTTTTTGCTTTAAAACCCAGATTTTCATGAAGTCTTAAAGAAATGTCATTTTTCTCAAAAATCCACACCATTGCGGGTAGACCGTCGAGGAAATATTTGTTCGCCAGCTGACTGGTGATGACTTTGGCCAAACCCCGGCCCCTGGCTTCAGGCCTGACGTACAACAGTCCCATTGTGCCAAACTCTGTCCCCATTTCATATCCGAGACATTCGCCGTCTCTGAAATAAAGTAAAGTACACGTGTATATGCATTATACCTTTCATTGTGCCCGTGAATGAAAAGAAAGGTTGAACTCCAATGTTGTAGAAAACTGAGACAAACTGATGAGCGACTCCGATACAGGCCGTCCAATCTCTCATTGGAAGGAATGCCTGCTTCCTCCAGTTGAAATAATGTAATATACATTTCTCTGGTGCATTGAAAGAAAAAATAAGTGTTCACAAAAAAACAATCAAAACAGTTTCCAACTTTCGTGAGCTTAAAAAACGTGAATTTTAGATTAGAATTTGAGAAAAACTACTCATCTCTCTCTCTCTCTCTCTCTCTCTCTCTCTCTCTCTCTCTCTCTCTCTCTCTCTCTCTCTCTCTCTCTCTCACACACACTTCTCTTCTCCTCTCTTCTCTCTCTCTCTCTCTTTCTCTCTCTCCTTCTCTCCCCTCTCTCTCTCTCTCTCTCTCTGTGCATGTGCACATGCATCATTAACTCACGAACAGTTCACAATGTACGCCTTACTTGTCAACTTACTTGTCAAACAGTCCTACAGATGGCAAGGTTTAGACTAATTCGCTGACATACACATCAGCGTAGCGACGTCTGTGTGGCCATGTTGAGACTATGTAGTCAGTGTCAAGCTTGGGATCCAGCGGTCTCATCGTTAACCCTTCGGGGACAGGTCTGATATGGAACAAAATAATCCTGGTATTGAGTTTTCTTTGAGAATCCAAGTTTTCATCAACAGATGTTTGAGGAAGCTACTTAAGATCAGATGGACAGACAAGGTCAGCAATGAAATTGTATGGAAAAGAACAAGACAGAGCCCAGTCAGAGAGGAAATTGGTAGGAGGCGATGGAGATGGATCGGCCACACTCTCAGGAGGCCAGGAAACAGCATCACGAAGAAGGTATTGGATTGGAATCCCCAGGGCAAGAGATCAAGAGGAAGGCCGCGCGGAACGTGGAGAAGAGCCAGAGAAAATGATGTGCAACGAAGCGGAAAGACTTGGAATAATGTAAAGAGGCTGGCCCATGATAGAGAGGGATGGAAAGTGTTTGTTGGTGGCCTATACCCTGATCCAGGCTGAGAAAGGCAATGATGATGATGATTGAGTTTTCTTTACTTATTTTTGGAGATTCGCTGCACTTGACATTTACATCTCAATTTTCTTGTTTTTATTTTTCTTATTCGTGTGTCTTTGTGGTAGGGATTAATTTTTGTTGTTTTACAATTTTGCTCGAGGCAGCCGGGCTTGTCAGGCCTCCTCTTTCCGTCTTTCAACTGCCAACGTGTCTTTTACGTGAGCAACGTACACACGGCCCCTCCGAGTTGTTCGTCTTCATCCGAGAAGACTAGGTGCTGGGTCTTACCTACCATAGGATCAGGGACAGGAATTTCCCCCAAATTTCCAACATGCCTGCGCCCACCGGGAATCGAACGCGGTATCTTCAAGCACCTGATATAATCAATAATCCTCATACTAACCAAGTCCATCCGATAAATAATTACCAAACTCAGTGCGATAAAATATTTAAAAGTGCACTTTATGGACTGAGGCGGTGTCTCGCCTGTTCAATTTGTACTCTTCCACGGATAATTACAAAGCGCTGTCCCAATCATCCCTTTTATAAAGAATTCGCGGCTGACATTAAATTATTATGTGTAGCAAATTCAAAGCCAATCCGATAACAAGTTCAAAAGTATGCACGAAGTAAGGTACATGTCGGTTCAGAAGTATTTTACATTATCACTCCTCTTATAGGTTTAGATTGGTTAGAAATAGGCTCAAATCGCGACCCCAGTTCTTGTTTGTTCCAATTCCACTTTTTGCACAACTGAGAAATTCGACATTAAACTTTTGCGGCTTTCGTATTATGATAAGCAGTTAGAATAAATCGGAACTGTGAAACTGCTTGATACGTGCCATAATGCATTTTAAACAAGTGTCAAAGAATACATGTGTTGTATCTCTTCCCTACACTAAAAGATCTCCCGTTTGTCAGACAATGGAGACACGAGAAACAAGAAATAAGGTCGGGAAATGGCCATTCGGAAAAAGTTTAAAATAAAAATACTTTGATGATGGGCTGGGAGCAAAAGGCAATTAAAATAATGTGAAAGATAATGAAACATTCAAACATCCCACACAAACGGTCATTTAAAGTTTTAGAACATTAAAGTCTTAACATAAAGATCCGTCTCATGGCTGTACACTCGCACAGGAGGGAGAAGGTGAAACCAAACGAGCGTATCATTGTCTATCTCACATATAAGCGTATCGATGATTTGGGGGATTTGCGTTACGGCCAGAGTATCATCCCTCATAATGAGATTTATATTGTCACAGAATGGCTTGTAGATATCATGAATAAGTTTGAAATCATGGCTGTACATTCGCACAAGAGGAAGAAAGTGAAACCAAACGAGCGTATCATCATCCATCTCACGTATTAGTGTACTTGACCCTTTTCGTTTGTGTTTTATTGTATCGTTTGTATATTATTTCTTGCGCGAGGCTTTGCTACATGCAACTTTTTTTCTTTTTGCCACATTTTATCTTTGCTTCAAGCTTTGCTGCGACCTGAACAGATTTACTGTGGTTTCTGCACTGTTTCGTCAGTGTTGATACACCAATACGTGAGATGGTATGAACAAAATGTATCTAGCGTACCTCAATGAAGGCTCCGTTGTTTAAAGATTAGACAGTGACCCACCTACCTCAGCTGCAGGTCTCCGGGATACGCGAGCATTGCACAACAAGGATGTCGTACTGGAAATGGTTCTTTACTGCCATGATCTTTGCTCACTTTCGCGAAAACATCACATATTTCGTGGGAGATTCCTGTTGTATATATATTTGTAAAAGTGTGAGAATGGTACAAGGTGGAAATCGAATCGGGGAGTGGGGAATACACAAGCATTCAGGCATGCAGCTTAACTGATCGAATAGCAGACAAGAGAAAAGCCAGGACAGACAGACAAACAGACAGACAGACAGACAGATAGATGGATGGATGGGTGGGGTACATGGATGGATGGATGGATGGATGGATAAATAGTGGAACATTAGCTGTACCCTTTTGTTTCTGCAAGAAAGACATTGCTAAGGAGAGGCAAAGAAGGTACGATTCTCAAGTTGGGGCGTACGCCCCACCGATGAGGCATGGCAATATTTTGGTGGGGTGTGGGACTTCAGAATTGGGTGTATGAACTGCATACTAATTTCGTCCGATCATTCTGGGGCACACGTTTTTTGTGAAAATTGAAGCTAGAGAAGCACTGATGTAATGTCTTCCATGGGCTACGCAGTTCAATTAAAGCATCTTCTGATTGAACCTTAACCCACACCTCATTTCCCTCTCTATCTCTCTCTCTCTCTTTGTGTGTGTGTGTGTCTGCCCCTGTCTCTCTTTGTCTCTCTCTCTCTCTCTTTCTGCCTGTCCCTCTTTCTATGTTTCTCTCTGTCCATCTCTCTCTTTCGGTCTGTCTCTCTCTCTCTCTGTCTCGCTGTCTCTGTCTCTTTCTCTCTCTCTCTATCTCTCACTTCCACACCGCTTTCTCTCTCCTCTCTCTCTCTTTCTCTCCCTCTCCCTCCGAATGTGTTCCTGAAATCCAGCCCAAGAGTGTTCTGGTACTCCTCCCCCCCCCCCCCCTCCCACCCCCACCCCTCATCCACAAATCCCCCGTTGAAAACCTCTGATCTAGAAACTAGAAATTTCCCCCAATAACCTACAGTCTTTTACTCAAATTGACAGCGTTACATTGCATGAGGGTCTCCATTTTGGTGATGTAAATGAAATACATTATGCTGTGGCGGCGCAAGGGGTGATGATTTACCAAGGGCAATACAAGGTTCTGTCCAGTCTATGAAATTCGGCCATCTCAGAAGAATTTCGGCGTGTTTCTTGTGTGGAGCGAATACACAGGTTAGCCTTGGCCTTGCGTAGTAAATCCTTGCCTGATAATAAAAGTCCATAACGAGAACATTTTGAAGTGCAGTGAAGATCCAGATGGAAGAACGACAATGGTCCAATTTTGAAGATATTTGGTCTATTAAAAAAATTATTACACTGCCTATTTTCCCCTAAAGCCCTTTTTTTTTTTATTACTAAAAGTAAAGCCTCCTTCTGATGAAACAGGTTGCGTTTCTTTATCTCAATTAACAATGCTCTTCGGGACTTTCAAACTAAGAATATCGATTTTTTTTTTTTCAGGTCCATGGATATGTGACTGTGGTCTTTTGCCCATCTGGGTCTTCAAGTGGTTGCCTCTAGAACAGTGATTCTCAAACGGCAAACGGGGAGCGCGGGGAGGGGGGACTTGGTTCCCAGGGAGGGGAATTTCACATCCAAGAGGTGGAATTTTAGCCAGACGAGAAACTAGGGAAGAATTCGCGACTATAGTTGTCGTTCATTCTATCTCCATTTTCTGAAAAAAAAATTGAGATCGTTTGGTATGTAGAAGAGGTATAACAAATGCGCACTATGACACTTACTTAAAATGATTCGTGGCGCTTATCCAGCTGTTTCACAGTTCCGGTTTATTTAACTCCTCATCATAATACTATATCCGCAAACGTTTATCGTCGAATGTCACAGTTGTGCAAAAAGTGGAGTTCGAACAAACAAGTACTAAGTCGCCAATTTCAGTCAGATAGGGGGAAATCTGAACAGGGAAAAACATTGACATTAAGTCAGTGTTTCTCAATGTGGGGAACACGCATCAACGGTGGGGCGTGGCAATATATTGGTGAGACCTAGGGATTTGTAACAGAAATTTTGAGTTCATCGTGTATTTAACTGTACAGATAGATTGTTCCTTGTTTATGTCGTGTTGGTGGTTTCTTTGTTTAGCTTGGATCAAAACATCGAACAAGAAACAAGTTAAAACTTGAAATAAAGTCTTCATTAAAACTTCTTTTGAATATACACATACTGAAAGTATATAAATATTTTTAAAAATCTTTTTGTATAGGCTGTATACTAACTTCGTCCGATCATGGTAGGATGCAGGTCTTTTTGTTGTTTTTTTAAATTGAAATGGGGCATGGAACAACAGAGGTCGAGAAACACTGCATTAAGTCAATAAAACTTTTATGAGCCATTGAAATATGGATTTCATTTTCTATTTGATAACATTTAATTCAAAACGAGGGAGAAGTTCAGGAAACCTCGGACTGCAAGAGGAGGAATGTATCCTAGCACAGTGAGAACCACTTCTCTAGGTCATATGCTCGGTGCAGCCAAGGACAGTGTTGGGTCGAATAGCAAACTGTATTATTCGAACGAACATCGTTAATCATTATTGGAATATTCGACACTGTTTCAAATACTGGACCGATTCCGTACAAGAAATACAGCTCCACCCACCCATAAACACGATTCAGATAGAGAAAGTATTGTATTTCTTGCTTTTCCCCCTTATAAAATGCAAACTCTTCGATTATTCTTCTTGGATAAACGTACTTTATAGATGGCCTCCGTGTGAACAAACTACATATAGATTAATATGTGGTGAATTAAAAGAGAAAAAAAGTCTATTCAAGTTGTGGCCGTGACAAAAGTTTGCAGCATATATGCCAGCATTTAATCAAAGATCGTTTAATCAATTAAACGATGTAATGAACAAGACTACCGAGACAAAACCGTTTATTCTCTGGGTATAATTTTGTCTCCGAACTGCCCTCTAAGACTGGTGTGTACTAGTTATTTTTCTTTCTGTTATGAAGGGATGAAGTGGGTATTCGTTGCAATGTTGACATCGTTGATATATGCACTCAGCGCGGCGGGCGAAATTGAAAGGGTTGACTCGTCATGGCATCCTGTGACTCGGGTGACAATTTAACACCAGATGGTTCGAGTGTGTTTTTTATTTCTTCCTGTCCTTTGAAATGCAATAGTTTGTCACAGTTCATTATTGACTGAACCTGTTGCACTCTATTCTCATACAAGATGATTTGCAATGATAGTTCCATTTCCTTTTAATAAAAATCATAAAGGAATTGACTCATACATTATTTGTTTTGGGCATAATTAGGGCATTACTTTTTCCCCCTTTATTTTTTATGAAATGTTAATTGACTTACGTTTATGGCACCAGAAAATATGCAAATAATATTCTGCATTTTGTTTTTCAATCAAACTCCCTAGCTATACTAGCCCGCATAAGTCTTGCAACAAACTTTTAAACGGTTGTAACTTTTGAACAGCTGGAGATAATTGCCTGAAATAAAAAGCTTTGTCATCTTTAATTCAAGTTCTATTGATCCCATAAATGAACTAGATCTACAGGAACATTTCAGGCAAGATAAAAACGGTCAAAATACTTGACTCGAAAGGCTGAAACCTCATATAGTTCTGAACCTTGTTGTTTTGGTTGTCCAAGACAGGACATCACGTCATTATAAAAATGAAAGATTTTTATTTCGCGGGAACAATCTTTGTTTAGTTTATTTTTCTAACATTTTTGAATTAACTTAATTCTTTCAGCAGTTACAGCCGTTTAGAGTTTGTTGCGAGATTTATGCGGTTTAGTATATTTTCAGCAACATCGACAACCCCGAAGAGAAAATGCCATTCACTATGAGTTCTACTGACCTTGCATGTATCATCTGGCAGACCCTCCCCAACAGCGAGGATCTCTGAGGCCGATTTCAAAACATGGAATGTTGGACCCGTCCACCGTCCAGCCAAGATCTCTCTCACCGAACCGTAAAACTGCCGATTTCATTAAATTAGATGTATAAACAATTTTAGTAAGTCTGTATTTTCAAAGGCAGTATGACCAAAGATACTAGAAACGATAAGACGAGACAGCTGGGAGTTTTAGCATGCACTGGTTTTGTAGCGCCACCTAGCGACTTGTGCGTGCGATGTACACGACTCCATTTTTTACCAAGTCGAATCGAGAGAAAATGCTGTCTTTTGCTCAGTGTTCAGCTCTCACCCAAGAGCCTGCTGGAAGTCGCTTACTTTGTAATAATGAAATAATTCGTTGTTGGTAACCTGGTTGGTAGATTTTCTGCCTTTTTTTATTTTTTTATCGTAACAATGTCACAATCGTTTTATTTATTTAAATTCATACTGAAGACAGATCTAGTATATTTTTAGAATACCATGGGACCGAAGCTGAATTTTCAGTTGATGACCTCGCGCCCCCTATCTCCCAACGGCAAATGCAATTAAGAAAATAAATAATCGTTAACAATAACTAATCTTGGATCTTCCCTCTTCGTTTTCTTCTCCAAATTCACGAAAAATACACCAACGTCGATAAACACATCAATCAATCGTTGTATCAGAGATGCAAAGCAGTACAAACACTAGCAATCCAGTCCCAAGTTCTGTCTGTAGGCTAAAAATAACTTGTCGCGAGAGAGGCCGAGGAAGCCGCACGCACATTACTAAATCTATGCCTATGTTATCTCGTGAAAAATCTGGTTCTCTCTCTTTTTCCTTCCTTCACCTGCCCTTTTTGTGCTTTGCTATATAGAAAAAGTCATTATTAATATAGATACTACGTATTTTAAAAATATTTTGACGGTGAAATTGCCTCTGGAAGCGAAACCGATCGGTGTTGTATGCGTATTTTCTATGCAAATACATTGTGCGAAGCGCTGGCTCTGCGAGCCGAGGATGGGCAGTACCCTTGACCGCACATAAACGCTATTTTGACAGGCCCGAAGAAGGGAGTGTCCGATCCTATCAGTCTAGTATCTTTGGTATGACATATACAGTAGCATCATAATGAATGGATAGCAGACAGAATCTCTCTCACTCTCCCTCTCTCTCTTTCTCTCTCCCTCATTCTCTCTCTCTCTCTCTCTTCCTCTTTATCTATCTATCTGTCTATTATCTGTCTGCCTATCTATCTATCTATCTATCTGTATTTTCTCTAGACATCTGTCGATCTCATATCTCTTTCTCAGTTTCTGTCTGCCCGTCCCTATCTCTTTCTCTCGCCCCTTTTTCTTTCATTGTGAACCATTCTGATTGACATGCCTCGTCAGCCAGGCAGACATCACGACTTATCAGTACTGCAAATTTCACCTGAAAATAAGCTCACGCCACCTGTATTTTAAGCCTAGCATGAGCGTTGCTGTTAAACGTGGGCGGTATTGGCCTAAAGATTTCTTATACATCACAAATTGATCCCGTCCGACGATACCGGGTCAGTCATTATAGAGAATGACAGACATAATTATCCAATTTTATGAATGCTGTTAATCTGCAGAAAGTCAGCTTGACAATAAAATGTTTCGAACCTGTACAAAAGAGCGTCAGATAGTCTCACCTTCCATGAGCGTGGTAAGTTGCCTTCCAGCCACTTGAAGAGCCCGGGTAGGTCTTGGGGTTGGACCTTTTCGAGCACCAGAGAATCTGTGAGAACAGAGATGATGTGCATTTATCCATCATGGCATCCACTTACTTTCAAATCATCCATGGATCATAATTTACTTTCAGTTCAATGCCACTGTGGGTTAGACAATTGGAAAAAAGTTTTCAAAAAAGGATAAATACATGAAACTTGCCACAAACATAAAAAATGTGTTGGCCACGAAGAAAACAACAGAAACAAAAAAACAAAAAGGAGGCAAAATCAAAATGGCCGCCAACAATATAATAATCCATAGTTTGTCTTCCTTGTTAGCAAAGCATCAAGTTTACAGCCACAGATGTCATAGCTGACTTAGTCTTGTCTTTGTTGAGCCTGTTTCGTTCATTATCAATATATTTAACGAATTAATAATCTCAAAACTCAGAAGACCTCAGAAGAGTCACCCGGTTTCTCATTTAAAAAAAACAAGGACTGGTTTGACGAAAACGACAAAGAAATTAAGGAACTGCTAGCAAGAAAGAGGGCAGCACACACGGCCCACCTATCCAACCCTACCCATCAGCACAAAAAAAGCACTGTTTCCAATAATGTGCAGTGCCCTTCAACGGAAACTACATGATATCAAGGACAAGTGGTGGGTAGAACTGGCAGAGAAAACCCGACGCTGCGCCGACGTCGGAGACAGCAAAGGTTTCTACGAAGCTCTGAAAGCAGTTTACGGCCGATCTCGTCAAGTTCAGAGTCCTCTTCGAAGTTCAGATGGGGGTAACCTGCTAACCGACAAGGAGGCAATATTGAGTCGCTGAAGGGAACACTTCCACACACTCTTCAGCATCACCCGCACTGTTGATGAAGCAGTTCTGAACCACATTCCCCAGCTTCCAGTAAAAACAAAACTGGGTGTAAATGCCCTCCATGCAAGAGATAAAACACGCCATAGACCTGCTAAAAAGCAGCAAGGCCGCAGGATTCGACGGCATCCCTCCGGGAGTTTGGAAAGACGGAGGCCCAGCATTACATACCAAGCTACATGAGCTCTTTCAGTGCTGCTGGGAACAAGCAAACTTCCCCAAGATCTCCGCAATGCAGACATCATCACGCTATATAAGAACAAAGGCGAAAAATCAGACTGCTCAAACTACCGCGGTATAACACTCCTATCTATTGCCAGTAAAATACTTGCTAGAGTGTTACTGAACAGACTCTCCCCAGCTATTGCTGAAGAACTTCTCCCTGACAGTCAGTGTGGTTTCAGACCTCACCGAAGGACCACCGGCATGGTAATAGCCCTGCGTCAGCTACAAGAAAAATGTCAAGAAGAAAACAAAGGCCTATACATTACTTTTATAGACCTGACCAAGGCCTTCGACACTGTCAGCAGGCATGGACCTTGGACCGTCAGGGAAAAGTTAGGCTGTCCACCAAAGTTCCTTAAATTAATGATCACACAGCTGCACGAGAGTTAACAAGGCCAGGTCAGACATGGCAACACTCAATCCCAGCCTCTCCCATCGCGAATGGTGTCAAACAAGGCTGCGTTATTGCTCCCACATTGTTTTCACTGTTTTTCAGCACAATGTTGCAGCATGCCATGACAAATTTAGACAACGATGATGATGGCGTTTACATTCGCTTCCGCACTGACAGCAGCGTCTTCAACCCGAGACGTTTACAAGCCCACACTAAGACCATGGGACACCTTATCAGGGACCTCCTTTTTGCGGATGATGCTGCTCTGGTGGCTCACACCGAAGCTGGTCTTCAACGAATAACATCCTCCTTTGCTATGGCTGCAAAACTCTTTGGTTTAGAAATCAGTCTAGGAAAGACAGAGGTTCTCCATCAACATGCTCCAAACAACGAGTACCACCCGCCTACCATCACTACTGACCAGACTGCTCTTAAAACAATACAACAGTTCAACTATCTCGGGTGTGCAATATCATCAGACTCCAAGACCAACAAAGAGATTGATAAAAGACTCTACAAAGCCAGCAGCGCCTTCGGCAGACTATATAAACGAGTCTGGAACAACAAGAATCTCAAAACCTCTACAAAGGTCAAAGTCTAATGAGCAGTCATACTAACCACACTGCTCTATGGTGCCGAGTCCTGGGTGACATATCACCGCCACATCCGTTTCCTGGAACGCTTCCATCAGCGATGCTTTCGTACCATCCTTAACATCCACTGGACGGACTACATCACAAACACCCAGGTTACTGAAATGTCAGGCACAACCCACACTGAGACAATGTTGCTTGGAACGCAGCCCCGATGGGCTGGACATGTCTCAAGAATGGAAGACCACAGACTTCCAAAGATCGTGCACTACGGAGAGCTATCTACCGGCTACCGCACCCGAGGTGCTCCCTGCAAATGCTACAAGGACACTTTAAAAAGGTCCCTGATCTCCTGCAATATTGATCCTAATCAATGGTCAGAACTCGCAGCGGACCGCCATACCTGGAGGAAAAAAACTAAACAGGCTACCGCCAATTTCGAAAGTGTCCTACAAGCCAGAGCATCGGAACGAAGGATGCGGCGAAAGGGCCACCTACCTAATCCAGATCTGACATTCCCCTGCAGCAGCTGTGGCAGAGTGTGCCTGTCCCGAATAGGACTCACCAGTCACCAGCATGCCCGCACCAGACGTGTCTCAACAAATCTTCCATAGATCTTCGTCCGCGAAGTCAAGCCAACAATCTCAAAACTAGAGCAAGCGTGACTTCTACGTAGGGGTGTCCGAACCCTGTTTGAGGATGTAGATAAAAAATGTTGTTGCTGATTTGGGTAATAAGATGGTCACTGGTTTTAATTTTGTTTGATGCCACTTGATGTCAGTGGTGAGCGTATTTTTCTTCTTTCAATATTTCGCAATCAAAAGTTCAGCAATACCTTACCCGCTACCGACGTGTAAGTATCTCGATAGTGTGTCTCGCCAGCGATCCTTTGACGTTCTACCTTATGATGTCACAGCATCAATGTTAAAAAGCGATGATCCAGAGGATATGGGCGCCCGATACTACTCCAACTTGGGAAATACTAAGAGAGACACAATTTATTCTTCTAGCTGACAGGCAGTCGATGAACTAACTAACCAACTTCCAGCGATCTGGGTACTGAAATTAGTCGTTGAGGAGCTCTTGAGACCAACACTTACCATGTCGACCAGCGTGCACGTGTGCATAAGATGACAAACCCCATTGAGTATCAGCTGGCATACCATAAGAAGTCTACCCACATGAAAACATGTCATGTGTGGTAGAGATGTAGACAAAAGTATCCATACCAAACATTCGATTGTTTCTTGGACTTGAGCAGCTGTGGCAAGCTAGTGTTTGCAGTTACTCATGTTGGTTTGTTTTTCATGGCTCCCGCTTCCCCTAAATGGTCAGTGCCAAGCGACAATAACTCCGGAATATTTGTGAACTCAAATGGCTGGAATTTGCAAAAAGCACAACAACTCAAAATCGATACACACTTTGAAGCAAAAAGTCGATGTGAGATGCTGCCGCTCTCCTAGGTGTTTTTTGTTTACATGCAAAAAAAAGTGGAAGTTCGTTTGCATAGATCAATAAACACTGATTTTCCCTTTCCTCAGACACAATAAAGGCAGAGAATTAGGTGTAATGGTGGAATAATCATTGTAATGGACTAGTATGATACCCTAAAGCTATGAAAATGACGTGGAAATATGCTGAGAAATTTCAAAACAGAATGGACCACCTTGGTATTTTTCACACCCACTATCATACTCTTAGCAATCATCGGCAAGTGCTTTCAGGATGCTGCAATCCGGCATGTTTGGATCCAACGCAGAAAGCTCTGTTATCACAGCTACTCTGAGTGGGAAAATGTACAGTCAAACCAGTTCGAATCCACGGCTGTTTTAACATTCCTCACCGTTTAGCGTTGTAGGGTCCAAACTTTTTTTTAAAGTTTTAAAAAATCATCCAACAAAATCACATTCAGCTTGACTACCTACAGAATCAGATCACCCAGTGTCGGAGCAAAAGAAAAATATGGAAACCCGTTTGCATCTATAAACACTGATTTTCGCTTTCCTCAGACACAATAAGCAGAGAATTGCGTGTAACGGTGTAATAGTCATTGACTAGCACGATACCCTAAAGCTATGAAAATGACATGGAAAAATGGTGAGTAATTTCAAAATATAATAGACCCCTTGGTACTTTTCACACCCACTCCTCATACTCTTAGCAATCATTGGCGGATGCTTTCAGGATGCTGCATTTCGGGATGTTTGGACTCAATGCAAAAAAACTCGCTTTGTCTTAACATTCCTCGCCGTTTAGCGTTGTAGGGTCCAAACTTTGAGTTTAAAAAAATCATCCAACAAAATCACATCAGCTCGACTACCTACAGAATCAGATCACCCAGTGTCGGAGCAACTTGTGTCAAGAAGAAATTAATGTTGGGCTCTTGCATTGTGAAAAAGGTGCTTTTCTTGGCGTTTTTCGTGCACGGCACCATTACTTCATTCATTTGGAGAAAAAAAAAACACATCAATTTACTAGCCTATTTGTGTTTTGGATTTCGTACCTTCAGATAGTAGAAGACATCTAGTTTAGTCTCATCGGGGCTGCGAGAGAAGGGAATCGGCATGCCAATCATTCTCTGTGCTGTGTTGGGGATGATATTCTAATGCTTTGCATACGATCGATTGTAGTATGCATGTTTATTGCTAGCATTCTAGGACCACATGTCAAACATTGAAAACTATCATATCAAAATATTCGAAACTTTCAACAGCTGGTATACTAAGAGGAGTCCACTCATGAAGGTAAACTGATACCCAAACGATAGATCTTGGTTAGTAGAAGGCAGATATAATGATAGCATTCTCATATCAGTAGTTTTTTTTAATGAGCTATCAATGGACAAAGTTGGATAAAGTTCATAATTATACTTTTTGTGTGTTTGTCAGTATGTGGCATCGGACAACACTGTTCTTTAGTGCTGTTTCAAAATGATTACACAGCAAGAGTGCATATCTTATATGAGCTCATTTAGCCCTACAAAATCATACTTAATCATGGCTTATGGTGTATGCCAAGATCAAACGCTACCCAACTGAGTAAATAGGGTGAGTAGAAAGTCCTGCTACAAGGTGTGACAATGACATTTGCGAGCTTGACCCCAAAAAACACATCCTTGATTAGCTATTTTATAAATATGTAGTAAAAGTGCTGCTCTTGTTCGTGGCACAAAGTTAAACTGTGTTTTTGTGCACATAGAGGTCTTACTTGGCATCGTCAACATTTGTAAATCATCTGTCATACAGACTGTCTTCCGAATGTCGGGACGATCAACATTCACAGGAAATCTGCCAAAGTTTCTGATGCATCGCAAAAAACAAAAACCTTAAATGTCTGAAGAAAGTAACACTTGCCCTATAAGGGCTAACACAGTAGCATAACTGTTGGAGGCATGAAACAAAAATCCCTTGCATTTCGGTGCTCTGTGTCTTTTCGATAGATCATGTGTAAGTAGCCGTCGTCTTTTTCTTGATTTGCCAAGAGAGACTCGAAGTTGCTGCAGCCAGCAGACTTTCACTTGGTCAAAAATTGACCCTACAATAATTATTGTCTGTATGATTCCATGAATACAGGTGGCTGAAACACAGGCGTGTTCAGTTGTACGCTTTAGGTGCACGAATATTCTTTAATCGTTCTCTTCATAATTATGAGTAAGGGCTTTTCTACGTGGCTGTCTTGTTGCAGGCTGTTTTCATTTCTTGTAATACAATACTATTTTGTATGTCATGTATACTGTTAGCCTGCAGAGGAGCTAATTCTGATTTGTTGTCTTTTTTTTTTTAACATTTATGGGCCAGCTCTTCGGCACCCCTCAAAAACGTGTCACTTTCTATCTGCTCTCACCCCTTGCAGTTTCATAGGCCTTCAGTCTGTCAAACTTATATCGATAAAAAAAACTGTATCAAACTTGTGCATGGCTCTTAGCAGGAACATAATTTTTATCGGCAGAACTGATTTCTGAATACTCTCGAAATGTGACATCTGTAGGACAAGGACGACGCACAAGAATAGAACCATCACCTTACTGTTGACTTTATTTGTTCTCTGTGAACTCTGCACATAATTATGTTGATAATGTCTGCTTTCTGAGTCCCATAAAAACTGGAAAAAAAACTTCCCCACCATTTGGAGCCTCCAAATGTTAAAAATAAAATACCTGATAATTTACATTACTTTTTGTTTTCTTTTACACGATGCAAACAGGGGCCTGTCTTTTTGTTCATTGTGGTTTTGATTGTTACCCATGTGAAGTGGCTTGGTAGCCTTATATATTGCCCCCTTTTCCTCCCACTCTTTGTCACATTATGATATAAAAGTTGTTGTCATGATTTCATTGTGTTTTGTTTTGTCCATCTCACTCGTGCTCTTTTTTTCATACCGGTAGATCATGATAATCATAGAGTCTAACCCCACTTGGCACTTTTCACGAAATATAGTATTTTTACCTGGCATAGTATAGAAGCGCTTTTTTTTCTTCTTCTGTGCTTTGTTGAACCTATAACATCGCGCATACTTTGAGCACCAAAGTGCCTAACAATTGGAAATTTCACCAATATCTGTACTCTTTGCTACGCGTCTTCTCTATGCATTCATAGCCCCGATCTCCCTTTCCTTTATTTGTAAGTACCTCCACTCCACACCCCTCGCACACCCTTGTATGTGTGTGTGTGTGTGTGTGTGCGTGTTTTTTTTTGGGGGGGGGGGGGGGCAAAATCTGCAACGACACCCGACTTGCTCCAAGGAGATCGACTCGCTCAGATCTCAAGTAGGCTCAGATCTAGGCTAGTCCACTGTTGTGTTGAGCGAGGCAGGATCCCACACTCTTGCCCGTGAGATGTCTAGGAAGGTCGCGAGCCCACCCAGCCGCAAAGAGGTCACACTCTCTCTCTAGGGTATTATTAATTTGAGTATCTCTGTGGGAATACGTAACACATATTATTTTGGCTCAGCCTATATGATTATATATATATATAAGCTAAATGTTTTTCGACAGGAAGAGCGTTGAGAAGGAATGATTTCCGTACGTTTTGACCACCCAGTAACCCCCCCCCCCCCCACCCCTTGTACTTAACCTTAAATCTATGCCTAGTCTTGTCCTTAACTATAACCCGAAATCTAACATATCCCTAACCCAAACCCTCAACTTTTCAACCAGAAAACAACAACAACAAAAAATGTCTGTAAAGAATTGTACGAATCCAGAGTGGTCGTGGCGTACGGAACTCTTTCCGATTAGAATAACGTGACGGTCGTAACACAATAAAGGTATGTGTACACAGTTCTAATAACATTCCTAACTTGCCTCCCCTTTTTTAGAAGTCGATTTCAAAAGAAAACGCTCGACTGACATTCTTTAGACAGTCATATTTAGGGAAATTACAATCGCAATAAATTTTTACCATTCGATCCAGCAAAGCATGAAAATTCCTTCTTGCCAGCCAAAGCAGCCACATGAGAGAAATGGTGTAATAATTTTAACTAGATCTATCTTTTCACCCTTGTTTGGGCGGATTTTTTGAAGTCAAGTCAGGAAAGATTTGGGCCAATTGCCTGGACATAATGAACTTAAGTTTGTCTGTTGTGTGGATAATGCCTCTGGCCTGGTGTTCAATGCCAGATATAGTTTGATGCAGTTGCTCTCCACCTTGCTTACCATGAAATCCTAACCCAATACCCTAAAATATAATAATCTATGGTAGGTGCCGCTCCTCTGAAAAATGAAATTTGGGATCAATTTTTGCCATTTTAGTTCTTCGATAAAACTGTAGTACATTTCAACAGCATGTTCAATATTAGGAAGCTGTTGTGGAAGAATAGTGCGAATATGTGAAATATAGGAATGTGCAGCCGAGTCTAGTTCACTTAGTGTACCAAATATATTTGCAACTGTTGTTGCTCGCTAGCGAATGTCTTATCTATCGTTTGGTTTTCAATATCACTGAATACCTGTGTAGTCTGAAATAGTTGTTGCACTGGTGCCAGCAAATGACCTGAAGTTATAAGCCTGGAGAATAATCCTGTTTCTTTTTAGGGTTTGATCAAGAATGGCACATACTGATTCTTGTCGTGGTGGGATTTTATTCTTTTCTAATTCATCTATTTCATGTTCTGTCTCCTCGATTACTTTCAAGTGCGTTTTTTTTTTTCATGGGAGTTTTGATCTGTGACATCTAGGAGAATGAGCTCTCGTGCCTTTAATTTTAATATATTTCTGAACTGCTTTTGTCATCTCACTATTTCAGCTTCTCTCTAATTTTCATAGGGAAATTCGTGTAACAGCACCACAATATTATAATATCAAGATTCCTATTATTTCTCTTAAATATGGCAAATTCCTATTAAACCACAACCCTATACAAATGCCTGCAGTGATATTCAAGTGACAAAAAACACTGACACCAAAGGACAAAAACGTGGGTGACTACTAGGGATAACATGTTATTACTCCATTACAAGCACCATAACACTACTTAGGTACTTCTGGCCAAAATGAGCCATTTCTGGATATTTGGAGTGCTTGCCAAGTATATGACAGTTGATAGTTTGTAATCCCTTCATAAAATTTACACCACTCTAATTTGCAGGGGATCGGGTAAGAGTTTGGAGAAAGTCATAAATTATATTTATGACACTCTATCACAATATGCATCATTACATAGCAAATAAATGTTTCTGTCTGTTAGTACAAACTTTGATTCCATGCACCTTGTAAAATGGAAGCTGTGGTATACCGTGAGAGGGAAGTTTGACTCAAGATTTGTCTTGCCTCCCTTACCTGTGCTTGGTGGAGCGTGAAAGAGCATTATCTGCCCTATATATCTCTCACCCGGACCAAAGTATGGAGAAGTAACGTTTCACTTGCCGCCGAATGCGACATCGGATATCAAAGGGAGCGGCCCGAGCAAGCGCGGTAGAACGGTATCCAAGTAGAGGGATGGCATAGGGTTTTCACTGCAGTTTTTGTACAACGTGCTTACTGTAACAATATAACCCGAAAAATCTAGAAATTTACAATATCACTGGTGTTCAGCTGTGAACTGCAACAGTAACAAAAACACTAGTAGATCCGATCTATCTTTCTACCGCCCCCTTAAGACAGACCTGTACGATTTCTTCTCTTATTTATAGTACCAAAATGATAAGATTTGACTGAACAACAAGGCCGAAACAAGCGTGTTTTATATTCCCTTTGGTGAAATGAATCTATAATTCAGTTATTCAGTGAGAATATACTTTACCAATCTTTTACTTAGTTACTGGAGTTCTTTACCAATCTATAACTTAGCTGTTAAATGAAAATGTACTTTGCCAATCTATAATTTAGTTAATGAATTAAGAATGTACTTCACCAATCTATATCTTAGGTAAAGATTTGAGAATGTACTTTATCAATGTGTAACTCAGGTACCAAAGTCAATGAATGAGAATGTACTTCACCAATCTATAACTTAGTTAATTAATGAAATGCACTTTATCAATTATAACTCGGTTGTTGAATAAGATCATTAAGAATGCATTTCAACAATCCATAATTATCTTAGTCAATGAATGAGAATGTACATGACCAATCTATACCTTAAGTTTATGTGAATAAGAATGTACTTTACTGTCTGTACTTTCTCTCACTTCCATCTCTGAGATATTATTGTTTCGTTCACAAAATGCCCTGCAATAAATGCATTTCTTTCATACTGTCATTTTAATTGCTGTTTTAAAAGGGCGTAATGTTTGTTTTATTATAAGCGCAACAATCTTACCCATCAACAACTGTTGCAGAGAAGATTTGGAATGACTATCGGTAGATGCTTTATCTAAAGGAAACGCATCATGTAAAAAAAAAAACACATTAAGACATCTTTTCTAATTAGAACCAAAACAACACAAATATTTAGATCAGATGCTTGATATGTGAAAATATAAAAATAATTTACAATTGAGGACACAGCAGTTTTGATTATTGTTGGTCTGTGACAGACACAATGTCCTAGATTCTGCAGCAATTCTTCGAAAATTTTATATTAACTTTCGCTTTACCGCCGACTAACCGCGTATTGTCTACTGCGCTTCCTAGCTAGCAAGTCGGTTCCCACCGATGTCGCGTGATGCTAGTGCTAAAGTAACGGGGAGCGCCCGAAGAGAAGCTTCTTGTTACTTCTTCATTCTTTGCCCATACCCGCCTATTATTAAGCGCAAATTATTTACATGTTTAGAGAGAAGATGACGCTGTGGAAAACATTGAAACAGAATCTGTTCTTTTCTATATTTTATTCTGAGTTAGAATCATTGAAAGAGCGACGCCGATTTTGGTTCAGTTCTAAAATAAAATAGAATTAAAAAAATTGAACCGTCTAACGTACATAATTATCTAAATGGTATTTTTTTTTTTTAAGTTTAGACGAATCTTACCTGGCATCTTCACAGTAGCCATAATGGTTGTAGTACTTAAGCAGAACACACAGAACAAAGCTTGCCAGGCTCTGAACTGTTGTGATCGGTTCAACGATGTGGGCCAACTATTTCGTTCAAAGGTTACTGGGTGAAAATTAATTTGAACGAGAGTTTGTCAACGCCCTAATTGTAAGAGCCCCGACATGGTAACCGTGTGCACTTTTTATGTGACTGTTGTGAACTTGTTGAAATCGTCACGGCGATTCCACAGCTGGTGTGTGAGATAAATATTAACGTACGTACAAAAGCAGTAAAAATCCATTTCCATTCCGCTCCCACTTCACTTCCCTACCATTTCCACTGCACCTTTTGAAGAGTAGAATGTGAATTGAATGCCTCTCTTTTCCTGACGCATTTCTACTTAACACAAATAACGATGGATGCCAGGGGACTGATGTTGTTTTGGTTGAAAACAAAAGATACGACTACAGGAGACAAAGTTATTGGGTCCACAGTATATTCTCTTCACAGAGAGGTTTTACAGGATGATGAGAAATGGGTCTCGTACATGATTAAGGATGAAGCCTGCAACATTTCAGAGGCCGATTTCCTTCCATTGTTTAGCAGCGTAAATTCTGTTTGAACAGTCTGCCTCAGTTTCATCATTCCATGCAGGGCTTTTTTGTACTACAGCAATTAAAACTTCATTTAAGGCCGCCATAATGAACTTGACCTGTGAAACTGATCTGTGATCACACGTCTGGGGATTGCAAATGGGGCGAAATTTTACTGCGGCTGTTGTTACTTGTTCGTACGCACCCCAAGCGTTTTGCACTAAGGGCGCGTACGTATACGTACCTATCCCTAACCCCGTCCTTATTCTCAACCCTAAATCTTTTCGAATCATTAACTCTGCCCCACCTACCCTTTCAATAAAAAAAAAAACAGGAGGAAAACAAAAAGGAAATCTGAAAGAATAATTAATTGAGGCTGTTGTTAGGAGTATTTCCGGAGGAAGTCTCTAGCTCTGGAGTCACAAAACGCTTTCAAATAATTATGTACCCCTAGTGCAAAAAACTTGGGGGACGTACGTACTTGTAACAACATTCTTTTAGTGCAGCGGTAACATTTTTTGCGTGGGATTGGGACTGGGGCTGAGCGGAGGCCACGGGAGTATCATTGAAAACGGAGACATTCCGTTAGGCAACAAAGATTAGATAAGTCTCCCATACCCCACCACCCCCTCCCACACACACACAAAGGTTGAGTGGGAATGGAAGGGGAATGGAAATGGATTTTACTGCGCTTGTACCCTGTGTCTGTTCCGTTGTCTGTTGGCTCACAAAACACTGGAGTGGAACATTATTCGAGACACAAGTTGCGTTATGTCTTTTCAATAGAATTAGAAAACAACGCAAAAATTCCGATCCGTCCCTTTCCTTTGCGTGCTTTGTACTGAGTCGAGTGGCCAGCTGCAGAAATGCCTGGTGCTTGGAGGTGATAAAAAAAACACTGAACCCAGGGCTGGATTAATCATTAAGCAAAATAAAGACGTGCTTAGAGCACCAAGGGGAAGAGGGAGCACCACAGAAAATTTTCATTGCCGAATTTATCATGGATAATGTGATGCATAACTGTAAATGGAGAAGCTGAACCAATGTCCGTCCAAGAAAAGGGGCCCCCCACAAGAAATGAAAAAAATTAAAATTATTTGTGTTTGCGTATGAGACTCGGTTTGGTTGTTGGTGTTGTTGTGGTTTTAATGTATCCAAAAATTGTCCTGCGTTACGAATTTTTGATGTCGCAGGGTGAGGGTCGCCTAGTCAAACTTGAGGACGTATTCCTGCCTTGTGCCGCTTCTGTCAATTCCCAATTCTGTGGTAGCTCACACGGCGACCGGCGTGCCAATAAAACACGTGCTATACACTGCAACTTTGTAAGCTAATTTCCTGTTGTTGTTTTTAAAATTATCTTTCTATCTTTCCTCTCAATTTTTAGGACAATGTCAAAAATGTGATTAATGTTTCATAATTTTGTGGAGTGGATTGGTAGTGCTTGCTAATGAGATGTGAAACTCGAGAAAATGGCCAAACGATTTGTCGTAACCTACTGCTTTTGATTATGCATGTATTTTCAGATTTGTATTTTTATCACATGGTGGTGGACGTGGTGATAACTGAGTTTATATTTCATTACGTCAATTTATGTGGCACTTGTAATGTCCCCGTGTGCGAGCAAAGACCGAATCCGAAGGCAAAAGGGAGGAGTGTGACACCCTGAGCAGATTCAACATTTTGAATATATTGCGTTGAAAACCAAATTGTAAGCGGGATTGACTGGATGAGAAGACAATTTTAGTCCTGACTATAGAGAGAGTTCGTCTCTTCTGTCGGACAGGGACGCTTCATTTGCTTCCACATACAGACTTTCGAATGGAGAGCTGCGGAAAGCACCCAGAGCAAGACGTGGCCGTTGGTGCTGTACATCAGGCATGCCGGTTTAGCTGATCTATAGACGATACAACCGTAGTCTAGTTTGGATCTGATCAGGGAGCGATACAGATGAAAAGATATACAACAGATTTTAAATTAATTGATTATCTGAAAAGCTCACGTGTTTATAGAATTGTTCCGAAAGGCAATACAAAAGGTATGGTAACAGCGTTCAATCGATTTCATACTGATAAGAAAGAAAAATATATTCCTCCAGAAGTTTTAAATTCAGATTATGATTATAGATTATTTTTCTTTAGAGGATTTTGTGATGGTGATGGTCTCAAAAGATTGGAAGTTTTTAACTTTCTCACAAAAATCTAAAATATCTATTTACTGTATACATTATCTTGTTTCTTCTTTAGGATATAATTCTAATATATATAATATACTTGCTCTGAGATAGAGAGAGGTAGAAAGAGAGATTGAGCGAGACAGGGAGAGAGAAAGAAGCAGCGTGGTGTGTTGAGCGCTTCGCAGGCGCTCCATTCTGCTCTGTGGTTGACATGTTGCTTCTGTAAAGCGGACAGAGCATTTTAATGGATATGCGCTATATAAATGCCATCCATTATTATTCTCAAGACAGTAATCTTTTCCATTAAATAATTCTGTGTAACTTTTGTTCAAAACCCGTTTTAGCAACCTTGTATTCGGGTTGAAATAATGATTTCCCCAAAACAAAAACATTATCATAATCTAAGCAGACTTCATTAAGAAGTAAATTTAAAAACATTTTTTTTTTTCACAACCACTTCTTTGTACTATAATTCCTCGTATGCTTTTTGGAAGTAATGGATTATTGTCTCTTACTGTTTAATTTACATTCCAAGATAAATCTTTTACGTCCATTTTTAAAAGAAAAAAAATTATGAAACGTTGCAGACCACTAAATATTGATCTATAAACTTCCCCCTTTGCTATAGGCCGCTCTTAAAAGAGCAGTCCTTGAAGATCAAATACCAATACTTTTAAAGTAGCTGTTTTCTCCATGATCTTGTTGTTTTATTGGTTTAGACATTCTTTACATTTCTTTCTATGACCATCGAAAACTTTACTTTCTTTATAAAGTAGACAAACCAATGGCTTTTGAGCCAACCAAGTATCGCAAGTTTTAAAGGTCTCCATTTTTATTGGAAAAAAATATAGTAGTTAGTATAAACTGCATGCCTGGATAATCTTATCTTTGTCTGCTTTTTTTAGCTAGTGAAGTGAGCGAAAAAAAAAGTTGAGATGAGCCATACATGCAATTTATACTAAGCACTGACCCCTCCCCTACACACACATACCTGTCCAAACCTTCCCCCCCCCCCAAAAAAAAGACTGGGTGAGGTTATGGGACAATAGGATAATTATTGGAAAGTAAACATTCTGTATCGGTAGAAAGCTGCCTTGAGACACTTTAGGGGTGAGAGGGGGTGCGGCAACAGCATCATTTTAAACTGTCAAGAGCATTTAGTTTTATGAAAACACAAACAACAACTGTTCCCTAAGTGGATTAGAAAAAAAGGTGAAAGAAAACAGCATTTGATACTATCTTACCCTCCCCCTCTTCCCCCCAAACAAAAGTGTACAAGGACAAGCACTTTAGGTGTGTGACCAAATAAAGTGATACCGTACATTATTGTGCCGGGTGAATGGAATTTACATAAAAATTAAATTGAGCGAAAGGGATATTTTACTGTATATCATAGAACATCCAGGGGGTTCAAATACAGTGGGGATATTCCGTGATGTCTCACCGGCCCTGATGAGCCAAGTGCCTGCAAGAGACAAATTCTTAAAGGCCATAACGATTGCCATTGTACTTGTCCTGATGCACAATCACTTCCGTGGCATTTTTTGCTTTAAAACCCAGATTTTCATGAAGTCTTAAAGAAATGTCATTTTTCTCAAAAATCCACACCATTGCGGGTAGACCGTCGAGGAAATATTTGTTCGCCAGCTGACTGGTGATGACTTTGGCCAAACCCCGGCCCCTGGCTTCAGGCCTGACGTACAACAGTCCCATTGTGCCAAACTCTGTCCCCATTTCATATCCGAGACATTCGCCGTCTCTGAAATAAAGTAAAGTACACGTGTATATGCATTATACCTTTCATTGTGCCCGTGAATGAAAAGAAAGGTTGAACTCCAATGTTGTAGAAAACTGAGACAAACTGATGAGCGACTCCGATACCGGCCGTCCAATCTCTCATTGGAAGGAATGCCTGCTTCCTCCAGTTGAAATAATGTAATATACATTTCTCTGGTGCATTGAAAGAAAAAAAAAGTGTTCACAAAAAAACAATCAAAACAGTTTCCAACTTTCGTGAGCTTAAAAAACGTGAATTTTAGATTAGAATTTGAGAAAAACTACTCATCTCTCTCTCTCTCTCTCTCTCTCTCTGTCTCACACACACACACACTTCTCTTCTCCCTCTCTTCTCTCTCTCTCTCTCTTTCTCTCTCTCCTTCTCTCCCCTCTCTCTCTCTCTCTCTCTCTGTGCATGTGCACATGCATCATTAACTCACGAACAGTTCACAATGTACGCCTTACTTGTCAACTTACTTGTCAAACAGTCCTACAGATGGCAAGGTTTTGACTAATTCGCTGACATACACATCAGCATAGCGACGTCTATGTGGCCAGGTTGAGACTATGTATTCAGTGTCAAGCTTGGGATCCAGCGGTCTCATCGTTAACCCTTCGGGGACAGGTCTGATATAGAACAAAATAATCCTGATATTGAGTTTTAGGTCTTTGTTTTTTGGAGGTTCGCTGCTCTTGACATTTTACGTCTCACTTTTTTCCTTATTTTTTTTTCTTCTTTGTGTGTTTTTGGTGGTAGGGATTGGTTGTTTTTTAAATTTAACTCGAGGCCGCCGGGCCCTGTCAGGCCTCCTCTTTTCGTCTTTCAGCAGCCAACGTAATGTTTACGTGTGCAACGTACACACGGCCCCTCCGAGTTGTTCGTCCTCATCCGAGAAGACTAGGTGCTTGGTCTTACCTACCATAGGATCAGGGAGAGGAATTTCCCCCAAATTTCCAACATGTCTGCGCCCACCGGGAATCCAATCCGGTACCTTCAGCATGACAAGCAAGCACCTGATATAATCAGTAATCCTCATATTAACCAAACCCATCCGATAAATAATTACCAAACCCAGTGCGAGTAAAACATTGAAAAGTATACATTATGGAATGAGGCGGTGTCTCGCCTATTCAGTTTGTACTTTTGCACAGATAATTACAATGCGATGTCCCAATCGCCCCTTTCATAAAGAATTCCCGGCTGACATTAAATTATAATGTGTAGCAAATTCAAAGCCAATCCGATAACAAGTTCAAAAGTTACAACTATCCGAGAAAATCTTGACAGTTTTGATGCCATTGATCATTTTGATGAGTTTCAGGGAAATCCTATAGACACTTTTGGTGTTGTGTCGAATGAATCTGTAAAATCTATCATCATGGCATCGCCATCAAAATGTTGTGACCTCGATCCTATTCCTACATTTTTGGTTAGATCTTGTATTGATGAACTGGTTCCAACTATTACAAAAATAATAAACAACTCTATTTTAAGTGGGTCTGTCCCTGATTATTTTAAAACAGCCTGGGTAACACCACTTTTGAAAAAAACGACTCTTGATCAAAACATGTTGAAAAATTATAGACCCGTCTCAAACCTTCCTTTTCTTTCAAAAATCCTTGAAAAGGTGATATTACAACAACTAATGTGTCATTTGAGAAATAATGACCTGTTGGAACCATTTCAATCTGCTTACAGAAGTAACCACAGTACTGAAACTGCACTATTAAGAATCATGAATGACATATTAGTAAAGGCAGATTCTGGAAATATTACTCTGCTAAATTTGTTGGATCTATCAGCAACGTACGACACCATCGATCACGAAATCCTGCTCAGAAGGCTAGAAACATCGTTTGGAATCAGAGGGGTCGCCCTTAAATGGGTCGAATCTTATCTGTCAAATCGCCACCAATTTGTTGTAACCAACAAAATAAGATCTTTTTCCTATGCGCTTCAGTATGGCGTACCACAAGGCTCAGTGCTTGGTCCTATTTTGTTTACTATCTATACTATTCCACTTGTACATGAAATAAAGAAATTTAATTTACAATATCATTTCTATGCTGATGATACCCAGCTCTACAGTTCTGCCTTGCCATGCGATGTTGACAGCCTTCTGCAGCAGCCTGGAAACTGTATAACAGAAATTAAAAGCTGGATGAACCAAAACAAACTGGCACTAAATGAGGATAAAACTGAGGTTATTTTATTAGGCCGTGAGCGGGTTCTGCAAGAAGTGGACAGAACTGAGATGATAATTGGCACTAATTCAATAGAAATTTCAAAAAAAGTAAAAAAACCTAGGGGTTTACATTGATTCAAATCTTTCTATGTCATCTCAGGTTAGTCACCTCATTCGTATTCTATACATGGAAATCTGGAAAATTGGTAAAATCAGACATCTTATTTCAACTGAAACTGCGGCTGTTTTAGTAAATTCTTTTGTACTTTCAAAGCTTGACTATTGCAACTCCCTTTTGGCTGGAATTTCACAAAAAAATATTAGAAAACTCCAAATTGCTCAAAACAATGCAGCGAGACTTGTTTTGAAGAAAAAGAAAAGAGATTCAGCACTGCCACTTCTGCAGAGTTTGCACTGGCTGCCAGTCGAGAAAAGAATAATGTACAAATTGTCATCCATTTGTCACAAATGTGTCAATAATACTGCTCCATCGTACCTAGTTGATTTAACTGATTACTATGTTCCATCTCGTCAACTAAGATCATCATCTGACACTACAAAATTGAAAGTACCTAAAATGAATCTGTCCACTGTAGGAGAAAAGTCCTTTTCATTTCTTGGCCCTACCATCTGGAACACTCTTCCAAAGACAACCAGGGAAATTAATGACATTGGTTCTTTCAAACGCCATCTGAAGACCCATTTCTTTCAGACAAACTAGGCTAGGTGTTTTTCGGCAGCAACAATAGTAAATATTTTTGAATTTCTTTTGTGTATGCGTGTGTGTGTGTGTGTGTAAGAGTTTGTTAAAGCGCCCAGAGCTTGTCATCGACGGGGTTGGGCGCTATATAAATGCAATATATTATTATTATTATTATTACATTATCACTCCTCTTATAGGTTTAGATTGGTTAGAAATAGGCTCAAATCGCGACCCCAGTTCTTGTTTGTTCCAATTCCACTTTTTGTACAACTGAGAAATTCGACATTAAACTTTTGCCGCTTTAGTATTATGATAAGCAGTTAGAATAAATCGGAACTGTGAAACAGCTTGATAAGTGTTACAATGCATTTTATTTAAACAAGTGTGAAAGAATGCATTTGTTATACCTCTTCCCTATATTAAAATATCTCCCGTTTGTCAGAAAATGGAAATAGAACAAATGCGACTAAGGTCGGGAAATGGTCATTCGGAAAAGTTTAAAATAAAAATACTTCGGAAAGGCGATGGGCTGGGGGCAAAATGCAATTAAATGTGAAAGATAATGAAACATTCAAAGATTCCATACAAACGGCCACTTAAACTTTTAGAACATTAAAGTCTCAACATAAAGATCGCCTCATGGCTGTACACTCGTACAAGAGGAAGAAGGTGAAACCAAATGAGTGTATCATCGTCCATCTCAGATACAAGCGTATCGCGGTGATTTGGACGATTTGCGTTACGGCCATTGTATCATTCCTCATAATGAGATTTATATTGTCACGAAGTGGCTTGTAGATATCATTAATAAGTTTGAAATCATAAGCAGAAATGTTTTTCTCTCGGGCACGTCTGTTCATAAGAAATCTCACTTTCACCACAACTTTTGAAACGCTCTCCTGTAAAATGGGACAATTGTTGATGCGCCAAGACAAAATGTGGCAAAAAGAAAAAAGCTGTATGTAGCAAAGTCTCGCGGATTATGTGTCTGTCTTTTTCCTTTGCGTTTTATTGAATCTTTTCTATTTTATTTCGTAGGTGAGGCTTCGCTACAAACAACTTTTTCTTTTTGCCACATTTTGCATTTGCTTAAGCCTTTCTGCGACCCCATAGATTTTCTGTGGTTTCTACACTATTTCGTCAATGTTGATGCATCAATAGGTGAGATGGTATGAAAAGCGCATCTAGTGTACCTCAGTGAAGGCTCCGTTGTACAAACATTACACAGTGACCCACCTACCTCAGTTCCACGTCCCCGGGATACGCGATCATTGCACGACAAAGATGTCGTACTGGAAATGGTTCTTTACTGCCATGATCTTTGCTCACTTTCGCAAAAACATCACCCATTTCGTGGGAGATTCCTGTTGTGTACATATTTGTAAAATTGTGAAAATCGTTACAGGGTGGAAATCGAATCAGGGAGTGGGTAATACACAAACAATCCGGCATGCAGCTTAAATGATCTACTAACAGACAGGTGACAGACAGACAGACAGACAGACAGACAGACAGACAGACAGACAGACAGACAGATAGATAGATAGATAGATAGATAGATAGATAGATAGATAGATAGATAGATAGATAGATAGATAGATAGATAGATAGATAGATAGATAGATAGATAGATAGATAGATAGATAGATAGATAGATAAATAGATAGATAGATAGATAGATAGATAGATGGGTGGGTGGGTGGGTACATGGATGGATGGATGGATTGATAGATGAATGGATGGATGGATGGGTGGGAGGATGGATGGATGGATGAATAAATAGTGGAACATTAGCTGTAGCCTACGCATTTGTTTCTGCAAGAAACACATGTTGCTATGGATAGGCAAAGAGTTTACGTTTCTCAAGGTGGGCAAGCGCCCCACCGATGAGGCAAGGCAATATTTAGGTGGGGTGTGGGACTTCAGAATAATGTGTAGGGATATATAATGTATACTAACTTCGTCTGATCATGGTGGGGGGGGGGGGGAGGGGGGCACATGTTTTGGGAAAACTAAAGTAGGCCAAGAAGCTTGAGAAGCACTGATGCACTATGTCTTCCATGGACTACGCTGTTTAGCAATAGCATCAACTAATTGAACCTTGACCCACCTCTGTGTGTGTGTGTGTGTGTCCGTGTGTGTGTGTCTCTCTCTCTCTCTCTCTCTCTCTCTCTCTCTTTGTCCATCTCTCTCATCTCTCTCTTTCCGTCTGCCTCTCACTGTATCTCTCTCTGTCTCGCTGTCTCTATTTCTCTATCTCTCTCTCACACACACACACACCACTCTCTCTCTCTCTTTCTTTCTGTCTCTTTCTCTCCCTTCTCTTTCCAACTGAGAATGTGTCCCTGAAATCCATCCCAAATTGTTTTGGTACTTTCATTTTTGTATGACTCCTCCCCCTCCCTTCTTCCCCCACCCCCACCCCTCACCCCCAAATCCTCCGTATACAACTTCTGATCTAGGAACTGGAAGTTTCAAAAAGAACGTACACACTTTTACTCAAATTGACAACGCCATATTGCATGAGGGTCTCCATTTTTTGGTGGTGTAAAATGGAATACATTATGTTGTGGCAGCGCAAGGAGTGATGACTTACCAATGGAAATACAAGGTTTTGTCCAGTCTACGAAATTCGGCCATCTCAGGAGAATTTCGGCGTGTTTCTTGTCTGCGGCGAATACACAGGTTAGCCTTGGCCTTGTGTAGTAAATCCTCGCCTGATAATAAAAGTCCATAATGAAAACATTTTGAAGTGAAGATCCAGATGGAAGAACGACTATGGTCCAATTTTAATGATTTTTGGTCTATTTAAAAAAAAAAAATTATTACACTACCTCATCATCATCATCATTGCCTTTCTCACCCTGGATCAGGGTATAGGCCACCAACAAACACTTTCCATCCCTCTCTATCATGGGCCAGTCTCTTTACATTATTCCAAGTCTTTCCGCTTCGTTGCACATCATTTTCTCTGGCTCTTCTCCACGTTCCGCGCGGCCTTCCTCTTGATCTCTTGCCCTGGGGATTCCAATCCAATACCTTCTTCGTGATGCTGTTTCCTGGCCTCCTGAGAGTGTGGCCGATCCATCTCCATCGCCTCCTACCAATTTCCTCTCTGACTGGGCTCTGTCTTGTTCTTTTCCATACAATTTCATTGCTGACCTTGTCTGTCCATCTGATCTTAAGTAGCTTCCTCAAACATCTGTTGATGAAAACTTGGATTCTCTTTATGCAGGCCTGAGACGCATTCCAAGTCTCACATCCATACAACAGGACTGACTTCACGTTCGAGTTGAATATCCTCAGCTTTGTTTTTAGAGATATATCCTTGGTTCTCCAAATCTTGCTTAAGGACGTGAAAGCTGCCTGTGCCTTTCCAATTCGTGCTTTGACTTCTGCCTCTGTTCCTCCCTTATTGTCAATGATACTACCAAGATAGCAGAAGGACTCTACATCTTCCAGTGGTTGATCTCCTACTCTGACTTGTGCGCTTGGGGGTGCAACAATTTTTAGGACCTTCGACTTCGCAGGATGTATCCTCAATCCAATAGATTCTGAAATTTTGTTTAGAGCTGTAGTCTTTGCTTGCATCTGGTCGTGTATGTGCGACAATAGTGCCAAGTCATCTGCAAAATCTAGATCGTCCAGCTGTGTCCATGGGGTCCATTGTATGCCATTTCTTCCTCCACTGGTGGTTTCTTTCATAAGCCAATCAATCACCAGGACAAACAGAAATGGGGACAGCAAACAACCCTGCCTAACACCAGTCTTGATATCAAAGCTGTCAGTAAGCTCGCCATCGTGTACGACTCTGCAACTTGTCCCGTCGTACATGCTCTTGATAAGGTTCACCATCTTCTCTGGGATTCCATAATGTCTCAATATTCTCCACAGTGTTTCTCTATCAAAGGCCTTCCACTACCTACTTTCCCATAAAGTCGATATTTTTCTAATGAAAGTAAAGCCTCCTTCTGATAAAACAGGTTGCATTTCTTTATCTCCATTAACAATGCACTTGGGGACTTTCAAACTTAGAATATCGATTTTTTTTTCAGGTCCATGGATATGTCACTATGGTCGTTTTGCAAATCTGGGTCTTCAAGTGGTTGCCTCTAGATCAGCGATTATGCTGAGTGCATATCAACAATGTCAACGTTGCAACAAATACCCAGTAGAACTCGTAATGAATGGCATTTGTCTTTGGGGTTGTCGATGTTGCTGAAAATATACTAAACCGCGTAAGTCTCACAACAAATTCAAAACGGCTGTAAGTTCTGGACGAATTAAGTTAATTGAAAAATGTTAGAAAAATAAACTAAACAAAAATTGTTCCCGCGAAATAAAAATCATTCATTTTTCTAATTACGTGATGCCCTGTCTTGGAAAAAAAAAAAAAAAAACAAGATTCAGAACTATATGAGATTTCAGCCTGTCGGGCTTTGACCGCTTGTATCTTGCCTGAAATGCTAGTTCCTTACAGGATCAATAGAACTTGAATCAAAGATGATGGAAATATTAATGCGAATACTCCACTGACCTTGCAGGTATCATCTGGCAGACCCTCCCCAACAGCGAGGATCTCTGAGGCCGATTTCAAAACATGGAATGTAAGACCCGTCCACCGTCCAGCCAAGATCTCTCTCACGGAACCGTAAAACTGCCGATTCATTAAATTAGATGTATAAACAATTTTAGTAAGTCTGTATTTTTTAAGGCAGTATGACCAAAGAGAACAGAAAGGATGAGATGAGACAGAGAGGAATTTTCGCATGCACTGGTTTTGCAGCGCCACCTAGCGACTTGTGCATGAGATATATATAAACACATCAATCCTTGCAATAGAGATGCATAACAGTACAAAAACTAGCAGTCTAGTCCCAAGCGCTGTCGGTAGACTAAAAATAACTTGTCGCGAGAGAGGCCGGGGAAGCCGCACACACATTACTAGACCTATGCCTATGCCATCTCGTGAAAAATTTGTTTCTTTTTCTTTTTCCTTGATTCACTGCCCTTTTTGTGCTTTGCTTTATAGAAAAAGTCATTATGAATTTAGAAACTACATATTTTAAAAATATTTTGTCGGTGGAAGAGAAACCAGTCGGTGTTGTGTGTTTATTTTCTATGCCAATCCATTGTGCGAAGCGCTGGCTCTGCTCGCCGAGAATGGGCAGTGCCCTTGACCGGATATAAACGCTTTTTTAAGAGGCCGGAAGAAGGGAGTGCCCGACCTTATCAATTTTGCATCTTTTGTATGACAGATCCAGTTGCAGCATAATGAACGGACAGCAGACTGAATATCTCTTTTTCTCTTTCTCTGTGTGTGTGTGTGTGTGTGCGTGTCTTCCTCTTTATCTATCTATTTATCTGTCTGTCTATGGTCTGCCTGCCTGCCTGATTATCTATCTGTCTGTCTACTGCCTAACTGCCTTGGCCTGCCTATCTAGCTGTCTGCCTATTGGCTGGCTGCCTGCCTGCCTGCCTATCTGTCTGTCGACTGTCTGTTTGTCTGTCTGCCTGTCTGTCTGTCTATCTATCCATCTATGATCTGTCTATCTATTTATCTATCTGTATTTTCTCTATCCACCTATCGATCTCATATCTTTCTCAGTGTCTGTCTGCCTGTCTGTCTGTCTGCATCTCTCTCCTCTCTCTCTCTCTTTCTCTCCCTCTCTCTCTCTCTCTCTCTCTCTCTCTCTCTCTCTCGCGCGCGCTCTCCTTTCTTTCGATGTGAACTATTCTGATTGACATGCCTCGTCAGCCAGGCAGACATCACGACTTATCAATACTGCAAGCTTCACCTGAAAATAAGCTCACGTCACCTGTATTTTCAGCCAGGCCTTGCTGCGTTGCTCTTAAACGTGGGTGGTATTGGCCTAAAGATTTCTTATATATCACAAATTGATCCCTTCCGACGATACTGGGTCAGTCATTAAAGAGAATGATAGACAATAATTTATTGTCCAATTTTATGAACGCTGTTAATCTGCTGAAAGTCAGCTTGACAATAAAATGTTTCCAACCTGCACAAAAGAGTGTCAGAAAGTCTCACCTTCCATGAGCGTGGTAAGTTGTCTTCCAGCCATTTTAAGAGCCCGGGTAAATCTTGGGGTTGGACTTTTTCGAGCACCAGAGAATCTGGTGAGAACAGAGATGAGGTGCATTTATCCATCATGGCATCCACTTACTTTCAAATCATCCATGGATCATAACTTACTTTCACTTCAATGCCATTGTGGGGTTGACAATTGGAAAAAAAGTATTCAAAAAAGGATAAATACATGACGCTTGCCACAAACATAAAAAATGTGTTGGCCACGAACAAAACAAACAGAAACAAGGAAGAAAAAGGCGGCAAAATCAAGATGGCCGCCAACAATATAATAATCCATAGTTTGTCTTCCTCATTAGCAAAGCATCAAGTTTACAGCCACAGATGTCATAGCTGACTTAGTCTTGTCTTTGTTAAGCCTGTTTCGTTCTTTATCAACATATTTAACGAATTAATAATCTCAAAACTAGTCCAAGCGTGACTTCTGCGTAAGGGTGTCCGAACCCTGTTTGAGGATATAGATTAAAAAAATGTTATTGCTGATTTGGTTAGTCAGATGGTCACTGGTTTTAATTTAGTTTGATGCCACTTGATGTCAATGGCTTGAGCGTTATTTTTCTTCTTTTAATATTTCACTATCAAAAGTTCAGCAATACCTTAGCTGGTGCCGACGTGTAAGTATTTTCGATACTGTGTCTCGCCAGCGATCCTTTGACGTTCCACCTTATGATGTCACAACATCAATGTTAAATAGTAAATAGCCATGATCCCGAGGGTATGTTCGCCCGATACTACTCCAACTTGGGAAATACTGAGAGAGACACAATTTATTCTTCTGGCGGACAGGCAGTCGTTGAACTAACTAACCAACTTGCAACGGGCTGGGTACTGAAATTAGTCGTTGAGGAGCTCTTGAGACCAACACCTCAAATCTCATTGAGTATCAGCTGGCATACCATAAGAAGTCTACCCACATGAAAACATGTCACATGTGGTAGAGATGTAGACAAACGTATCCATACCAAACATTAATTTGGTTGTTTCATGGACATGAGCAGCTGTGGCAAGCTAGTGTTTGCAGTTACTCGTGTTTGTTTGTTTTTCATAGCCCCTGCTTCCCCTAAATGGTCAGTTTGTGATGACAAACATGCCAAGCGACAATAACTCCGGAATATTTGTGAACTCTAAAGGCAGGGATTTCCAAAAAGCACAACAACTCAAAATCGATAGATACTTTGAAGCAACAAAGTGTATTTGAGGCTCCGCCCCTCTCCTATGTGTTTTTTGTTCATAATTGTGCCAAAAGAAAAATATGGAAGCTCGTTTGCATCTATAAACACTGATTTTCGCTTTCCTCAGACACAATGAGCAGAGACCTGGGTGTAACGGTGTAATAGTCATTGACTAGCACGATACCCTAAAGCTATGAAAATGACATGGAAAAATGGTGAGTAATTTCAAAATATAATAGACCCCTTGGTACTTTTCACACCCACTCCTCATACTCTTAGCAATCATTGGCGGATGCTTTCAGGATGCTGCATTTCGGGATGTTTGGACTCAATGCAAAAAAACTCCATTATTACAGCTACTCTGAATGGGAAAATGTACAGTCTAACCAGTTCGAATCCACGGCTTTGTCTTAACATTCCTCGCCGTTTAGCGTTGTAGGGTCCAAACTTTGAGTTTTAAAAAATCATCCAACAAAATCACATCAGCTTGACTACCTACAGAATCAGATCACCCAGTGTCGGAGCAACTTGTGTCAAGAAGAAATTAATGTTGGGTACTTGCATTGTGAAAATGGTGCTTTTCTTGACGTTTTTCGCGCACGGCAACATTACTTCTGTTACGAACTACAATCAAACCAGCGACGACAAAACCTTTTTATAAAATTCACACTGATAACTTATTTGTTTACATTATATCAATTCGTAAGAGCCCTCATAATACCAATTTCGATAAAAAATTATAGTACATTTCAATAGCATGTTCAGTATTAGGAAGCTGTTGTGGAAGAATAGTGTGAATAATTATGTGAAATATGGGAATGTGCAGCCGAATCTAGTTCACTTAGTGTACCAAATATATTTGCAATTGTGGCTCGCAAGCGAATGTCATATCTTTGGTTTGGTTTTCTGAACTGTTTGCTCTTTCTTGCAATATCACTGAACACCCGTATAGTCTGAAATAGTTTTTGCACTGGTTGACAACAAATGGCCTGAAGTGATAAGCCTGGAGGATAATCTTGTTTCTTTTTAGGGTTTGATCAAGAATGGCACATATTGATTCTTGTCGTGGTGGGATTTTATTCTTTTCTAATTCATCTATTTCATGTTCTGTCTCCTCGATTACTTTCAAGTGCGTTTTTTTTTTATTTTATGGGAGTTTTGGTCTGTGGCATCTTGGAGAATGAGTTCTCCCGCCTTTAATTTTAATATATTTCTGAACTGCCTTTGTCATCTCACCATTTCAGCTTCTCTCTAATTTTAATTGGGACGTTCATGTAACAGCATCACAATATTATAATATCAAAATTCCTATTATTTCTATTAAATATGGCAAATTCCTATTAAACCACAACCCTATACAAATGTCTGCAGTGACATTCAAATCATGAAACACTGACACCGAAGGACAAAAACGTGGGTGGCTACTAACTAGGGATAATATGGTATTACTCCACTACATGCACCATAACACTACTTAGGTACTTCTGGCCAAAATGAGCCATTTCTGGACATTTGGAGTGCTTGCAAAATGACAGTTGATATTTTGTATCCCCTTCATAAAATTTACACCACTCTAATCTGCAGGGGATCGGGTAAGAGTTTGGAGAAAGTCATAAATTATATTTATGGCACTCTATCAGAATGCATCATTACAAAGCAAATAAATGTTTCTGTCTGTCAGTATAAACTTTGATTCCATACACCTTGTAAAATGGAAACTGTGGATCATTAAATGGATACCATGAGATAAAAGTTTGACTTACGATTTGTCGGGCCTCCCTTACGTGTGATTGGTGGAGCGTGAAAGAGCTACATACACGGTACTGGGCCATTATCTGCCCAATATATGATCTCTCACACGGACACGGCCACCATTAAGTGCAAACTATTTACATTTTTAGAGAGAAGATGACGCTATGTGAAACGTAGAACAGAATCTGTTCTTTACTAAATTTTATTCTGAGTTAGAATCATTGAAACAGCGACGCCGATTTTGGTTCAGTTCTAACATAAAATAGAATTTTAAAAATGGAACCGTATAACACATAACCTAATTGGTATTTTTTATGTCAAGGCGAATCTTACCTGACGTCTTCACAGCAGCCATAACCGTTCTAGTACTTAGAACAAAGCGTGCTCGGCTCTGAACGGTTGCAGCGTGAAAAGTAGTATGAATGAGAGAATTTGCCAACGCCCTGTTTTTAAAAGCCGCCACCTGGTAATCTTATGCAATATATCTGACAGTTGTTTACTTGTTTACATCGGCATAGTCATTCCACAGCTGGTGTGTGAGATAAATAATGCTCACATTAACGTACAAACGCTGTAATAATCCATTTCCATTCCGCTCCCACTCCATTTTCATACCATTTCCACTGCACCTTTTGAAGAGTGAAATGCTCTTTCCCTTTCTACTCAACACAATAACGATGGAGGCCATGAGTGAGACTAATGTTGTTTTGGTTGAGAAAAAGATACGAGTACATTAGACAAAGTTATTGGGTCCACAGTATATTTCAAAGAAGGCCAATTGATAGTGAATACCATCATCTTCTCGGAGAGGTTTTACAGGATGATGAGAAACGTGTTTCGTGCATGATTAAGGATGAAGCCTGCAACATTTCCGGGGCCGATTTCCTTCCATTGTTTAGCAGCATAAATTCTATTTGAACAGTCTGCCTCAGTTTCATCATTCCATGCAGGGCTTTTTTGTACTACAGCAATTAAAACTTTATTTAAGGCCGCCATAATGAACTTGACATGTGAAACTGATCTGTGATCACACGTCTGGGGATTGCAAATGGGGCGAAATTTTACTGCCGCTGTTGTTACTTGCACGTACGCACCCCAAGCGTTTTGCACTAAGGGCGCGTACGTATACGTACCTATCCCTAACCCCGTCCTTATTCTCAACCCTAAATCTTTTCATATCTGTAATCCTGCCCCCCCCCCACCTACCCTTTCAACCAAAAAACAGGACGAAAACAAAAAGAAAATTACACTTAGAAAGACGTAAAGGTGTGCGTGGGCACATTTTTTAAAAGGTCTTGAAGTTCGCTATATTTTTTTTATACTTTCGTTGATTTCGAGCCACAGCTGAGTTGAACAGAGGAAAGTGTTGTGACATTTTGAGCCAGAAAAAAAGACGCATTCTCTTTGAATAGAATTAAAAATTATGACAGGAAATTTTGTTCTGCGCCTCAGTTTACACACTAGTCTCATCTCATCATCATCATCATCATAATTATTATAAAGGAAGTAAGGCCTTCCATGTAATAACTAAAGGCTTTTTAACCACTGATCCCTCAATTCTATAAAATATCACATTAGCATAGAAAGAAGTGAAACTTAAGCAGAACACACAGAACAAAGTGTGCTCGGCTCTGAACGGTTGCAGCGGGAAGATTAGTATGAATGAGAGAATTTGCCAACGCTCTGTTTTTAAGAGCCGCGACCTGGTAATTTTATGCAATATATCTGACAGTTGTTTACTTGTTGACATCGACATGGCCATTCCACAGCTGGTGTGGGAGATAAATAATGCTCACATTAACGTTGAAACGCAGTAAAAATCCAACTGAAATTTTTTAGGAAATGGTATTTCATGATCTACTTCCGGATATCTTCTGGAGTTCAACTGAACGTAAATATTTCTCACATCGAGATGAAAAATCGATGCATTTTCTGTTTGATCAGATCTAATTTTTTGTTTGAAAAGCTATTGTTATCCATCCAGGTTTTTCAGGAGAAGCAGTTACAGGTCATCTCCGTGAAAATTGAGTTGCTATATGAACTGTTATTGAATCACATTGTTTACTTATGTATCCAACATTTAATTTTCCTTTAGATTCAATTACCTTAAACAATTTAAGTTGCTGTTCATCTGCGGGTATAATATGAGGAGCATACCATGAAATATTATCAAGAGTAGCTTTTCCAGCTTCAGCTTTATCATCTCTATAAATTCCAATATTTGAATATGTTCTTATATACAGAGTAAGTTATTGACTAAATCCATGAGGAATCTTATCATAATCCTCTGCAAAACCGAAAATGTGTTTTAGAGGAATTCTCTCTTCTTTAGATTTTTAAAAAGAATTTTGAATATCAAGAATTTTCTGAATTCTATAGTTAGAAGCTTCTAAAGAATTTTGTTGTGGTGTTGTTGATTGTATAGCATTGCCTAGCGGAGCTAATCGTGGATACATTTTTTTCATTCTCCACCTTTTAGTCTAAAAAATTAGTCTATATCAAGTCATTTATATACGGAATACTTTTAACTAAATCGCCGAAAAACCTTCACCGTTATAAATTTGACCTCCACGTTTTATAACCCATCTCTGGAAAATAGTAATTCTTCTCCTCTTTTTACACTTCCTAAATGAGACCTTTTCCATCCGTTTCAATTTGACAAAGACATCCAATTATGAAAATCTTCTTACGCTGATCCGTCAAACAATGATTCAGAACTGAGGTTGAAAATGACTCCGGATGGGCAAGAAATTTGTGCGAGGTTTTCTGCCTTTTGATTTATGACAGTTTTACCCGTACAAAAGCTGCTCTGCCAATGCTTACGTGTCAAATCACATGGCCTTCCCCTTTGTGGTGTAGCCACACTCCAGGTACGTTAAATTCTTGTCATTTGGGGGCTACCTAGTAAGACCATGCCTAGTAAGCCGATTCACGATTATACATTCAATGTTCATTCTTTCATTTTCATTCCGTTAAAGCAGATTTTGTTTGCAATTTGTTTCTAACGCTGAACTTTATAAAATGTATTTTTCCTCCTTTCGTTCTTCCTTCATTCTTATTGATTCTTTCATTATCATAATCTGAGATTTTCTTTGTCCAAGATTAATTACGCATTTTATTTCAGACTTACAATCCATTTTGTTACATTTCAAGTATGTGCGGGCCAGGAAGATTTTCTATGAAGATATTACAGGAAAACAATATAATATAATATCTATATTAATAAAAGTGAAACCTTACGACAATTGCAGCGCGCCCTTCGCTACTCCTCCGTTGATGCTGATTTTGTGGCCCTCAGATTTTATACAACGCTTAGTATAGACCGTGGTCGTGTCCCCGGCACAGAAAACAAAGAAATAATTAACAACTCTCAGAACGTTTGTATTAGTTTCTAGGTTGCGACACATTGGCGTTCGGTCTATTTTTTCGGCAAATGTTCGTAATTGAGGTTGGTTCCGGTGTCTATATCACACTCACAAAACAACTTCCGGTTAGGACTGGTTTGAATGATGAGATCGAGTTCTAAGACTATCAAGTATGAAACTTTGTGTGTTCTCAATGTGCCTAGACTAGGAAAAAGAATGGGTCTGGAATTGGTAGATTGACGCTGCAGGGCCAAAAGTACAGGTTTGTGTTTTCAATATGCCTAGGAAAATATTATAATATTTCTTTTCCGTTAACACAATATATATGACGTTATCACTTCCTGCGATGTGCAAACAAACTAACCCGTGCGCAAGTCATAGCCATAATTTGACGGATGCTGGCGGGACGCGCAAGACGTCAGTGCGCAAAGGGAGAGCAGTAAAACGTATCTAAAAACAAAAAAGCAAACAAAAATGAAATAAAGCTAAAGGAACAGGCAAAATGAAGCAGGTCCATAATAATCACCCAGAACTGAAACTAATAAATCGATTTATCCCGGGCAGGACCGGGAACTCAGCAACTAATATAATATAATATAATATAATATAATATAATATAATATAATATAATATAATATAATATAATATAATATAATATAATATAATATAATATAATATAACATAACATAATACAATACAATACAATACAATACAATACAATACAATACAATACAATACAATACAATACAATACAATACAATACAATACAATACAATACAATACAATACAATACAATACAATACAATACAATACAATACAATACAATACAATACAATACAATACAATACAATACAATACAATACAATACAATACAATACAATACAATACAATACAATACAATACAATACAATACAATACAATACAATACAATACAATACAATACAATACAATACAATACAATACAATACAATACAATACAATACAATACAATACAATACAATACAATACAATACAATACAATATAATATAATATAATATAATATAATATAATATAATATAATATAATATAATATATAATGCAGTGCAATATAATATAATATTATACAGTAAAATATAATGCATAATTATTTATTTAACAATGTCATTTTTTTTTTTCGACGTTTTGTAAACTTTTTTTTTCAAAATTGATACTTTCCTGTCAACTTTTGCTATTTTTCTGCCCCTTTTGATAAAAATAAAAACCAAAAACAGAACAAAACAAATAAAAGCAAAAAAAAAAACAACACACACACACACAAAAAAAAGCTTATACTTTAATAAAGGAAAACAGGTCAATCAGGCCATTACCATCAGCACTGTAGTGCCCGGTGCCCGATCTACCCTTGGCCGTTACAAAGGGACATTAATCAATAACACACTGAAGTAAGGAGAGAGGAATTGAAAGTCTACGTCACAGCGATTTTGAGCTTTAAGCTACTCCTCTCACATTTTTCTTCAGTTCACTCCTATTATCTTATAGCTTGAGATCCTCCTTTGCCCTTCCTAACTCACTGTCAATACTTCTTTTTTCTCTCAATCCCCTTGCCTACACTTCTCACCATCTTCATCTTTTGCTCCGCCTCTCCCTTTTCATCGTTCGTTTTTCCACCCAGCCTCCCAATCCGTTTATTTCCTCCCTCGGCTACTTTTACTTCTGTTGGTAGCCCCTCCACATCCTAACTCCCAGTTCTCCACTTACACGTTCACTTTACATCCTAGTTCACTCTAAATCCTATTTCACTTTACATCCTAGTTCACTCTACATCCTAGTTCACTTTACATCCTAGTTCACCCTACATCATAGTTCACTCTACATCCTAGTTCACTTTACATCCTAGTTCACTTTACATCCTAGTTCACCTTACATCCTAGTTCACTCTACATCCTAGTCCACTTTACACCCTAGTTCACTTTACATCCTAGTTCACTTTACATCCTAGTCCACTTTACATCCCAGTTCACTCTACATCCCAGTTCAATCTACATCCTAGTTCACTTTACATCCTAGTTCACTCTACATCCTAGTTCACTTTACATCCTAGTTCACTCTACATCATAGTTCACTCTACATCCTAGTTCACTCTACATCCTAGTTCACTCTACATCCTAGTTCACTGTACTTACTAGTTCACTCTACATCCTAGTTCACTCTACATCCTAGTTCACTCTACATCCTAGTTCACTCTACATCCTAGTCCACTCTACATCCTAGTTCACTCTACATCCTTGTTCACTCTACATCCACGTTCAATCTACATCCACGTTCACTCTACATCCTAGTTCACTTTACATCCTAGTTCACTCTGCGTCCTAGTTCACTTTACATCCTAGTTCACTTTACATCCTAGTTCACTCTACATCCTAGTTCACTCTACATCCTAGTTCACTTTACAACCTAGTTCACTCTACATCCTAGTTCACTTTACATCCTAGTTCACTCTACATCCTAGTTCACTCTGCGTCCTAGTTCACTTTACATCCTAGTTCACTTTACATCCTAGTTCACTCTACATCCTAGTTCACTCTACATCCTAGTTCACTCTACATCCTAGTTCACTCTACATCCTAGTTCACTTTACAACCTAGTTCACTCTACATCCTAGTTCACTTTACATCCTAGTTCACTCTACATCCTAGTTCACTCTACATCCTAGTTCACTCTACATCCTAGTTCACTCTACGTCCTAGTTCACTCTACATCCTAGTTCACTCTACATCCTAGTTCACTTTACATCCTAGTTCACTCTACATCCCAGTTCACTTTACATCCTAGTTCACTCTACATCCTAGTTAACTTTACATCCTAGTTCACTCTACATCCTAGTTCACTTTACATCCTAGTTCACTCTACATCCTAGGTCACTTTACATCCTAGTTTACTCTACATCCTAGTTCACTCTACATCCTAGTTCACTCTAAATCCTAGTTCACTTTACACTTTAGTTCACTTTACATCCTAGTTCATTTTACATCCTAGTTCACTCTACATCCTAGTTTACTTTACATCCTAGTTCACTTTACATCCTAGTTCACTTTACATCCTAGTTCACCCTACATCCTAGTTCACTCTACATCCTAGTATACTCTACATCCTAGTTCACTCTACATCCTAGTTCACTTTACATCCTAGTTCACCCTACATCATAGTTCACTCTACATCCTAGTTCACTTTACATCCTAGTTCACTTTACATCCTAGTTCACTTTACATCCTAGTGCAGTTTACATCCTGGTTCACTCTACATCCTAGTCCACTTTACATCCTAGTTCACTTTACATCCTAGTTCACTCTACATCCTAGTCCACTTTACATCCCAGTTCACTCTACATCCCAGTTCACTCTACATCCTAGTTCACTTTACATCCTAGTTCACTCTACATCCTAGTTCACTTTACACCCTAGTTCACTTTACATCACAGTTCACTCTACATCCTAGTTCACTCTACATTATAGTTCACTCTACATCCTAGTTCAATGTACTTACTAGTTCACTCTACATCCTAGTTCACTCTACATCCTAGTTCACTCTACATCCTAGTTCACTCTACATCCACATTCAATCTACATCCACGTTCACTCTACATCCTAGTTCACTCTACATCCTAGTTCATTCTGCGTCCTAGTTCACTTTACATCCTAGTTCACTTTACATCCTAGATCACTCTACATCCTAGTTCACTCTACATCCTAGTTCACTTTACATCCTAGTTCACTCTACATCCTAGTTCACTCTACATCCTAGTTCACTCTACATCCTAGTTCACTCTACATCCTAGTTCACTCTACGTCCTAGTTCACTCTACATCCTAGTTTACTTTACATCGTAGTTCACTCTACATCCTAGTTCACTGTACTTACTAGTTCACTCTACATCCTAGTTCATTGTACTTACTAGTTCACTCTATTTCCTACTTCATCCCACCTCCTAGTTCACTCTATTTCCTGGTTCACCCTTCCTCCGGGTTCACTCTAATTTTTAGTTCATTCTCCCCTCTAGTTCACTCTACCTCTTGTTCATCCTACCTCCTACTTCACTCTACCTCCTAGTTCATCCTATCTCCTTGTTCATCCTACCTCCTAGTTCGCTCCACCCCCTAGTTCACTCTACTTCCTAGTTCATCTTACCCCCCAGTTTACTCTCCTTCCTGCTTCCCTCTACTTCCTAGTTCACCCTACAACCTAGTTCACCCAACTCCTAGTTCACTCTACTTCCTAGTTCATTATACCTGCTAGTTCACTCTACCTACCCAGAGTATGTTTATGAAGACACTACACACAGGCTACCCAGACCATGTTTATGAAGACCCAACACACAGGCTACCCAGACCATGTTTATGAAGACACTACACACAGGCTACCAAGACCATGTATATGAAGACACGACACACAGTCTACGCAGACCATGTTTATGAAGACCCGACACACAGGCTACCCAGACCATGTTTATGAAGACACGACACACAGGCTACCCAGACCATGTTTATGAAGACACGACACACAGGCTACCCAGACCATGTTTATGAAGACACGACACACAGGCTACCCATACCATGTTTATGAAGACACGACACACAGGCTACCCAGACCATGTTTATGAAAACAGGACACACAGGCTACCCAGACCATGTTTATGAAGACACTACACACAGGCTACCCAGACCATGTTTATGAAGACAGGACACACAGGCTACCCAGACCATGTTTATGAAGACAGGACACACAGTCTACCCAAATCGTGTTTATGAAGACACGACACAAAGGCTACCCAGACCATGTTTGTAAAGACACGACACACAGACTACCCAGACCATGTTTATGAAGACACTACTCACAGGCTACCCAGACCATGTTTGTGAAGACACGACCACAGACTACCCAGACCATGTTTGTGAAGACACGACCACAGGCTACCCAGACCATGTTTATGAAGACACTACACACAGGCTACCCAGACCATGTTTGTGAAGACACGACACACAGGCTGCCCATGGTATGTTTATGAAGACACTACACACAGGCTACCCAGACCATGTTTATAAAGACACGACACACAGGCTACCCAGATCATGTTTATGAAGACACGACACGCAGGCTACCCAGGGTATGTTAATAACAGCAGTTGGATTTCATACAAAGATTGATGGAACTTGTTGTTTGTGGTAAGACCATTGCCCGCATAGTACGCACATGTGATATTTAAAATTCAAGCACCTAGTTTTCTCGGATAAGGACCAAAAACCTCGGACGGCCCCTGTACAGCTTGCGCACGTTAAAGATACCTTGGCAATTGGAAATCGAGAAGAACAGGCCCAACAGACTTTAGCCCGGGAAAAATTAAATTGAAAAAAAAAAGTATATCCCCCCCCCCCCAAAAAAAACAACAACAAAACACGCCGACCGGCGCTGCACTGTGGCGACGATATGTCTGCCCCAGTTGTAACCGGGCTGCAATGACACTAAGACAAATTCCCCAAATGGGATTAAAGAAGTAAACAAAATACAAAAACACAAAACTGTCACTTTCGAAAATAATTCAGCTTGACCACTCCGCCTAGGCAAAGACTGGCCTGGAGTTGAGATTAGAACTTCACAATTTTGACATCCAGTGCCTTAAGCACAGGGAATATACATCATACATTTACATAAATTTAAGAGTATAAAAATAAAAATAAACACCCTACAGCTCCACAGTCTTATAATATTTTAACTCAATCAATTCAGTTTTGATTCTACATCTTTGCTGATTTGATGATGGTCTTCTGTTTTAGTATTTTTGTTTACCTTTGCTTGTTGACTGAGACATGTCCCATTTTCTGTATCTGTCCCCAGAGGTTTTTGCCGTTTTTAAAGCTAAACTTTGTCAAATTTTGCCATGGAATTTGCCGGAAAAAAATGCGGCTTGGCGCTCGCCAATAAAAAAGTTACATAAGGAATTTCCAACGAGAAAAAAGGAACTTCCCCTGTGTATGAATCATTGGTTAGAGTTCCCCTGTGTATGAATCATTGGTTAGAGTTCCCCTGTGTATGAATCATTGGTTAGAGTTCCCCTGTGTATGAATCATTGGTTAGAGTTCCCCTGTGTATGAATCATTGGTTAAAGTTCCCCTGTGTGTGAATCATTGGTTAGAGTTCCCCTGTGTATGAATCATTGGTTAGAGTTCCCCTGTGTATGAATCATTGGTTAGAGTTCCCCTGTGTATGAATCATTGGTTAGAGTTCCCCTGTGTATGAATCATTGGTTAAAGTTCCCCTGTGTATGAATCATTCGTTAGAGTTCCCCTGTGTATGAATCATTGGTTAGAGTTCCCCTGTGTATGAATCATTGGTCAGAGTTCCCCTGTGTATGAATCATTGGTTAGAGTTCCCCTGTGTATGAATCATTGGTTAGAGTTCCCCTGTGTATGAATCATTGGTTAGAGTTCCCCTGTGTATGAATCATTGGTTAAAGTTCCCCTGTGTATGAATCATTGGTTAGAGTTCCCCTGTGTATGAATCATTGGTTAGAGTTCCCCTGTGTATGAATCATTGGTTAGAGTTCCCCTGTGTATGAATCATTGGTTAGAGTTTCCCTGTGTATGAATCATTGGTCAGAGTTCCCCTGTGTATGAATCATTGGTTAGAGTTCCCCTGTGTATGAAAAAAAAAATCATTGGTTAGAGTTCCCTTGTGTATGAATCATTAACTCAGTCACACACTCGGATCAAGTTTAGTCCATTACAAAAACATAAAATAATGCTAGACATAAAATATTTGTGTATAATAAATTGTGAACAGATGATTCTTCAGCTGATATAATGAGGTCGTAAACTTTTCAGTTCAATCGTTGTCTCTATTGAACATACTTTTATGGTCCTGGGGCAAAAATATGGAATATGATAGCTTTAACATGTGCAGTGTCAACAAGTAATGGTCAGTTGCCAAAAGCCCCCCCCCCACCCCCACCCCCAGCCCCATCCCCCGCCGATCTGGCAAAAATGCAGTAAAAAACAAATCTTCCCCAAAACTGTCCAGTTTTGTGTTTATGTTATGAATGATGTCGTGTTTTTTAAAGATTTTTAGTACTTTCAAAATAGTTCATGTTCTAGGTTTTGCTGTAGAAGTGTAAAAAAAATCTCTTCCCACAGAGCGAAGTTCCATTTCAGTTCAATATTAGCATTATTTCTTATTTTATTCGATTAAATTATGAAAATTCCGGCCACACTGGATTTGAGTTGAACTCACGCGAGTTGAACTTCTTTTGATCTGATCTATTTTTTTTTTAGAACCGGCACGGTGACATCATAATATTAAAATAAAACTGTTGTGTTGACTTCAGTCGCAGCGGTGCCACACCTGTGTTGACTTCAGTCGCAGCGGTGCAACACCTGTGTTGACTTCAATTGCAGCGGTGCAACACCTGTGTTGACTTCAGACGCAGCGGTGCCACACCTGTGTTGACTTCAATCGCAGCGGTGCAACACCTGTGTTGACTTCAATCGCAGCGGTGCAACACCTGTGTTGACTTCAATTGCAGCGGTGCCACACCTGTGTTGACTTCAATCACAGCGGTGCCACACCTGTGTTGACTTCAATCACAGCGGTGCCACACCTGTGTTGACTTCAATCACAGCGGTGCCACACCTGTGTTGACTTCAATCACAGCGGTGCCACACCTGTGTTGACTTCAATCACAGCGGTGCCACACCTGTGTTGACTTCAATCACAGCGGTGCCACACCTGTGTTGACTTCAATCACAGCGGTGCCACACCTGTGTTGACTTCAATCACAGCGGTGCCACACCTGTGTTGACTTCAATCATAGCGGTGCCATACCTGTGTTGACTTCAATCGCAGCGGTGCCACACCTGTGTTGACTTCAATCGCAGCGGTGCAACACCTGTGTTGACTTCAGTCGCAGCGGTGCCACACCTGTGTTGACTTCAATCACAGCGGTGCCACACCTGTGTTGACTTCAATCACCGCGGTGCAACACTTGTGTTGACTTCAATCGCAGCGGTGCCACACCTGTGTTTACTTCAATCACAGCGGTGCCACACCTGTGTTGACTTCAATCACAGCGGTGCCACACCTGTGTTGACTTCAATCGCAGCGGTGCCACACCTGTGTTGACTTCAATCACAGCGGTGCCACACCTGTGTTGACTCTGACTTTCTGTCCCGCCCCTTATTCCAATTCTCTAACAGGAAAAGATTAGTTGATCTCGATTATCCGACCAATGAAATTGAGTCAGCACCTCAACAATCCGTCACCGACTTCCCCCCCCCTCCCCCCCTCCCCCCCCCCCCCCGTTGGCGAGGCAAATAATACAGCAGGCTGATGGGCTAGGCGAGTCTAGGGGCCAACAGCCCTCGGCTGAGGTCCCCAGAAACCAAAGATCTTCTATTTAGTGCTAGGCGAATCTAGACCTCTCCATCGGGTTTTCGCACAGTCAAGCAGGTGATGAGCCCATGTGGGTGCCTACGACTACACACACAGTGTCAAGGTTAATGCTTCTGACTGCCCCTCCCTCTCAGTCAGCACTTCTCCACATCCAACCCCAAAACCCATACAGGAAAGCTGTGAGACTGTGAAGACTGCGAATTTAAAGCGAGTGGAAGACGTTGAAATTGCTGGTTCCGGTGTGACGAAGTATTTGGTCCCCCGAGGTGGAAGTTCCCCCGGAACAAACACTTCATAGTTAAAGTTCCCCTTTCCATTTCGCCAAAAATGAAGTCTTTCGATAATTTTCACTTGAAGTCTTGAAAACTTGATGAAAAGTCAACACAGAAACCCTCGAATCCTAATCCTGTATCAAGAACGTTTTTTTGACAGTTTTTTCGGGGGTGCGGGGTGGGGGAGGAGGTGACATTGTACTCGAGGAACAAATATTTTATAGCACTCCCCCCCCCCCCCTCGACTGATACTAGTAGGTAAACGTTCCCCCCCCCCCCCAGAACTTGCTTCACAGCAAACGTTCCCCCTAGAATAACTTAATACATGTACATTGAAGTAAATGTTTCCCCCGACCAAATACATGTCCCACAAAGGGAATGTGTGAATTTATGAAGCCAATAAATAAGCAAATGCATTTTACACTGCAGCCCAATTACCCATAATTTCCAGAGCTTTAAACCAAACTAAGAGAGAAAGAAGGACAAACTTGAAGGAAGACCCGTGTAACAACTGACATTGATAGTTGTTTGTTTGTTTTCTTGCTTTTCTCTTTGCCTTTCTGTCTTTCCCTGTTTTTTCTTTCAGCCTCACGTTTTCTTCATTTTCTGTTCCAATCTACATTTTAAAATAATTATCTCTTTATTTCTGTTGCGAGGGAGGGGGGGGGGGTTGTGTCAAATTTATACAAATATTTTTTTGTTTGATCGTTCGCTTTTTGTTTGTTTGTTTGTTGTTGTTTTTTTTTGCCTATTTTATTTCTTGATTTACATCTGTTTATTTGTTGCTTTTGTCGTAATATTTACCTGTAATTTTTAATATTATGTGTGTGTGTGGGTGTGTATACATAATGTGTTTATATGTGAAGATAAAACAAACAGAATGAGATAGCTCGGAATGGTCCTAACTGGACCAGAAAAGGTAGAGAATAATTATGATTGGTCGCGTAGCCCTCAGGAACAGATGATAAAATAAAGTGAAAGGAAAAGCATGTTTTTCTGTCATTTGAAATTGGGGGGGGGGGGGGGGGGGGATGTAAAACTCATGCCATACTTGGGAATATGAGACCGTCATGATCATCACATCAGCCCCAGTGTCAGCAGTCTTTCTCTTCTTCAGGGGCAGATGCAACGTCTCGACGATGGACTTTAGATTTGAAGCATTTTGAAGATTGACCATCAAGTTTGTGTTCTTTGCCTAATGCATTCTTAACTCTTTTTGGTCCAAACCATTTTGGAGTTTGATTGTCCGCTTCCGTGTGTCTTGCCTAGTGTCTTGCCTAGTGTCTTGCCTAGTGTCTTGCCTAGTGTCTTGTCTAGTGTCTTGCCTAGTGTCTTGCCTAGTGTCTTGCCTAGTGTTTTGCCTAGTGTTTTGCCTAGTGTTTTGCCTAGTGTCTTGCCTAGTGTCTTGCCTAGTGTCTTGCCTAGTGTCTTGTCTAGTGTCTTGTCTAGTGTCTTGCCTAGTGTCTTGCCTAGTGTCTTGCCTAGTGTCTTGCCTAGTGTTTTGCCTGCTGTTTTGCCTGCTGTTTTGCCTGCTGTTTCCATCCACGACTTTTGTCTTCAACCGCGTACATCTGGCATGTGATGTCTGCAGCCGAAAAGCGTTTGATTTTGTTGTGCTTTCAACGGTTTCCAGTATTCTCGTGGTTTCAATGACATTTTTCTGTTTTTCTCTGTTATCAGCAACCAGAGTGAGAATTAAATTATTGTGATAACTCACTGCCATGGGTCCTGATATCGTACAGATCAAATCGACAGGTATTTTTGAAAGGCACACCTTTCCATTTGGTATTCGAGCAGAAGATGTGACTTCCAGTGGAAATACAACAGTGTACAAATGAGGCTGGACTCATTCTTAGCCGTGCCTCTGTAGGATGCTGGAATCAAAGATACTTGGCGATGTAAATCAAAACTGAGTCGTTGATGGCCGTGGTCAGACACTCACAAAATCTGAGTTTTTATACCCTTAAATAGGACGAACCCATTTCAGTCTTAACACAATCATTTGATGAAGGAGTGCAATTTTCCAGCTTTGCTGATATATCTCTGTTTGCTAACACACCACCCCTAGACGACGTGAGTAGTCCAGTTGCCTAATTTGGACACGTCTCAGCTGAGCGGTTGAAACGTATGGCATTGTTTTTGTATGAAGTTCGTGAAACCAAGGTCATTAACCATCGTTATTTCTTTTTATTGTGAATATATGACTAAAACAGTAAATGCATGTGTGAGAGAGAGAGGGAGAGAGAGAGAGAGAGAGAGAGAGAGAAAGAGAGAGAGAGAGAGAGAGAGAGAGAGTGAGAGAGAGAGAAGGAAGGAACTGTTGTAGAAGTAGATAAGTATTACTTGCGGTAGTTATTGTTGTTGTTGTTTTTTTTTGGTTGTTGTTATCGTTGTTTTGTCTTTGCTGTCAGAGGTGAGAAGGGTAGTAAGAAACTATGTCTAAGAATGGTGTTAAGTTATGTTTTCAAAAAGTCTTTGGCTCAAAGCCTGTTGGTCCATCTCCCTGCGGCGTTCCACATAAGTTCGATAGACCTCAGCCACTAACATTCCAGGCAATGCTTTTTGATGAACCCATGACAATAGTGGGAAGGCATCGTTGACAACAACTGCAGAAATTCCTCTATACAAAAATCTCAGCTTTCTTTAACTTCGTCATGGTGCAGAGTGCTTGCAGATCTCAGTGTCCAGTTCCTCACTGACCATCTTCCTATGTCAAGGGTCTTTACTACAATAACGGCGTACATTTGTTTCCGTATGGCTTTCAAATTCAGATGATACAGCAGCGTCTCCCTCTTCCAGTCAGATGTTTCAGAACTGCACGAAGACGTGGCGGCCACTGTTTTGGTCTTCCATGACAGTTTCCAGAAATAATCGATGAGCTGCCGTGGATCTTGATCCGTGACTTCCTGTTAAGAGTTTGTTGAATATGTACTCTCCTCACTCTGGAACTGCCTGCAGCTTGTAAGTCTTTGATTCTTTGGTAAGCTTCTTTCCCAGTGTACTCTTTGCCATTTTCACGCCATGACAATCATTTTGCTTGGTTGAAGGTAATCTTTTGTTTCTCTGGAATGACCTCTGGCCTCTGTAGTTGAGTTAGAAGTTAATGTATTGAACACCGATCTGTTCAACATTTGTGTCACACACTACATCTCATGAGCTGATTATGTCCTTCTCTTGATCAGTTTGCCGTTCACACGCTGGTTTAGTGCCAGAGCATAGACTTTCCTTCCCCTCTTCCTGTACAGCGACAGTGATACTCACTTCTTGCTGGTTGTCACGGGCATCTTCCAGTACATTCACATTCTCTTGATGAGCCTCATCACTTTGCAACATTTGTATGTCCTCAGAGTACCTAAAGCGTACTCCAACGACACTTAATGAAAGGATATGTCAGTTAATTCTTCATCACTGTTGACAGGCCATTGACAGTGGAATTATTTCAGACACCTTGCATAGGACTGATGGTCCAGCGCTGGCATTTCCCTTTGGACTTGTCTCTGCCACAGCGCTCTTAAAGTTTTGGTATGGCAATGGTAGATCATTAATTTGATTGAGGAATTGTAGCCTCAGTTTCTCTCAAGATATATTCTGCTCTTTGTGTCTTGAAGGTGAACAAGGTGATTTCGATAAGCTTAGGGCTGGCTTTCATTTCTGCGACACTAACTGATCTCCGTCTCTTTAATTAATGTTGGTAGAGATGGAGCGTTTCCGTGTACCAGCCGTCATAGTTCCGCTGGTGCTCCAGCGGTGGCACCTTCCAGCGACAGCATTCTCAAGAGTTTTGGTTTGGCGATGACAGATTATTTGATTTTTGGCTTTGTTTATATTTCTTTCGACAATATAGGTTGTATGAAAATACAAAAATCAAAGACTGGCTATGATTGTAGTGAAACAGCCAAATTGTCCGTGCAACATGCCATTGGAAACTTCAAAATATCAAGGGTCTATCATGGACAGTATTTCAGTGGCCTTACGTTCTTACAAGGAGGGAGAGTGTCACAAATCCCAGACTGGGAGATGTAATAGTTTATGACAGGACAACAATCACGAACAAATAAGTTAACACTTAACAGAACAATCCATCAGACTCACACATTTATTAAACATAATTATACAGGTAATAGCGCAATTACATACATTATATTATTGAAATCAACTGCCGTACAACGGCCTTATTCTCACACACACTCTCCCTCGGATCCACAATCCGGTAGTTACTCCTAAAGGCACTTCGGCCTCAGCCTCTCCCCTCAGGGTCTTAACAGCACATTAGTAATTCACTGGCACCGCAGCCTCTCAATATCACCTTCCTATTGTCATACACCTTAGCATTCCCCTAGCACCTCAGCAGGGCAATAACACATTATCATTTCAATAGACATTATCATTTCAATAGTACATTCTCCCCTCAACATGGCAATAGTGCATTATCACATTCACGCTCATATCTACGTCCCTGTCCGTGGCCTGACTACCACGACTTTATGTGCCTCTACTGTCCTGCACTGACAGCCTCACTTCTGGCCTATGTGTGGCCTCCGGCCCTATGCTGGCCTATCCCCTGTGCTCATCGAGGTGGCTCTGCGGCCCGTCCTCGACACCTACAAGAATAACATTACATTGGTATAATACCCTACCATTTCTATTCACTCCACCTCTCCTTACAACCCATGAAGCGTACACACACTAGTTCACCTTTCACTCACCACACATCTTACGGTAACACACCTCCATCGGAGTACACACTACTCACTCGCGCTACAAATCCATGAACTCACTTTCATCTATCGCTCATGGCGCACATTGCTATATCCAATATCAAGGACTTCCACATTCCTCGCATCTACTTATTTACATCATGGTAATAGACGAATATAATATAATACATCAATCATAATAATCAATCAACGTTCTACGTACCAGTCATCACTGGAAAGACTCTCTCACTAGTCTTCTCGACTGCTCCCCTTATGTCTGCCCGATGGGCTCTTATTCACAGGTCCGTTCCGTAGGACCTTCTAACTTGCAGTGATAGTAATACAGCGCTTTCGCCTCATTCAGACCCCCCCCCCCCCACTACTCACGACAGCACGCTTATCTTACTTGTCTACCGTGAGCCATTCTTACTCTACACCCGCTCTGTAGCAATCCCCTTAATTGCACTCACTCCACTCGTGACAGAGAGGGGGTTGAAGCCAATGGTATTAAGAACGTACGGTTGTTTGGGGAGTGTTGGTTTGTGTGTGTGGTAAGGGGGGGGGCGGGGGCGGAGGAAAGCTCTTCGAGTATGAATGGCATCCTTTGATATGAAGTCGGCATGTCACATCGACAGGAGTTGTAAATGTGAAATGAAAGAAGGTAAGAATGCTGACCTATCTACATTTGCCACCGTCGGCGAACTTCAAAGTGGCTTGACGCGACATTGTGTAAGGGGATTAAACTATGATTATTGTCTACTTCTTTGAAGTCCATCTGGACCCCGAGACAGACATAAGGGAAGAAGCGCAGACTTGTTGTCTAACAATAGATTGTGTAATTGCCATCCCACCAACTGCATACAATTTGTTGGCAAAAGAAATTAATCTCAAGATTGAAAAAAATAATAATAATAATAAAAATAAGGGTGGTAAATAGCAAAATAAAACATCACAACGTCATTAATTGTCTTTTATCCTTCTGAAATAATTTAATATGTGATTATTTAATTAAATACATGCAAAGAGGAATTTGTTGCGTGGGAGCGGTCACGGTCAAATAAAAGAAGGGTGTGTGTCGCGAATGTGGTTTATAGCAAACGACTGCAATTCAAGAGGAAAACACACACTCGACGAACACACTAAACTTTCCTACTGGAATTAATTAAACAACTCAAATGAATTAGTTTTGTCAGACCTGTAGGGCCACAATAATGTATTGAGTTAGCTGAATAAGATAACGTATATAAATGAAATGACTATCAGGGTAACTGCAAAATAAGAATACGATTTTAGAATGGACTAAAAGGTCCTAGTACTGGATCAAATATAACTAATGACTCATAGGATATTTAATACAAATTATAGTCTTCGCTGTCTCAGCACACGCCAGCTCCATTGCAATGGCTCCTGTCATATATTCTAATACTGGCACTGCCTGGCTGTGACTCTAGGAGCAGACTCTCATACTGCTGGTAACATCTGAATTCTGACATACAATTACAATGCATACCATTTTTCCCTGGCTATCAAGAACCAGGGAATATCAACAAGAGCGTTGCATGGTGGACAAAGTCCGGGTAGCTATAAGCTGGAGCTCGTCATTTCTAGGCTCCTCATATAGATGGACTGCTCTACTGCGTCTCTGTTTCGATCTGGCTCGAAATTAGCCGACCACTCCGCAGTGGACACTTTTCTGCATGTGATTATGGACATAGGTATGGGCTGACTTTTATAATGTCTAGCCACCTGCAACTACCGTCCAAATCCCTAGATTTGATTGGTGCGGTCATGCGAGCTGAGCTCGCAGTATTAATTTATTCTATTGTGTAAGTCGGTTACGGCCTTGAAGACAGACAAGGTCGTCTTCTAAATAGGTTAATAACAATTAAATCCAAAAATCTTATTAACTTGACTCAGCACAATTCGTGCTTTCACGAACCACTGAATGTCAACAGTCAATTACAACCACCTCACACCCTCTAACAATGCTATTAAATCACGAACTGGAGCTGCTCTGCCATCCCTGGTTTACCTACACATATTCCTTTTTAACCATCTACAGTTTTTATGTAAAAAAAAACACTCAAAACATGTTGCTCACGAGAACAGCTCAAGGACACTTCACTAGATTTTTAAAAAAAACTCTGAATTCAACCCGTGGCCTAGCACGGCATTTATAAACTTAACCTGCTCTTGACAGTGTGTGTGGGGGGAGGGGGGAGGGTTGAATTTGCCGTTAAACATCTGCAAACACAGGCCGGTGACAATGACCAAAGGGTTAGTAGGCTATTGTTGTGCACCACCAGCTAATGACTGACCGCCAAGCACCAACAGTCTGTTGTCAGATTTGCTCGAGGGCGGCGCTAGGGATTTAGGAGTTTTTATTATGCAGACAGGTAAGCGGGGGGGGGGGGGATCTGCAATGGGGGATCAAATACTTCACATTTGCAACAAAGCGTGAACCAACCAAGAAGTCATTGTTCCGGGGAAACTTGTGCTGTGGGGGATCAAATACTTCGTCTCTCCGGGACTAAATCGATTCGTCATTTTGTATCGCTCTTTTTGTAATAATTATTGTTATGAGCTGTCGAGCTTGAATTGACCATGTCAGCCCGTTATAAATGTTCTATGTTTACTGTGCAGGTCCAATGTCTACATTTTTGTAGCGTAACAAAGGAGTGATTATTCTATTATCCCGTGTCACAGGCTACAAGTGCTGTGCCAGTGTGCCAGTGTGCCAGTGTACCAGTGTGCCAGTGAGGACAACAAGTGTTCACGCAAAGGGACACAACAAAGGAGCGCACAGGGGCCAGCACAGCTGGACACAAAGTTATCTCACATTTCTTCCCATGAACATTTTTCTCTTTCCCTACAGCGGACTCTAAGATGGCAAGAGCAATGCTGATGACGATAGGCTTTATCTTCACCCCGGGGCTGCTCCACCCCACAGGTCAGTAGGAGCAGTTTCTGTTTAAACATCAGATTAGGCGGCCCGAGCCGCGCGCAGTTGGTGTTTGTTCTTTCCCAAGTTTGAGCTCGACATGGCAAATTTTACAGTTTCTCTGAGGCAAAGGCCCATTGATGAGGGGAGACGACTGAATAATAACGAAGCTTTTTTAGGGATTGGCTGCTTTTGAATATCTCCAGTAAAGGGAGGTGTTCAATGTGGGGGGGGGGGGGGAGAGAGAATATAACATGATGTGGAGGAGGCCGATTGTTGCACCAACTGTTCAGAAGGTCATCTGAAACGGAAAGGAAACTCAACAAAGTGAAGGTGCAGAGATTGTTGCATACTCGAGGATACAAAACTCAGTGAGCAATTTAGTCACAATTATACAAGAACGTGATCTGGTTTTTACTTGAAAATTACGGTAATTATTTTGTAAGGAGAACTTGTGCAGCAAGTTTTGCAGCAAAAAAAAACAAAACAACAGTCTATCAGACACCTCGCATGAATGGCGATTCTAAAGAATGACCAACTGTGAGCATTGTCTGGTCAGATTTCTTGAACTTGTCATGGAAAGCAGAAGTGGTCAAAGGTCAGCGATTCTTTCTCCGTTTTCTCTTTCGTGTAAGGAAAGGGGGACTAATCTAGCGCAATTCCGTAAACAAACAAAAAACAAAGAATATAAAATTAACCTCTCAAATATTTGACTTAATTCACGAGTCAATCATCATGACTTCTGTGTGTGATGTGTTACACTATACGTGTTTCTGTACGTCCAACCATTCTAGCATCCAGCCATCTCACCATCCAACCATTCTAGCATCCCGCCATCTCATCATCCTACCATTCTAGCATCCAGCCATCTCACCATCCAACCATTCTAGCATCCAGCCATCTTACCATCCAACCATTCTAGCATCCAGCCATCTCACCATCCAACCATTCTAGCACCCAGCCATCTCACCATCCAACCATTCTAGCATCCAGCCATCTCACCATCCAACCATTCTAGCATCCAGCCATCTCACCATCCAACCATTCTAGCATCCAGTCATCTCACCATCCAACCATTCTAGCATCCAGCCATCTCACCATCCCACCATTCTAGCATCCAGCCATCTCACCATCCCACCATTCTAGCATCCAGCCATCTCACCATCCCACCATTCTAGCATCCAGCCATCTCACCATCCAACCATTCTAGCATTAAGCCATCTCACCATCCCACCATTCTAGCATCCAGCCATCTCACCATCCAACCATTCTTGCATCCAGCCATCTCACCATCCAACCATTCTAGCATCCAGCCATCTCACCATCCAACCATTCTAGCATCCAGCCATCTCACCAATCCACCGTTCTAGCATCCAGCCATCTCACCATCCAGCCATTCAACAATCCAAATATTTAACCCTCCAACCACCGACTACACCAGACCTGAATGACATTGTGTAGATTTCACGCATATCCCAAGAAGGCACTGTGCCTGCGGATCCGTGAAAGAAATATTATCTGACATGGACCCACAGCACATCGTGTCCTTCTGAAAGAGACTAGGATCTACAACTTGATTTAAAAACTTTACTTACAAACTTCTTTTCAGATGCGGACAAAACAGCTCTTGAGAATGTTAACAATATAATAAATTTGTACGGAACTTTTTAATTCTTTATGTGAAATTTAAATTGATGAAATTCTGAACACCAAAAAACATCAATGAAATACCGAAACAAACCTTGAAAAGTGCAAAGTGGCCGTTATCGTGCTGGCGAGCAGTAAACCCAAATTGAAACACACAAACCAACCATCCAACCATATAACTAATTAAACAATTAGCTACTTAACCGACAAACAAGTTAAGAAAATAACTAGCCAAAATATCGGCATCGAACGGATCTGTCCACAACTGATACGGTTAGCCAACTAATCTACAGACCGACTGACCAACCACCGATACCACTAGTTCATTAAACAGCCGGCTTATTCATTCCACAGATTCGGCAATGACAGTTTTCCCAGAAACCATTGCAGTGGACCTTACCCAGTCGTTAAATCTCAACTGTTCCTTCTCCTATCAACCGTCCAGGAAGATAGCCAGCCTGATTTCGATCGTCGTGTCCAAAAGTGACAGCAGCGAGATTAGGAGCTCTGCCTTTAAGGACCTGGCATCCGTTAATCAACTGACCCCAGACAAGGTCACGATCATAACACCTTCTAACGCAACCATCTCTGGACACGTCAGTTCCGTCGGTACGAGTTATCTCAGCTTTGACTGGGCTTATCCACGGAAAGAAGAAGCAGGAATTTTTCGTTGCAGAGCTCTGGGCCTTGACAAATTAGGTCGCTCCACCTCGGAACATTACACTTCAAAAGTGACCGCTAGCAAACCAACACTAGATCAGGTGATTGATGTGGTCAAACTTCAACAAATGCGGATGGACGTAGTGTTGAATGTTTTACTCGACATGAGTGCAAAGATGAAGTTTGTTGACGAGAATTTCCGTACCTTCAGCAAGGAATTTGGTGAAGAAATGAAGGAGTCGAAGATGTTCAAGTACAAACTAATGAAAATGGTTGCTAAAGATTTCATCAAATCTGATGAATACCGAGGTAAATATTACCTAGTCTCCAAGGAAGAACCGGTTTCTGACGACTTGGCTGATTCTTCATGTAGCCTTCATAATGGATACTTGGCGGAGATTGATGACTCCGATGAACACGCTTTTGTCAAGCATTTTCTCCACACAGCAGCACCGAAGAACAAGAAATACGTGTTGGTCGGTGGTAGAAAATCAGACAAGAGCGGGTTTTGGGTTTACCCTCGCAGTGGGAAGATGGTGGGTTACACCGAGTGGTCGGTGGGCAAACCGAGCAACTTCAAGAGTGGATGCCTTTACTTACGCATAAAGTACGACTGGAAGTTTGGGGATTATAATTGTCAAAGTCCTGGGGGATATAATGCTTACTTGTGTGAAATTCCCAAACCTTTCCACCGATTGACATAATTAATAAAGTAAGACGTGAACTGATCGAGCAAAACTACTGCATAAATCACAATTCATTGCATGGTTGTTGTTGTAGTTATTGTTGTTGTCGGAGTAAAAAAGTTATTGATGTTTGAGTTTTTGTTGCAGCTGCTGTTGTTTTTGTTGTTGGTATCCTTTACTTGTCTTGTCCAGCACGACGCCAGGAAGAGAATGGTGACAAATCAATACTAGATAATACCAACTAAAGGGACGGAGGAAGAAAATTGGTGACGTCATATAAACAGTTGAATTCTTTGTTCTAATTCAGTCTGAGCCTGAGACATTTTAACATGTGTGCTTGTGTGTATGTGTGTGTTTCTGAGCACAGGATAAAACAACATCTTGCATTCTAGAAAGTTAGATAGAATAGACCAGTCGCAAATCAACGAATGTGTAGATCTTACAGAGGATGAGCAAACTTCAACGACAAAACTACAAAAACCACACACACGGCAAACTACAACCACACACACCAAACTACAACCACAAACAGCAAACTGCAAACACACACACACACAGCAAATTGAAACCACAAAAATAGCAAACTACAACCACACACACAGCAAACTACAACCACACACAGAAACTACAACTACACACAGCCAACTGCAACCACACACAGCAAACTACAACCACATACATCAAACTACAACCACAAACAGCAAACTGCAAACACACACACACAGCAAACCGCAACCACAAAAATAGGAAACTACAACCACGCGGAAAGAGCAAGGCACAACCACACGGATACAGCAAACTACAACCATACACAGCAAAATGCAGCTACACACACACACTCACAAGGCCGCTGCCCGGGAACAATTCTAGAAAGCTAATCCTACTACAAGAATAAAGAAAAAAAAATTACGCGTAAATGCCAAGGGCAGAGAACCTCCTAAAATAAAGCCCTAAACACACAAGCGAGGAATAAGATTAAATTAAACTCCATGTATTTTCCCACCGGTGAGTGATAAAGATAATAATTATTAATCCATCTATTTTCTTACCGATGAGGGATAAGAAAATCTCCCGTCCCGTTAATTTTTCTCCACTGACAGTACATTTGGTGAGTTCTATGATTGTCACAGGGTGTTGCAGGACTTTTGATAACTGTGATAGTTACAAGCGATAATATTATGTTGGAAACAGAACTTTCTCATAATTATACTCTCACAGACTTTCTCATAGACCAAGAAAAAGAAAAAAACAAAAGCTTTCATCTAACTTCATCAAGACCAAACAAATTAATTCTGTCTCGCACTGTCTTCGTTTTTAGAGTCTTGATGAAACATCTACAGTTATCCCGACGGTGCATCAATCAAATTTTCCATAAGGAAACACAACTCAATTTTTTAAAAAAAAAGTCTGAATGAGAGGGTTGCACGCGCCTCAATATGCATGACTTTCAGGTTTCTTAGAGACACGGAAGTATTAAAATCTTCAACATGAACCCTGGGCCTTTACGATCGATACGTTAGATATTTCACCGTATTAATAATGAGGGGTGCTTTCAATAAAATGTGACTACCGTGAACAAAATTCATACAGCTTTGCTGTGTGCAATTTAGTTTTGTTATAATCATATATTAATTATATTATTTCTTATTTCAAAGGTATAATTATATCATCATGATCATCATCGTGACGTAAAAGTTAATGTGATTTGAAGCATCTTATGAATGGGGATGGGTAGATCATGTAAACCATTTCGATTTAAAACGAAACTGTTACAATTGTTACTAATAATACACGAAATCCGTCGAACAATGCATACTGTTTATTAACGTACAATAAAAAAAGAATGATACCTACACAATGCTACTTTTGATCAAGAAGGAAAGGTTGGGGTTAGGATTGAGGTTAGAGTTAGGTTTAGAGTTAAGGGTTGGGGTTGGGATCTGGGTTAAGGTTAGGGTTAAGGTTAGAGGTTAGGGTTAGGGTGTAGGGTGTAGGGTTAGGGGTTAGGGGTTAGGGTGTGGGCTTAGGGTGTAGGGTTAGGGGTTAGGGTGTAAGGTTAGGGGTTAGGGTGTAGGATTAGGGGTTAGGGGTTAGGGTTAGGGTTAGGGTTAATTATATTATTTCTTATTTCAAAGGTATAATTATATCATCATGCCCATCATCGTGTCGTAAAAGTTAATGTGATTTGAAGCATCTTATGAATGGGGATGGGTAGATCATGTAAACCATTTCGATTTTAAACGAAACTGTTGCAATTGTTACTAATAATACACGAAATCCGTCGCACAATGCATATTGTTTATTAACATACAATAAAAAAAGAATGATACCTACACAATGCTACTTTTGATCAAGAAGGAAAGGTTGGGGTTAGGATTGAGGTTAGAGTTAGGTTTAGAGTTAAGGGTTGGGGATGGGATCTGGGTTAAGGTTAGGGTTAGAGTTAGGGTTAGGGTTGGGGTTAGGGTTGGGGTTGGGGTTGGGGTTTGGGGTTAGGGTTAGGGTTAGGGTTAGGGTTAGGGTTAGGGTTAGGGTTGGGGTTAGGGTTAGGGTTAGGGTTGGGGTTTAGGGTTAGGGTTAGGGTTTAGGGTTAGGGTTAGGGTTAGGGTTCGGGTAGGGTTAGGGTTAGGGTTAGGGTTAGGGTTAGGGTTTAGGGTTAGGGTTAGGGTTAGGGTTAGGGTTAGGGTTAGGGTTAGTGTCTCCAGAGACTATATTAGTATAGTAATTGCCATACAGTAAGCAGTCCAGATCTTAGATATATAACTAATTAGTAGATAATTAGCGAGAACAGAAGTCCATGATATTATAGGAAACCTAGAGCTAGACTTGTAATGAAGTATTATTGATTATGGATTTGATGCTGCTAATATTTATCCTTACTACATAAATAGATCTAGTCGAAATTGTTAGTGTACTTAATGTAATTAAAATGTGGCCCTGCAGGTCTGATTGTTGAAATTTACCCACTTTGTTCTTTAGTATTTGACATGGTATAGAAGTTAAGATTTAAAATTTAATGTTAAAAATATGCAGTCGAACAAACACACCAACACAACATTATAATAACATTGCAGTGGGATCATAACAAAGGGGATATTTTACTGGATATCATAGAACATCCAGGGGGTTCAAATAGGATGGGGATATTCCGTGATGTCCCACCGGCCCTGATGAGCCAAGTGCGTGCAAAAAACAAATTCTTAAAATCCAAAACGATTGCCATTATACTTGTCCTGGGGTACATGCACAATCATTTCCGTGGCATCTATTGCCTTAAAGCCCAGATTTTCATGAAGTCTTAAAGAAATGTCATTTTTCGCCAGACACCATGCCATTGCGGGTAGACCGTCCAGGAAATATTTGTGTGCCAGTTGACTGGTGATGACTTTTGCCAGATCCCGTCTCCTGGCTTCAGGCATGACGTACAGCATTCCCATATTACCAGACTCTGTCCCCATTTCATATCCGAGACATTCGCCGTTTCTGAAATAAAGTAAAGTACATGCATTATACCTTTAGTTGTGCCTGTGACTGAAAAGAAAGGTTGAACTCCAATTTTGTAGAAAACTGAGACTAATTAATGAGCGTCTGCGATACCGTCCAATCTTTCATTGGAAGAAAAGCCTGTCTTTCTCGGGATGAAATAATATAATATACATTAAAATTTTCTCTGAGGCATTGAAAGAAAAAAAAACAATGTTCACAAAAACAATCAAAACAGTTTCATGTTCCAGCTTTCGTGAGCTTAAAAAAAGATGAAAACCTGCATTTTTTTATTAGGATTTGAGAACAACTACTCATCTCTGTCTCTCTCTCTCTGTCTCTGTCTCTCTCTCTCTCTCTCTCTGTCTCTCTCTCTCTCTCTCTCTCTCTCTCTCTGTCTCTGTCTCTCTCTCTCTGTCTCTCTCTCTCTCTCTCTGTCTCTGTCTCTCTCTCTCTCTCTCTCTCTGTCTCTCTCTCTCTCTCTCTCTCTCTCTGTCTCTGTCTCTCTCTCTCTCTCTCTGTCTCTCTCTCTGTCTCTCTCTGTCTCTCTCTCTCTCTCTCTCTCTTTCTTTCTCTCCTTTTCTCCGTTCTCTCTCTCTGTCCGTGCACGTGCACTTACATCTTTAACTCACGAAGAGTTTACAATGTGCGACCACTGGTCAACTTACTTGTCAAACAGTCCTACAGATGGCAAGGTTTTGACTAATTCGCTGACATACACATCAGCATAGCGACGTCTATGTGTCCATGTTGAGGCTATGTAGTCAGTGTCAAGCTTGGAATCCAGCGGTCTCATCGTTAACCCTTCGGGGACAGGTCTGATATAGAACAAAATAATCCTGATATTGAGTTTTAGGTCTTTATTTTTGGAGCTTCGCTGCACTTGACATTTACATCCCACTCTTTTTATTTTTATTTTTCTTGTTCGTGTGTTTTTATGGTAGGGATTAGGGTTTTTTTCTTTTTGTTGTTGTTGTTGTTGTTTTAATTTTGGTCTGGACGGCCGGACTTGTCAGGCCTCCTCTTTTCGTCTCACAGCTGCCAAAGTATAATTATATTACGTGCGCAAAGCGCACACGGGCCCTCCGAGTTGTTCGTCCTCATCCGAGAAGGCTAGGTGCTCGGTCCTACCTACCATAGGATCAGGGACAGGAATTTTCCCCAAAAATTCCAACATACTTGCGCCCACCGGGAACTGAACCCGGTATCTTCAGCATGACAAGCAAGCACCTGATAATCAATAATCCTCATATTTGTTCTATTCCACAGACAATTACAAAGCGCTGTCCCAATCATCCCTTTTATAAAGAATTCGCGGCTGACATTAAATTATTATGTGTAGCAAATACAAAGCCAATCCGATAACAAGGTCAAAAGTATGCACGAAGTAAGGTACATGTCGGTTCAGAAGTAGTTTACATCATCACTCCTCCTTTAGGTTTAGATTGGTTAGAAATAGGCTCAAATCGCGACACCAGTTCTTGTTTGTTCCAATTCCACTTTTGCACAACTGAAGGTCTCTGGTATTACCATAGATCGTGGAATACCTAGATGATCCACTCCCTTCTTCGCCTTTGTTGTTAAAACGTCCGCGCGGCACAGCCAGCCCGAGACCTATTTGCGCGGAAAGCGATCCCGTTGGCTTACCCGAGACACAAGGCGTACTCTAACCAAGGCTTATGTTAGCGATCACCACACTATTATTTTCTTGTCTTCTACATCCTCTCTCCTCTTCTCTCTCTCTCTCTCCCTTTCTCTGTCTTTCTCTCTCTCTCGCATACGCAACACAGAAGCTGTCTGTATGTGCGATAATATCAATAATTAACGCACTGATTTTACAGATCTAGAACACTGACAAAAAATTAGTGACTTGTTATAAGGGCGTGAGGTTACGAATCTGAGTGCAGGGGTTGTTTGAATATTTCATGATCAAGCATGTAAGGCATATAAGCAAACAGGACAGTAAAAAATCGAATGAAAGCATGCCAAAATAAAAATAATAGAATAATGAAAGATGGGAAAAAATCCATAAGAAGAAGAAGAAGAAAAAAGCATGCACTAAGGACAAAGATTGGTATCGAAAGAAGAAGAATCAACTCTTGAACTTGGTAAATTGGCAAAAAGAAGATGGACAAAAGACAAATTATTACGAAGGGCAAGTAAACTACAAAACATTAGACCTAATTAAAACAACCTTAACAATGACAGTTCAAACACAGCTTATGAAACACTTGAGGCTTAACTTTAGCAGTAAGTGAGTTTCAGGGTTTTTTCTGTTCCTCTTTAATCCAACTCTCGTGAAGGATTGGTAGAAAAAAACAAAAAACACACAAACAATCATCTAGTCTAGATGTCGGTTACAGGCTGATACATTATGTCAAGGCCATTAAAAAGGCATGAATGGGACCTACTGCTGTTCACAAGTAGAGATCTTGACTAGACTAGATTTAGCAAAGTAATTATCCTTAGATCAACGAAATCAATGTTATTGCTACTTTTTACCGGTCATGATCTTTAGGAAATCTAAAGAAGGAAAGATTCTGATGATGCTGTCTTGAATTAGTGCATCCGATAACTCCACACTGTTGACTTTTTGAGCGCCTCTTTGTATCAGAGGTCGCCATTGTTAACACAGCAGTGCCTGACTGTCCGCGCATTCTCGTAGGGTGCGCCGGGGGCGAGCAAGGACGCTATTTTCAGGGAGTGGATCATCTAGGTATTCCACGATCTGTGGTATTACTGGCCGACCCGCGCAAGATAAATCTTGCAAATTTTCCATGTACCAAGCCCAACCGTATATCTAGATCTAGGCTACAATAAAACGGCATTTGGATTTGACGCAATGACTAATAGAACTTACACTTATAATACACCACAATTTCACGCAGAAATACACAGGTGATGAGGTTGATTTTCGACCACCAATTTGAAAAGAGAGGTTAAGGACGTAATTTCTGGTCACACTTTTCGGTTCTATCCAATGAAAATGAGTCTCTATTCTTGCGGCTCAAAAAAAATGTTAATATAAATAATAGTAAAGTCTGACTTTTGTTCAAAATGAATGTGTCCACGTAACTCTTCGTCAAAAATTGATGCAGTACACCAAGTTTTATAATTTTTTATGGCGTAGTCGCGAAGTTTTGCTTGATTACAGGTTCACCCTCTAGCTCAATTATAGTCAAAATTGGGCAAAAAGAAAAGGTTGTATGTTGCAAAACCCCGCGTGAGAAATAAAACCCAACAATACAAAGCAAACTAAAGAGAAGACAGAAAGTACACAAAAATTTCGGCTTTCGCCTTTTTCAAGTGAAAAAAAACGAACAATAAAAGACTTCAAAATAAAAGGAAACAGAGAAGCACAATACAGCACAAAGAGGTATGCGGGGCTTCGCAACATACAACCTTTTCTTTTTGCCCAATTTTGACTTTGCTTATAGCCCTGCTGCGACCCCACAGTTTTTCTGTGGTTTTTATGATAGCTCAATTATAGTAAGACTCGCTGAGTATCCGTTCGATGAACTTTTTTTTTTTTTTTTTGGTAAAACGCCGGTGGAATAAGAAAGGCTGCATAGATAGCTTATAAGAAGAGATTTAACAACAAAGGACACCACTTCAGACCGAAAGGAATAAGAACAAAAGTCAAGATGCGTAGGGTCATCCCCAAAACTCAGCGATAGGACAGTACACAGTGTGCAGTGGTGCGCACCGAAAATTTTCAGGAAGTGATGATGTCATGGGCCCATAATGCGCATGCGCAGCTTCAATGAAACCTTAAAATGGCGAACCATGACTCGAAGTAGATCTTAATGATGCCGAAACAATGAAAAATGAAACGTAGAAGCCTGAACATTTCTTAATTTCTAATATCATCATCATCATCATTGCCTTTCTCACCCTGGATCAGGGTATAGGCCACCAACAAACACTTTCCATCCCTCTCTATCATGGGCCAGCCTCTTTACATTATTCCAAGTCTTTCCGCTTCGTTGCACATCATTTTCTCTGGCTCTTCTCCACGTTCCGCGCGGCCTTCCTCTTGATCTCTTGCCCTGGGGATTCCAATCCAATACCTTCTTCGTGATGCTGTTTCCTGGCCTCCTAAGAGTGTGGCCGATCCATCTCCATCGCCTCCTACCAATTTCCTCTCTGACTGGGCTCTGTCTTGTTCTTTTCCATACAATTTCATTGCTGACCTTGTCTGTCCATCTGATCTTAAGTAGCTTCCTCAAACATCTGTTGATGAAAACTTGGATTCTCTTTATGCAGGCCTGAGACGCATTCCAAGTCTCACATCCATACAACAGGACTGACTTCACGTTCGAGTTGAATATCCTCAGCTTTGTTATAGCCCATGTTAATTTCGCATTGATAAATTGCTGTTGTGCAAAGTTTGAAGCCTGAGTGTGATGCGGTTCTTGAGCCTTAGGTGACCGAAGTTTCGAGTTGCCAAATTATATATTACTAGATGAGCTACCGGGCATTGCCCAGAATAAACAATCATTGTGATCCCCCCCCCCTCTCTCTCTCTAGTATAATAAAAGTAATAAACTACAGTCTTGTTTCATAACTCATGCGCACCACAACATTACGCACCAAACTGAACGCTTGATACGGTTACTTTTTATGACATGCACGGCACTATATATTACGAAACAAACATGCAAAAATACAGATGTTGCATAGCAATAAACATTGTTATTTTTTAAAAATACAGGCTTGAAGTAAACAACTTTTAATTATAGCCATCATCTTCCTTATCTCAATTGCCACCTTCCTGCCAAATATAAGGCCTGAAGAGTGTATAGTTTGGTCAGTTAGTCATGCCAAAGGTTGCAAGTTACTGAAATATATAATAGATATAATAATATTAATAAAAGTGAAACCTTACGACAATGGCAGCGCGCCTTTCGCTACTCCTCTGTTAATGCTGATTCGGTGGCCCTCAGATTTTACACAGCGCTCAGTATAGACTGTCGTCGTGTCCCCAGCACAAAAAATACCAAAAAAATTAATAACTCGCAGAATGTTGTATTAGTTTCTAGGTTGCGACACATTGGCGTTCGGTCTATTATTTCGGCAAATTACTGTAACTAAGATTGGTTCCGGTAGAGACTGTATCACACTCACAAAACAACTTCCGGTTAGGACTGGTTTGAATGATGAGATTGAGTTCTAAGACTATCAAGTATAAAACTTTGTATGTGTGTTCTCAATGTGCCTAGACCAGGAAAAAGAAAGGGTCTGGAATTGGGAGATTGACGCTGCAGGGCCAAAAGTACAGGTTTGTGTTTTCAATATGCCGCCTAGGAAAATATAATATTTCTTTTCCATTAACACATGACGTTATCACTTTCTGCGATGTGCAAACAAACTAACCCGTGCGCAAATCATAGCCATAATTTGACGGGTGCTGGCGGGACGCGCAGGACGTCAAAGCGCAAAGGGAGAGCAGTAAAACGTATCTAAAAACAAACAAACAAAAATAAAATAAAGCTAAAGAAACAGGCAAAATGAAGCCGGTCCGTAATAATCACCCAGAACTGAAACTAATAAATCGAATTATCCCGGGCAGGGTCGGGAACTCAGCTAGTCTATATTAATAAAAGTGAAACCTGACGACAATTGCAGCGCGCCTTTCGCTACTCCTCTGTTAATGCTGATTCGGTGGCCCTCAGATTTTATACAACGCTTAGTATAGACTGTCGCCGTGTCCCCAGCACAGAAAATAAAAAAATAATTAATAACTCGCAGAACGTTTGTATTAGTTTCTAGGTTGCGACACAGTGGCGTTCGGTCTATTTTTTCGGCAAATGTACGTAATTGAGATTGGTTCCGGTATCTGTATCACACTCACAAAACAACTTCTGGTTAGGGCTGGTTTGAATGATGAGATTGAGTTCTAAGACTATCAAGTATGAAACTTTGTGTATTCTCAATGTGCCTAGACTAGGAAAAAGAATGGGTCTGGAATTGGGAGATTGACGCCGCAGGGCCAAAAGTACAGGTTTGTGTTTTCAATATGCCTAGGAAAATATTATAATATTTCTTTTCCATTAACACATGACGTTATCACTTCTCCTGCGATGTGCAAACAAACTAACCCGTGCGCAAATCATAGCCATAATGTGACGGGTGCTGGCGGGACGCGCAGGACGTCAACGCGCAAAGGGAGAGCAGTAGTAAAACGTATCTAAAAACAAACAAACAAACAAAAATAAAATAAAGCTAAAGAAACAGGCAAAATGAAGCCGGTCCATAATAATCACCCAGAACTGAAACTAATAAATCGATTTATCCCGGGCAGGGCCGGGAACTCAGCTAGTATATGATAAATAGATAGAATAAATCGGAACTGTGAAACAGCTCGATAAGTGCCACAACGCACTTCAAACAAGTGTGAAAGAATGCATTTGTTATACGTCTTCCGTTTACTAAAAGATCTCCCGTTTGTCAGAAAATGGAGATAGAACAAATGCGACTAAGGTCGCGAAGTGGTCATTCGGACAAACTTTAAAATAAAAATACTTTGGAAAGGCGATGGGCTGGGAGCAAAAGGCAATTAAATGTGAAAGATAATGAAACATTCAAACAGTCCATGCAAACGGCTACTGACTTAACGCTTTAGAACATTAAAGTCTCAACATAAAGATCGTCTCATGGCTGTACACCCGCACAGGAGGGAGAAGGTGAAACAAAACAAGCGCATCATTGTCCATCTCACGTTCCAGCGTATCGATGATTTGGCGGATTTGCGTTACGGCCAATGTATCATCACTCATAATGAGATTTATATTGTCACAAAGTGGCGTGTAGGATATCATTAATCGGTTTGAAAGCATAAGGAGGAACGTTTTTCTCTCGGGCACGTCTGTTCATAAGAAATCTCACTTTCACCACAACTTTTGAAACGCTCTGCTGTAAAATGGGACAATTGTTGATGCGTCAAGACAAAATGTGGCAAAAAGAAAAAAGCTGTATGTAGCAAAGTCTCGCGGATTATGTGTCTGTCTTTTTCCTTTGCGTTTTATTGAATCTTTTCTATATTATTTCTTAGGTGGGGCTTCGCTACATACAACTTTTTCTTTTTGCCACATTTTTCCTTTGTTTCAAGCCTTGCTGAGACCCCACAGATTTTCTGTGGCTGGTATAATATTTCATCAATTTTGATACTCCAGTACGTGTCCATCAATTTTGATACTCCAGTACGTGTTCATCAATTTTGATACTCCAGTACGTGAGATGGTGTGAAAAGCATATCTAGTGTACCTCAATACAGGGCGCGTTGTGCAAATATTACACAGTGACCCACCTACCTCAGTTCCACGTCTCCAGGATACGCGATCATTGCACAACAAAGATGTCGTATTGGAAATGGTTCTTTACTGCCATGATCTTTGCTCACTTTCGCGAAAATATCACCCATTTCATGGGAGATTCCTGTTGTGTATATATTTGTAAAATGGTGAGAATGATTACAGGGTGGAAATCGAATCACGGAATGGGGAATATACAAGCATTCAGGCATGCAGCTTAAATGATCGACTAACAGACATGTGAAAGCCATGACAAATAGACAGGCAGGCAGACAGACAGACAGATAGATAGATAGATAGATAGATAGATAGATAGATAGATAGATAGATAGATAGATAGATAGATAGATAGATAGATAGATAGATAGATAGATAGATAGATAGATAGATAGATAGATAGATAGATAGATAGATAGATAGATAGATAGATAGAGTGGGTGGGTGGGTACATGGATAGATGGATGTATGGATGGATGGATGGATGGGTGGATGGATGGATGGATGGATGGATGGATGGATGGATAGATGGATGGATGGATGGATGGATGGATGGATTAATAGTGGAACATTAGATGTACGCTTTTGTTTTTGCAAGAAACACATGTTGCTATGGATAGGCCAAGAGTTTACGTTTCTCAAGGTGGGGCAAACGCCCCACCAATGAGGCATGGCAATATTTAGGGGGGGGGGGGGGGCTTCAGAATGAGGTGAATTTATATATACTGTATACTAACTTCGCCCGATCATGGTGGGGGGGGGGGCATGTTTTGGGGGGGGGGGGGAACTAAAGTAGGCCAAGAAGCTCGAGAAGCTCTGATGTACTATGTCTTCCACGGCCTACGCTGTTTAACAATAGCATCAACTATGTTGAATCTTAACCCACCTCTCTCTCTCTCTCTCTCTCTCTCTCTCTCTCTCTCTCTCTCTCTCTCTCTCCGTCTCTCTGTGTCTCTCTTTCTGCTTGTCCCTCTCTCTATACATGTCTCTCCCTCTGTCCATCTCTCTCTTTCCGTCAGTCTCTCACTGTATCTCTCTATGTCTATTGTCTGTGTCTCTCTATCTCACACACACACACCACTCCCTCTCTCTTTCTCTCTCTCTCTCCCCCTCTCTCTTTCTCTCTCTCTCTCCCCCTCTCTCTTTCCAACTGAGAATGTGTCCCTGCAATCCAGGTACATTTATTTTTGTTCGACTCCTCTTCCCTCCCCCCTTACCACCCCTCACCCCCAAATTACCCGTTTAAAACCTCTGATCTAGAAACTAGAAATTTCCCCCAATAATGTACGGACTTTTACTCAAATTGACGGCGTCACACTGCATTAGGGTCTCCATTTTGGTGATGTAAATGAAATACATTATGCTGTGGCCGCGCAAGGAATGATGACTTACCAAAGGCAATACAAGGTTCTGTCCAGTCTATGAAATTCGGCCATCTCAGGAGAATTTCGGCGTGTTTCTTGTCTGGAGCGAATACACAGGTTGGCCTAGGCCTTGTGTAGTAATTCTTTGCCTGATAATAAAAGTCCGTAGCGAAAACATTTTGAAGTGAAGATCCAAATGGAACGACCATGGTCCAATTTTAAAGGTGTTTGGGTTATTTAAAAAAATCATTACACTACCTATTTTCCCCAAATAGTCCAGTTTTTTTTCTGCTAAAGCAAAGCATCAGTCTGATGAAACAGGTTGCATTTCTTTATCTCCATTAACAATGCAGTTTGGGGACTTTCAAACTTAGAATATCGATTTTTTTTCAGGTCCATGGATATGTGACCCATCTGGGTCTTCAAGTGGTTGCCTCTAGATCAATGATTCTCAAACGGGGGTGGGGGAGAGACGGGAGGATTTTATTCCCATGGAGGGGAATTTCAAATCTAGTGGAGGAATTTTAGCCAGACGAGAAACTGAGGAAGAAATCGCGAATTTAGTTGTCGTTTGTTCTATCTCCATTTTGTGAAAAACTGGAGATCTTTTCATATGTAGCAGACATATAACAAATGCACACTTTGGCATTAGTTTAAAATGATTCGTGGCACTTCTCAAGCTGTTTCACAGTTCCGGTTCATTTTAACTCCTTATGATAATACTAAATCCTCAAATGTTTATCTATAACACTACTGACTGCCCATACCTCCGGATGAGGGTTGTGAGTAGTGTTGTCGTGTGATGCATAATAATTAGGTGGTGAGCCACCAGTGTGGGGCCTACGAAAGCCTTGGTCTGGCTTACCCCTAAGAGCTACTCATGCAAGATGATTTGCATTAATAGTTCCATTCCCTTGTAATAAAAATCATATAAGAATTTATTCATAAATTATTTATTCTGTGCATAATTAGGGCATTATTTTTCCTCTAGAATTTTTTATGAAAAGTTAATTGACTTACGTTTAAGGCACCAGAAAATATACAAATAATATCTGCATTTTGTTTTTCAATCAAATTCGGTAGCTATACTTGGTCGCATAGGTCTTGCTGCAACTTTTGAACCGCTGGAGATAATTGCATGAAATAAATAGCCTTGTCATCTTTAATTCAAGTTCTATTGATCCCATAAATGACCTAGATCTACAGGAGTATTTTATTTCGGGCAAGATAAGAACGGTCAAAGTTCAGAAGTTACAGCCGTTTAGAGTTTGTTGCGAGATTTATGCGGTTTTCAGCAACATCGACAACCCCGAAGAGAAAATGCCATTCACTATGAGTTCTACTTACCCTGCATGTATCATCTGGCAGACCCTCCCCAACAGCGAGGATCTCTGAGGCCGATTTCAAAACATGGAATGTTGGACCCGTCCACCGTCCAGCCAAGATCTCTCTCACGGAACCGTAAAACTGCCGATTTCATTAAATTAGATGTATAAACAATATTAGTAAGTCTGTATTTTCAAAGGCAGTATGACCAAAGATACTAGAAACGATAAGATGAGACAGCTCGAAGTTTTCGCGTGCACTGGTATTGCAGCGCCACCTTAGCGACTTGTGCGTGAGAGATGTACACAACTCCATTTTTTACAAAGCCGAATAGAAAAAATGCTTCCTTTTGTTCAGTGTTCAGCTCTCACCGTAGACCCTGCTGGAAGTAGCTTACTTCGTAATAATAAAATAATTCGTTGTTGGTATATTCTGGCTATTTTTTTCCTTTTTAAATGTGGCAACAATTTCACAATCGTTTTATTCATTTAAATTCATACCGAAGATAGATCCCAAGACCCACTATACCAAGACGGTGCAATCGATCGTTAAATACAAAGGCGAAGAGTTCCGCCGCGTGCGTTCTCTGCTAGACTGACCCAGCGCGTATGATGTGCTCAGTCATGGCTCGGTTAGCAAAGATTTAATGGTGGCATGAAGTACAGTGATAATAATATTTTCTTTATGTCCCATTGGATGAGATGAGATTAATAGACTACCAAGATTACCAAGAACTGTACAATAGATCATCTATTCAAAGAATTAATTTAATGATTAAAGCAAATAAATGAGTATAAACTGCAAAACTTTGAATGAAGTTCTTACATACATAAAACCAAAGGGGAACTGTACAAGTACATCTTCTAATCTTATGAAAAAGTGTAGGGATAACCAGGGTAGCGGAACAAGAGGAATGAAGTAGGAAAAGAGACCAGATGGGCCATTATTTAAATGATTAAAGCAAATAAATGGGTATGGAGCACAAACTTTGAATGAAGTTCTCACATACGTCAGACCAGAGGGGAAATTCACATCTAATTCTATGAAAAAGTGTAGAGATAACCAGGGTAGCAGAAAAAGGGTAATGAAGTAGGAAAAGTGACCAGATGGGCGATTTAAAAAAATCAACAAAAACTCAACAAAATCCAGCCGCAGTATTCTGATGACAATGAACGTTGAAAAAGTGTTACTCATGTTGCAGCTTCTTCAGTTTTCCAACTCTCTTTCCTGAAATTTTCTGTTTTGGGGAGCTATTTCTGATTGAATTTCTATTGCTTGAAGATTAATAAGGAAAAAGGAAAGAAAGAAACAAACAAACAACAACAAAACACTTCCTTTAAAAGAAATTCGGGATGATGAAGTGGAAAAGTTCATTCACATAATTATTGATTGTACATATGGGATTCCTTAGCTTTGAGAAAGTTTATCAGTATTTGATCGATGACCTTTTCGGCTTCCTCAAACAAACAAAAAGACGATGCCGTTATACCGAAAGTTGAATTAGCAATTAGATTTTTACGCCCCTCCCTCTCCACAAACACAAACACAAACACAAACAGCTGATGATCTCCATAGCACACATGCACTAGTCCAAACACAAAAATATTGGGACTGTATGAGGAATGCAAAGGTGTATACGTCTGAAGTCCAATTTACTATAATAGACATAAACTCCAAGACGGCAAACAGCCTTGCAAAGTGTTAATTTTGATCAACACGTACGACGAACCGCATGCTTGTGTTTACGATTGTACGCGCCGGACTATTTTTAGAAACTACTGGCTCGGCGGACGGAAGTGCTTGAATTGCACCGTCTTGGTATAGTGGGTCTTGGATAGATCTAGTATATTTTTAGAATAAGATGGGACCGAGGCTGGATTTTCAGTTTGTGATATAAATCGCGCGCCTTGTCTCCCAGCAGCAAATGCAAGTAAGAAAGTAAACAGTGGGAACTATGAAGGGTTTTGAAAACGTTCAAGAACTTTCCTTTAACAATAGCACACTAACCTTGGATCTTCCGTCTTCTCGTTCTTCCTCCCCTTCTTTTTCTTCTCTAAATTCACGAAAAATACACCACCGTCAATAAACACATCAATCAATCGTTGTATCAGAGATGCATAGCAGAACAAATACTAGCAGTCAAGTCCCAAGCGCTGTCGATAGGCTAAAAATAACTTGTCCCAAGAGAGACCGGGGAAGCCCCACGCACATTACTAGATCTATGCCTTTGCCATCTCGTGAAAAATTTGTTTCTCTCTCTTTTTCCTTCCTTCACCTGCCCTTTTTGTGCTTCGCTTTATAGAAAAAGTCATTATTAATTTAAATACTACGTATTTTAAAATATTTTGACGGTTAAATTCCCTCTGGAAGCGAAACTGATCGGTGTTCTGTCGTTATTTTCTATGCAAATACATTGTGCGAAGTGCTGGCTCTGCCCGCTGAGAGTGGGCAATGTCCTTGACCGGATATAAACGCTATTTTAAGAGGCCGAGGGAAGGAAGTGTCCGATCTTATCAGACTAGTATCTTTGGTATGACACATCCAGTAGCAGTATAATGAACGGAAAGCAGACTGAATGAATCTCTCTCTCTCTCTCTCTCTCTCTCTCTCTCTCTCTCTCTCTCTCTCTCTCTCTCTCTCTCTCTCTCTCTCTCTCTCTCTCTCTTCCTCTTTATCTACCTATCTGTTTATTGTCTACCTGTCTGCCTGCCTGCCTGTCTGTCTGTCTGTCTGTCTATCTGTCTATCTTTCTAGCTTATCTTTCTATCTTATCTATCATCTATCTATCTGTATTTTCTCTATCCATCTATCAATGTCTTATCTCTCTCTCAGTGTCTGTCTGTCTGTCCCTCTCCTCTCTCCCTCTCTCTCTCTCTCTCTCTCTCTCCTCCCTTTTGATGTGAACTATTCTGATTGACATGCCTCGTCAGCCAGGCAGACATCACGATTTATCAGTACTGCAAACTTCACCTGAAAATAAGCTCACGACCCCTGTATTTAAAGCCTAGCGTGAGCGTTGCGGTATTAGCCTATTTCTTATACACCACAAATTGATTCCTTCCGGATTAGTCATTATAGAGAATAATAGACATAATTGTCCAATTTTATGAATGCTGTTAATCTGCAGAAAGTCAGCTTGACAATAAAATGTTTCGAACCTGTACAAAAGAGCGTCAGATAGTCTCACCTTCCATGAGCGTGGTAAGTTGCCTTCCAGCCACTTGAAGAGCCCGGGTAGGTCTTGGTTTTGGACTTTTTCGAGCACCAGAGAAACTGGTAAGAACAGAGATGATGTGCATTTATCCATCATGGCATCCACTTACTTTCAAATCCTCCATGGATCATAACTTACTTTCACTTCAATGCCATTGTGGGTTAGACAATTGGAAAAAAGTTTTCAAAAAAGGATAAATACATGAAACTTGCCATAAATATCTTTCGTATGATAGTATTTGAGAATAATGTGTTGGCCAGGAACAAAACAAACAGAAACAAAAAAACAAAATGGCAACAAAGTCAAGATGGCCGCCAACAATATAATAATCCATAATTTGTCTTCCTCATTAGCAAAGCATCAAGTTTACAGCCACAGATGTCATAGCTGATTTAGTCTTGTCTTTGTTGAGCCTGTTTCGTTCTTTATCAACATATTTAACGAATTAATAATCTCAAGACTAGTCCAAGCGTGACTTCTACGTAATGGTGTCCGAGCCCTGTTGTTGAGGATGTAGATAAAAAATGTTGTTGCTGATTTGGGTAGTCAGATGGTCACTGGTTTTAATTTCGTTTGATGCCACTTGATGTCAGTGGTGAGGGTTATTTTTCTTCTTTTAATATTTCGCAATCAAAAGTTCAGCAATACCCATAAAGATACCATATTACAATAGAGACCACACGCGTGCACAAGCGTAAAGCATCGCCGCGGCCTCGATTGCTATCGGGAAGTATCGATCATGCCAAAATCACTGTGGCGGCACCTGGAGATGACATATCAGTAAAGCCATTTTGTTGCCGTTGAAACGCCGCCATCTTGAATTTTAATGAGCTAAATCAAAATTTCAAATCGCAATGTCAAAATAAATGGTATTAATTAATAGTAGCTTAATACAATAAGATAGATTTTGGCTACTTTATGGAAGAATACAAGAAATGGGAATGGCAAAGATCTGAAATCATGTTATGTGTGGTAGAAATGTAGACACCAGACTTTTGGTTGTTGCAGGGGCTTGGGCAGCTGTGGCAAGCTAGTGTTTGAAGTTACTCATGGTAGTTCATTTTTCATGACCCCCCGCTTCCCCTAAATGGTCAGTTTGAGAAGAGAAACATGCCAACCGACAATGACTCCTGAATATTTGTGGACTCAATTGGCTGGAATTTCTAAAAAGGACAAATCAAAATCGGTACACACTTTGAAGCAAGAGGTCGATTTGAGATGCCGCCCTCTCCAAGGCGGTTCTTGTTCATAATTATGAAAAAAAAAAATGTGGAAGCTCGTTTTTTTGCATTCCTCAGACACAATAAGCACAGAATTGGGTGTAAGGGTGTAATAGTCATTGTAATAGACTTGCACGATACCCTAAAGCTATGAAAATGATATGGAAAAATGGTGAAAATTTTCTAAACATAATAGTCCCAGTTGGTACTTTTCACAGCCACTCTCATACTCTTAGCAATCATCGGCATGTGCTTTCAGGATGCCACAATCCGGACTGTTTGGACTCAACGCCGAAAGCCCTCTTATTAATATTAGAGCTACTCGAACCAGTTCGAATGTACCGCTGTGTCTTAAGAGTCCTCATCGTTTGGTTCAAACTTCGCGTTAAATTTTTTTTAAATCATCCAGCAACATTACATCAGCTTGACTATCCACGGAATCAGATCACCCAGTTTCGGAGTAACCTGTGTCAAGAAGAAACTTTGGTCCCATGTACGTTTTTTGTGCTTTTCATGACGTTTTTTCACGCGCGACAAGATTACTTCGTTCGTGTGTTCAAATTTTATTTAAATAGTTCAGTAGATCTGTAAGAGATCAATGGGATTCGTTCTGACAGAATAGCCGGCGATAGCGGGCTCAGTAGCAGATATCACCCATTGTGGATGCCAACTTGCCAAACTAGTTGCCCACTGGGCGTCGTTGATTTAGTCGTTCTCCGAGAAAGTGTAAAAGTTACAAACCATTTTACACTACGTGGTAGCCTACGCTAAGTTCATGTATACTGGCTAGCGTTTTGTACCGACGTGTGAAGTCTACACCCAAGTCTATACCGTGTGACCAGTTATGCATAATTCATGCACACGGCCAGGGAACGCTTTGGGCACTTGGTAGTTTGTGTAATAGTGAACATATCAAAAGGAAGCGACGACATCACAGGCTCATGAAAAGGAGAACCGTGTGTCAGCGACACAGAGCAAACTCAAAAAAAAACAAACATTCCCCACCAATTGGAGCCTCCAAATGTTAAAAAAAAAAGGAAGCCTCTGCAGGGCGAAAGGACGACATCTTCAAAATGTCATGTAAATCCGGGCTGTATGAGCCCGTATATTTGGTGAACACACAAACACACCCGCATTCGCTTTTATTTATTTTATAGGTGCACGGCTCCACGATTAAAGGTACACTCAGAACAGGAAACAATAATATTTGCCCGACTAGAACTGAGAACTCCTTTCTTTGTTTTTCTTAACCTAGAAAAACTGAAATTTTGTCGAAGTACATGTATACTGTAACTTTAGTACCACACTATATAATTTCAACAACTGCACATAGAGCCCACCTATATTTCAATTATTTGGTCCGTTTATGTAGAGCAATTCTTCTCACCTAAAGCGCTTAGTGGCTCGGTGACCGAATTCGGTGGCCTTTGTGTGGCTACCCTTAGCATGGAGCGGAAAGTAGGTCGCTGTGGTAAACAATATCCGTTTGTGCATTTCCACGGGGCGTGGGAGCTTACAAACGGTTGTAAATAGTTTCAATCAGCCCAAAAATATGAACAAACCACAGTCAACAGATATTATGCACACCATCTTTGGTGAAGAAGGTCTCTTTCAATTCTTCAATTTCTTGTTTACCGCATCGACCTAATTTCGCGATTTCGCGGAAGTGAACCCTCTCTATACATCTATCTCCCTGGTTGAAGAGAAGAAGGTTGTCCGACATTTTCTCAACGAGGCTGCCGCTAAACATAAAATTTGGATCGGATCAAGGTGCGAAGACATCAACACAATCGGCACGTGTTTCGTGTGTTTCTCAGTGTTCCCAGATTGGGCGGGAAACCGCGGACTAATAATAATAATAACAATAATAATCATCTGTTTAATAAATATAAAACTACAATCCTGTAACCGTCCACATGCGTGTCTTCGAAGTGGAAACATAAAATAAGGAAGAGCGAGCTGTAAAACATACACTGGGAGATTTTCACTTAAAGTCAGGTTTTTCAAAATATAGTTTGTGATGTACGACAGAGATCACGCTGTTTATCAGATTGTGCTCAGCGAGGACAATTTTGGAAATTGCACTCTACCTTTTTTACGTCTCGCTTTGTAGTCTAACATTCCTGCGGCTTTTCCTGTCCGTGTTCTGCAAGAAATCTTCTTCCCGCAATCATGTTCCAGTAGTTTGACGGCACTTTCCGGTGCAGCGTGAAATCATCACGGTCTATACAATAATGCGAATCGAGATGCCGAGGAAAGATTAATTTTCTAAGCCAGGGCACAGGCTGAGCCAGTATGCTTGTTGTTATAAAGGAAGTAAGGCCTCCAATGAAATCATGAAAAGCTTTTTAAACGCTGAGCCTTAAATTCTACATTTATCCTATCAGTACGCATAGAAAGACATAAAGGTGTGGGTGAGCATATTTTGAAACAATTGGAAGTTCGTTTTAGGTTTAATAGTTCCGTTGATTTGGAGCCACAACTGAGTTAAACAGAAAAAGTGTTCCGACATTTTGAGCCGGAAAAAAATGGCGCATTTTCTTCCCGTAGAGTTAAAAAGTATGACTGAAAATTTCTTTCTGCACCTCAGTTTACACATTGCTGATCGAAACTCAACTTAACAAATCACATCTATGTATTCCCCGAGTCAGCGGGCCAAGTAGTACCTTTAAAACAAAAAGAATAATAAATAATCTTTTTTTTCATGGAATACCTTATAGTTATACATATTTGGGCTCAGCCTGTATGATTATATGTAAAAGTTAAATCTTTTTCGACAGGAAGAGAGTTGAGAAGGAATGATTTCCGTAAAGTTCCAGCCATCCAGTAAACCTCCCCACCCCCACCCCCTGTTCTTACCCTTAAATCTATGCCTAACCTTGACCTTATCTCTAACCCGAAATCTAATATTATCCATAACTAAAGCCCTCGCCTTTTCAACCAGAAAACAAAAAGAAAATTTCTGTAAAAAACTGTAATAGTCCAGAGTCGTCGTTGGGTAGGGAAATCGTTCCGTTTAGAATAACGTCATGGTCATAACACGGTGTACACGGTTCTAATAACGTTTCTAACTTCCTCCGCTTTTTTGTAAGCCGATTTCTGAAGAAAACGCTCCACTGACGTTATTAAGACAATCAAATTTAGGAAAATTACAATCATAATAAATTTTTACCATTCGATCAAGCAGAGCATGAAAATCGAAGGTTAATAATTGGGTGCAAATGTTTCTTTTTTGCCAGACAAAGCAGCCACATGAGAGGGAGGGGTGTAGTAATTTCAACTAGATCTATTTTTTTCGCCATTGTTTGTATGGGTTTTTTGAAATCAGGTAAGGAAAAATTTTGGCCAAGTGCCTGGACATAATGAACTTTAGTTTGTCTGTTGTGTGGATAATGCCTCTGGTCTGATGTTCAGTGGCAGATATAGTACAAAGTTTGATTCTATACACCTTGTGAAATGGAAGCTGTGGATCATTAAATGATATCATACCATGAGATAAAAGTTTGACTCAAGATTTGTCGGGCCTCTTTCACGTGTTCTCAGTGGAGCGTGAAAGAGCTACACACAGGGTGCTGGGCCATTATCTGCCCAATAATCTCTCACCTGGCCACGGCCATCATTAGGTCCAAAACTAAGTATTTAAAATTTTAGAGAGAAGTCGCCGCTGTGGGAAACGTGGAAACAGAATCTGTTCTTTGCTATATTTTATTCTAAGTTAGAATCGTTGAAACAGGGAGATTCAGTTCTAAAATAAAATAGAATTTTTTAAAAATTGGAACCGTGTAACAGATAATCTAAATGATATTTTTTATGTCAGGACGAATCTTACCTGACGTCTTCATAGCAGCCATAATGGTTCCTGTGCTTAAGCAGAACACACTGAACAAAGGATGCTCGGCTCAGAACTTTTGTGAACGGTTCGACGACGTGGGCCAACTCTTAAGTTCAACGGTTACTGCGTGAAAATTAATTAGAGCAGGAGTTTGTCAAGTCCCTATTTGTAACAGCCGCGACCCGGTAATTTTATGCAATATATATCTGACAAGCGTGAACTTGTTGACATCGTCATGGTCACTCCACAGCCGGTGTTTGAGATAAATAATGCTCACATTAACGTAGAAACGCAGGAAAAATCCATTTCCATTGCCCTTCCACCCGCTTCGACTCCATTTCCATATCATTTCCACTGCACCTTTTGAAGAGTAGAATGCTGATTGAATGTCTCTCTTTTCCTGACCCATTCCGGTTCTACTCAACACAATAACGATGGGGGCAATGAGACTGATGTTGTTTTGGTTTAAAAAAGAGATACGAGGAGCTGAGACAAAGTTATTGTTACATTTGAAAGAAGGCCAAGCTGTTAAGAATACCACCATCTTCTTGGAGATGGTGAGAAATGCGTCACATGCATAAAGATAAAGCCTGCAACATTTCCGAGGCCGATTTCCTTCCATTGTTTAGCAGCATTGTTTGGGTAAAATTGGACGGTTGTACTCTATAGCTGAAAAAACTACTGAATGTAGAGCCATGAAAAAATTACTGAAAGTAGTTCAAAGACTGAGTAAGGTTTGTATCAATTCATTTTAATGATGCAACAACCTTAAAAATTTAGAAAAAAAGAAAACAAAATGGGCCGTTCGAGGTTTTCCGATTAGTCATTTTTACAGCTCAGACAGGGCCGAGTGTAGTAAGATATTTTGGTAACTCGAAACTTTGGTCACCTAAGGCTCAGGAACCCCACCACACTCAGGCTTCAAACTTTGCACAACAGCATATTATCAATGCGAAATTAACATGGGCTATATTAGAAATTATGAAATGTTCAGGCTTCTACGTTTCATTTTTCATTGTTTCGGCATCATTTAGATCTATTTCGAGTCATGGTTCCCCATTTTAAGGTTTCCTTATCACTTCCTGCGAGGTGTTCACTATCTAACATACTAACCCGTGCGCAAATCATGCTATTGTACGGGACGCGCAGGGTGCCAACTCACAAAGGCAGAGCAGTAAGACTTAATTGAAAACAAAGAAACAAAAATAAAATAAACAAATAGGAACAGGCAAGATGAAGCAGGCCCATAATATAATAACCACCCAGAACTGAAACTAATATTCAAACCGATTTCAGGATATATTTTTGTAAGGTTGTAATATACATTACGCTGCATGTCACTCTGATGTGGTTGCCCACCTTAAGGAGAGAGCACCGACATCCTCAGATGAAATTACATCGTGTGCGGAACGTTATGCGTCCGCCCACCCAAATCGCCCATTGGCTAGGCCTAAGGATATATTACCATGTTATGCCAACGTTGGCAAAAGTGCGCCAACTGGACATGATCGTTCACGGCCGACTAATCGTCAGGCCCCGAATGCGCGCTCTCAATCAGAGCCGTCCTTTCGTAGACCGCGAGATTTTCCTTACCGCACTAATCTATCCCCGCGTGCAGGATACCAGGGCTATTCTTTTAACGGGCCTCGCCCATCTTATCGTGGCAATTATTCAGGCCATCAATATAGCCGGCCTCAGGGACCGCCCCGACATGTACATTTTCAAAATAATGATTATGATGGACCTAAAGGTCAACCTTATCATGGATATGAAAGAGAACGTATTATGTGCTTTAGGTGTAATAGAATCGGCCACATTCAGAGATATTGTAATGTTAAAATGGAAGCGGCAAATGCCTGTTCTGTCCAATCTACACCCTATGCCGATGACGGTCATACTAAATCTTCATGACAATCAAAGACTATTCCAGTCATGTCGGCCCTACATGAGCTGGGGGAGTTAATACTTTACCAGGGCCGCGTTAACGCGATTCGCGCTTCTGTTCTACGTGACTCCGGATGCACGACTATCGGCGTTCGTCAGTCACTAGTCCGTCCAACACAGTTTCTTGATAAGGATGTAACTTGTATTACTTTTGGCGGATCTGTAGAGCGATTCCGTCTTGCGGAAATTTATATTGATACACCTTTTCTTACGGGTATTGTTACCGCATGTGTACTACCTAATCCGGTGGCTGATTTAATCATAGGGAATGTACCTCAAGTGACAAAGTTTCCTATCGGTGACTTGGACATTTGGACTGAGGATGAGAGTGTTGCTTGTGCGACAACACGTCTGCAATCGAGTCGGCGACCAGATGGTGCATTGAGCAACCCTACTATTGAATTAAACATAACTTCTAGTGCATTCTATGACGAACAACATTCAGACCCCACATTGATACCGTTGTTTGCTAAAGTTGATCCTACAGCGCCGGATACTTCTAAGTTTCTTATTAAAGATGACTTATTATATCGTAATTTTCGAAATAAGCGAGAGACTATTATGCAACTTGTAGTACCCAAATCTTTTCGTCGCGACATTCTTCGTCTCGCGCATGACACTTCCTTGGCGGGTCACCAAGGTAAGGCCAGAACTAAGTCTCGAATATTATCGCAATTTTTTTGGCCCAGCATTTACGCAGATGTAAACCGGTTCGTATCAACATGTGACGTATGTCAGAAACGTACTCCTAAAGGAAGAGCATCGCGAGCTCCTCTGCAGGAGATGCCAATGGTCTCCAGACCATTTGAGCGCGTCGCCGTGGATATAGTTGGCCCTCTGCACAAATCAGACAGAGGACATCGTTTCATACTTTCTGTAATTGACTATGCAACCCGTTGGCCAGAGGCCATTCCACTACAAGACATTTCAGCCGTTCATGTGGCTGAAGCCCTTATTACTGTTTTTTCACGTGTTGGATTTCCGGTTGAAATTTTATCGGACAGATGTCCACAGTTTACCTCTGAACTCTTTAAGAAAGTCTTGGAATTGGTAGGCATTAAACAAAAACTAACATCTCCATACCACCCACAGTCTAATGCATGCTGTGAGCGATGGAATGCTAGCATGAAAGCTATGCTTGCGCGGGTGTCGGCCGATAAGCCGAGTGATTGGGATCGACAGCTCCCCGCGATTCTCTTCGCATACCGAGAACTACCGAATGCATCGACGGGTTTTTCCCCCTTCGAATTATTGTATGGGCGCAAGCCGCGTGGTCCAATGGCCATACTCCGTGATTTATTCGCCGGATCGGACACCGACGACAACGATACGCGGTCCGCATATCAATACGTTGTAGACTTGCGACATCGAATTCTTAATGCATGTCAACTTGCACAAAAATCTTCGAGTGCGCATGCGGGCATTTATAAATTATATCGCGATCAAGGTGCTAGATTGCGAACATTATCCGTCGGAGACCAAACTCTTGTTCTCCTTCCGGAGACGAAAAATAAACTCCTACTTACATGGAAGGGACCTTTTAAGGTTCTAAAGAGACTTTCTAGAGTTAATTATCTTATAAAGATTCGAGGACAGGACAAAGTGTTCCATATAAATATGTTAAAAGAATACCTATCCGACGATAATAATCGTCAGAATAATCGCCGTCATGTAATTGCGCAGGCCAATGCGGCCTTAGTTTCGGTTGATGATGATGATCCTATTAAGATAGATCATTCAATCCCGGCATTGCAATCTTCGGAAAATGTGACTGATGTACATATAAATCCAGATCTGTCTACGTCGCAAAGACAGGATATAATAGATTTGCTTAACGAGTTTACTACGGTCTTTACTGATCTACCAGGTAATACCTCATTGGTACAGCATGTCATACGATTAAAGACGGATATACCCGTCTTTGTTAAACCATACCCGCGTCCGCTGCACGCACAAGAGACTATAATAACCGAGGTTCGTAAAATGTTTCACCTGGAAGTGATAGAGCGATCGACGAGCCCGTATAGCTCACCCATTGTCTTGGTCAAAAAGAAAGATGATACAGTGCGATTTTGTATTGACTATCGTAAACTAAATGAGGTAACTATATATGACGCTGAACCGATTCCTAACCAGGAGGATTTGTTTGCACAGTTAGCGAGGGCAACGATTTTTTCTAAAATTGACCTTTCCAAAGGCTATTGGCAAATTCCCCTTGAGGAAAGTAGGAAACAATATACAGCTTTTCACACCCCGTTAGGTCTTATGCACTGGCGCTATATGCCTTTTTGGTTAGTTACAGCCCCTGCGACTTTCGCACGTATGATGACAATATTGCTCCAGAATATAAACTCCGTTTTGTCATATTTTGACGACATTTGTATTTATCAAGCCGATTGGTCGGGCCACCTCGCGGCCCTACGTGAAGTTTTTATTGCGCTTCGTCGACCTGGCCTTACGGCTAAACCCAGTAAAGTATTTTTAGGATACAATCAAATTAATTTTCTGGGCCATACGATTGCCCATGGCGTTCAGACCCCTGATGACAAGAAGATTACTACCATTTTAAAGCTTCAAATCCCTCGAACAAAGAAAGGAGTTCGTAGCTTATTGGGCTTTCTTAATTACTATAGGAAGTTCATCCCAAATTTTTCTTCACTTACTGCTCCGTTGTCGAACCTCACAAGAAAGAATTTTCCTAATAAAGTAAAATGGACAACCGAATGTGCGGATACCCTTCGGACTGTTCAACGATTGTTTTCGACTTCCCCCATTCTCATACTGCCAGATATAAACCAAATATTCATTGTCCGCACTGATGCGTCGGACAAGGGAATAGGAGCTGTGTTGTTACAGGAACGAGATAATTCCTTGCGGCCATGTTTATACGCCAGCCGCAAGTTGCTCGATAGGGAATGCCGATATGCAATTATCGAGCGAGAGTGCCTCGCTATTATTTTTGCTGTAAACGCATTTTCGCGTTATTTACTCATGTCCGAGTTTATAATTGAAACGGATCATCGTCCGTTGTTATTCCTGAAATCAAACAGGGCTAAGAATGCTCGATTAACAAGATGGAGTCTTGCACTCCATGAATACTGGTTTGTTATCCGGGCTATCCCGGGCGGTGACAATTCCCAAGCTGATGTTTTGTCCCGTCTAATTTAATTTACTTATTAAAGAGTCTGTCTTGTATTGGGGTTGGATGGCGCTTTTCCGCCTCATTTCTGGACGGTGGATGTATTCACATTCTATTGTTCACTGATTTATGAACAAATTTTACGTCCTTTTTTTTTTTGTGAATATCCTCTTTCCACCAGCGTCATTCCAGACTGTGACCTGAACTACAGACAAACCTGACGCCCTTGTCTGCGGGTCAATGAGATGGAGACATGGCAAACCAAGCTACCAGAGCTACTGCTGCCAGAGGATGCCAATACTTTAATTAATAATATATTGTTTGTGAATGTGCATACAGGTATCAATTATGTGTGTTGACTAAATAAGTCGGAGCATTTTTCTTCATTGAGTCGTGACTGTGTGGATATGGTTATACTTTAATTCACGAGTATACATTCAAATAATTAAGTATTATTATAGATATTCATGACAAGTATGATTCGATAAATGACAATATATTTCGATAGATTAGACTCTACAGAACGTTGCATTAATAATTGTGTAGTTTGTGTCCATCCACTATGCACGTTCTTAGTCAAATTTCTTTTTTATCTACCTTAGGGCTAGTTTTTCTACTCTAGTACTTAAGCCCCCACCACAATATCAGAGTCGTTTCATATCGTTGGACTTTCTTAGATCTTATCGTGTAAATTTTTCTTAAAATTTCCACTGGGGTGGGGGATGTGTCAAGAATAGATTAAGTTCATAAATGCCGTGCTAGGTCACGAGTGCATGAGTTAATTTTTTACGATGTTGTTGATTAGATCCAGCGTAATTTGTCCTTGAGCTGTTCTCGTGAACAGTTTGTTTTGAAACATCTTTTTTCCTTGCAAATGGTTAAGGAATATGTGTAGGTAAACTAGGGATGGCAGAATATCTCCAGTTCGGGAGTAATAGCATTGTTAGAGGGTGTGAGGTGGTTGTAATTGATTTTGACATTCAGTAGTTCGTGAAAGCACGAATTGTGCTGAGTCAAGTTAGTAAGATTTTTGGATTTAATTGTTATTAACCTATTTAGAAGACGACCTTGTCTGTCTTAGTGCAAGGCCGTAACCGACTTATACAATAGAATAAATTATACTGCGAGCTCAGCTCGGAGCTGACCGCACCAATGAAATCTAGGGATTTGGACGGTAGTTGCAGGTGGCTAGACAGTATAAAAGTCAGCCCAGACATATATCCTTTACTTCATACAGAATCTTCCGTCTGTGAGGGGGTCAGTGTAGCCCTGCTTGATGGGTCCAGGCATTACTAACAACATGACCAGACGGGGGTCTCGTCATTGTCCATAGGCCATATTGAATTGAACCACGCTATCCTATACTGGAGAGATGCAAGCAAAGACTACAGCTCTAAACAAAATTTCAGAATCTATTGGATTGAGGATACACCCTGCGAAGTCGAAGGTCCTAAAAATTGTTGCACCCCCAAGCGCACAAGTCAGAGTAGGAGATCAACCACTGGAAGATGTAGAGTCCTTCTGCTATCTTGGTAGTATCATTGACAATAAGGGAGGAACAGAGGCAGAAGTCAAAGCACGAATTGGAAAGGCACAGGCAGCTTTTACGTCCTTAAGCAAGATTTGGAGAACCAAGGATATATCTCTAAAAACAAAGCTGAGGATATTCAACTCGAATGTGAAGTCAGTCCTGTTGTATGGATGTGAGACCTGGAATGCATCCCAGGCCTGCATAAAGAGAATCCAAGTTTTCATCAACAGATGTTTGAGGAAGCTACTTAAGATCAGATGGACAGACAAGGTCAGCAATGAAATTGTATGGAAAAGAACAAGACAGAGCCCAGTCAGAGAGGAAATTGGTAGGAGGCGATGGAGATGGATCGGCCACACTCTCAGGAGGCCAGGAAACAGCATCACGAAGAAGGTATTGGATTGGAATCCCCAGGGCAAGAGATCAAGAGGAAGGCCGCGCGGAACGTGGAGAAGAGCCAGAGAAAATGATGTGCAACAAAGCGGAAAGACTTGGAATAATGTAAAGAGACTGGCCCATGATAGAGAGGGATGGAAAGTGTTTGTTGGTGGCCTATACCCTGATCCAGGGTGAGAAAGGCAATGATGATGATGATCCTATACTGGCCCTAGGCCAGAACAATTGTAAGTTGAAATGGACCAAGCTATTGATGATTGACATGTTCAGATAGAAGACTGGGGAATCCACACACGTGGATGCAGCACGCATAACCTCATCTAGAGCTGCAGATTAGTGTAGTTTTGTACGAACACATAATTGGAAATTGTGTTTGAATTGTCTGGGTGAGGCTGGGAGTTACCAGCCCACCCTTGATTTACAATTAACTGTGCCGACGTCGCTTCGACGGGCAAGACCTGGATCTTAAAATATAGATCTACAGGAATTATTAGTTAGATAATTTAACGAACATAGAAGCTGAATGATGTTTGAGGAACCCTAGAGTTAGAGGGGTAGTGACGTACAGTATTATTATTATGATGATGCTGTTGATGTTAATCTTTATTAATTAATTAGATCTAGATTCTAGTCGAAATTGTTAGTGTCTTTATTATAAATAAATGTGACCCTGCAGGTCTGATGAAGAAACTTAATCAGATTGTTTTTTAGAATTTGGAATGGAATGAAAGTTAGGTCTTAGATTAACTTTTAAATAACTTTTAATTACATAAACTCTCGATTTAAAAGAATGCAGTCGAAACCCTAAGGAGACGGATTCCCCCCAAATCCGTAACACTGGAGGTCATTCGTAACAGATTTATCCCGGGCTGGGCCGGGGACCTCAGCTGGTAAATTATGTTTGAACAGTCTGAATCAGTTTTATCTTTCCATGCAGGGCTTTTTTGTACTACAGCAATTAAAACTTCATTTAGGGCCGCCATAATGAACTTGACCTGTGAAACTGATCTGTGATCACACGTCTGGGGATTGCAAATGGGGCGAAATTTTGGTGCGGCTGTTGTTACTTGCACGTACGCACCCCAAGCGTTTTGCACTAAGGGCGCGTACGTATACGTACCTATCCCTAACCCCGTCCTTATTCTCAACCCTAAATCCATATCAAATCCCTAACCCTACGCCCTACCCTTTCAACCAAAAAACAGGAGAAAATCAAACAGAAAATTTGAAAGAATAATTAATTATTAAGGCTGTTGTTGTTAGGAGTACTTCGGTTGGAGCTCTCTGGCTCTGAAGTCAGAAAAGGCCTTAAAATAAGTACCCCTAGTGCAAAAGAATTGGGGGACGTACGTACTTGTAACAACATTCTTTTAGTGCAGCGGTAACATTTTTTTGTGTGGGATTGGGACTGGGGCTGAGCGGAGGTCACGCGGAAAAGGAGTGGCATTGAAAATGGAGACACTCCTGGTGTTGGGCAACAAAGATTAGATAAGTCTCCCATACCCCACCACCCCCACACACACACACACAAAGTTGAATGAGAATGGAAGGGGAATGGAAATGGATTTTACTGCGCTTGTACCCTGTGTCTGTTCCGTTGTCTGTTGGCTCACAAAACACTGGAGTGGAACATTATTCGAGACACAAGTTGCGTTATGTCTTTTCAATAGAATTAGAAAACAACGCAAAAATTCCGATCCGTCCCTTTCCTTTGCGTGCTTTGTACTGAGTCGAGTGGCCAGCTGCAGAAATGCCTGGTGCTTGGAGATGATAAAAACACTGAACCCAGGGCTGGATTAACCAGTAAAGGCCAGTTTACACTGGTAGGTTTTAGGAATAGAAAAAAGGAATGGGGGACTGTGTGGGAAGAACTCTCTTAGCTTTCCGTCTTTCGTTTTCCGATTTCCCACTTCGAAACGTTGTTTGTTTACACTGGTCTGTTTTCTGAACGAGAAATGATGCACATCGTTTGTTTTGGTCATGTTTTGAAGGGGGAAATCGGAAAACAAAAGACGGAAAGCCAAGAGAGTTCTTCCCACACAGTCCCCCATTCCTTTTTTCTATTCCTAAAACCTACCAGTGTAAAATGGCCTTAAGCAAAATAAACACATGCTTAGACCACTAAGGGAAGAGGGGGCACCACAGAAATTTTTCATTGTCGAATTTACCATGGACCACAACTGACAAAATTTATGCCAAATGTTCCACTCATTCTAATGGGGAGGATGGTATTAAACTGGTTCTGGAGATTTTCGTGTGATGTTAGTATGAAAACTGTACTGAAATTGGTTTGGCTTTTTTTTTTTTTTCTAGCATTGTTTCGCTTAAACTTAAAATTTCAATCTGGCAACCCTGTTGCGACCGGCCCGCCAACAACGCATTTGCTATACACTGCAACTTTGTAAGCTAATTTCCTGTTGTTGTTTTTTTTAAATTATTTTTCTATCTCTCCTCTCAAAATTTATGACAGTGTTAGTAATAGTAATGTAATTAATGTTCCAGAATTTTGTGGAGTGGATTGGCAGTGCTTGCTAATGAAATGTGAAACTCGTGAAAATAGCCAAACCATTTATGGTAGTCTACTGCTTTTGATTATGCATGTATATTCAGATTTTTATTTATCACGTGGTGATGGACTGATGGTGATAACTGAGTTTATACTTCATCACCTCAATATGTGGTACTTGTAATGTCCCCGTGTGCCCTTTTGTACGTGGTACAATAGTTGTGAGAACAGCGTGATTTTTTCACGTGCTGTTGGTAGTGTCTAAGTTTATTTCATCGAGTGACACAAGGCGGCTTGCATGCATGTGCTATTACGTGGGATCGAACCCCCGCTGATGCTACAAGTTTATACCACTCTCCCAGCAACTCTACTTTTCAGTTTACAAATTCTGAGACAAAATTTGTCGATATTAATTCATTAAAGCACGAAAGCACAAGGCTATTGTTTGTATGGTTCTTCCTGTGCTTTGTGTAACTGTGTTGATTGCTACATAGTATACCTACAAAATAATTATTCATTTCATTCTACGAGATGAAGTTCCCGGCATTATCCTTGATTAACCTGTGAACCCACCCTTCCATCTCTCTCTCTCTCTCTCTTGGTCTGGAAAGCTTCCCATATTTTACAGTCTTACCATCTATACTCTCTGGTCTTACTACAGATTTCATGCGCACCAGAGCTCTACGCACTCATTTCTGGTAGGGAAATTGGGCGTATGGAATTCAACGCTTATTAACACATTATTTCCGGTGCGATGGGCTTGCTACAGGGAGCCAAAACAAAGATCATTGTATTTTACACTTTTATAACTTTTATTTAAAAATACCTGAAACTTGAATCAGCATAATCGGTCGATACAAAAGCGATTGGACTGGATTAGTTGACACTTACGAAAATTAATTTTATAACTGTTGAATCTGTCACTTACGCTGTAGAGTCGAGCAAAAAAAGGGGCAAAATTGCACCACAATGAATTACTCCCGCCACTATTTTTTTTTATAAGATTTTTCACAAATCCCAAGAACCAAGATGAAACTTATTCAGTTAAGTGGTGCACAAAAAGCGAAAACTTTTAAAAGAGAAAGAAGAGAAAACTGGATTTAGAGTCCACAAGTTCCAATGTGATCCAAAGATTCCGGATCAAAATCAATCTTCATCATGAGAAGTATACAAATACCACTTTGATCACTTCAAAATCAAACCATAATGACTTTGGAATCATCGAAGTGTCACAACCAGGTTCCTCTAGCATAGGTCTCACTACTGATCATCTCACTTGCCTGTAAATTCTCTTGGGTACCTCTACCGCAAATGTTGATTTAAGTTGCTTTACAAGACATTCTGGGGTTGAAATAATCACTGAAAATGAAAGTTCAGTGAACCATGGTGATGGTGACGAAATAATTCTGTGTGCAAAAGATGAAATAAACATATATCAAAAGATCCAGGGTTGTGGCTATCCTGTCCTTTCTGAGAAAGGCTAAGATGTACAACTTGATTTAATAACTTTTATACATGTACTCGTTTACAAAACTTTTTCCAGATCTATGCAAAACAATTTTTTAAAGAATTTTACCAATGTGTTAAAATTATAATAATAATAATAATAATAATAATAATAAAGTTCATTTATATAGCGCATATCCAAAGATGCTCTATGCGCTTTACAAAACATGCAGAAACAGAACAAATCTCATTCCTAGCAACTGACAACACACACAAAGGCACACACACACAGACACTATCTCTCCCTCCTCTCTCTCTCTCTTTCTCTCTCTCTCTCTCTCTCCTTCACACAAACACACAAAACACCAATACATATCAGACTACTGTACATATCAGTCTTTTCTGAAGAGATAGGTTTTCACTTCAGATCTAAAAAGTGCCTCGCTTTCTATGTTTCGAATATTTGGTGGTAAGGAGTTCCATACAGCTGGTGCGCACACAGAAAACGCTCTCTCTCTAAATTTTTTTGTTTTAGCAAATTTAGATTCTAGTAGTTTTTTATCAGAAGATCTTAGTGCTCTAGATGGTTTATATGGATGAATAGAGTTTATAAGATAAAGAGGAGCATTGTTGTACTGACATTTGTGGCATAACACTGCAATTTTAAAATCTATCCTTGCCTTTACAGGGAAGACCAATAAGCAAAGGTGTAACATGTTCTCTTCTACGTTGTTTAAGTATTAATCGAGCAGCATTGTTTTGAATTCTCTGAAGTTTGCTAATTTGTTCTGCTGGAAGGTTTTTAAGAAGAGAGTTGCAATAGTCGAGACGAGAAAAAATGAAGGATGAAACCAAAACTTGCATTGACTCTTTAGGGAGTGTTAATGATAGTTTACTTAACCTACGTAATTCTAAATATAGTGATTTTGACAGGTTATTGATGTGATGTACCATTGACAAGTTGCAGTCGAAAATAACACCAAAATTCTTTGCTTTCACTGATGTTTCAATCGTTTTTTGCTCGGCAGTCATTTGATTGATGATTATGTCAGGTGTATTCTTACCATGGCATACTAAAATTTCAGTCTTCTCTTCGTTCATTTTCAATTTGTTTTCATTCATCCAGGACTGAACTTGAGAGATACAGTTTTCTGTCTTGCTCACCAGCATGGACACATTTGATGGTTCATCAGAAACATAGAGCTGGGTGTCATCAGCATATTTATGATAGTTAACATTACAATTTTGAATAATTTTGCCTAAAGGCTGTGTATATAAAGTATACAGTAAAGGACCAAGAACGGACCCGTGCGGGACTCCGAACTGTAATGGGAATTCTTTGGAAAAAGTGTGGTTCACATAAATTCTTTGAGTGCGATTTTGTAAATAGCTTTCAAACCAGTTTAAAACAGTTCCAGACACACCAAAAGCGGCACTTTGTCTATTTAAAAGAATTTTGTGATCGATAGTGTCGAAAGCGGCACTCAGATCTAGCAATCAGGCCTATGCAGTTCACTGATAGACTTATATGGTTGGTTTAAAAAATAGACCGTTTATGACCAATCAAGTTCTAGTTTCCCGAATTTGTGAGGGAATATTGCTATGTTATAATAATCTCATAGACATTAGAACACTCCTTCAGAGTGAGTGGGTGAAGAAATTACAAGTACATGTTTATCAAGAGAGCCCAGCATGAGGACAAGAGGTGGCGGCCCAGGTTCCCTGTCTGTGTAGTTAGCTCTTAAATTTAATAGGAAAAGTTTATTGTGCTTCACTAGCGAGTGCACAATACTAGTTTGTAGTTCAGAAATCAATTAAGACTTCCCTAGGACAATGTACCATCATCACTACTAATCTCAAATCAGTTTATCTTTCCAACTTACCAATTGTGATAAGGAAGACATACAGAAGGAATGTGATAAAGGGCTATAGGGGCGGATCAATACAGCCAGTGAAAAACATAATAGCAAGTTTGAGTTTTCTCACGGAGATCATGAAAATATCAGACTGACTATTCAAGTAGGCTTTTGCATTATCTGCCACAATGGTGCACCCTCATTAGGCAGAGCCACAATAGTGAGCTTGATGAGTGGAACAATCGTTCAAAAATGATAGAAACATGAAACTTGGTACAAACATTCTCCTTATGATAGTATTTGAAAATAATGTGTTGGCCAAGGAAAAAAAATGCAATCTGGCGGCAAAATTCGAGATGGCATGCAAGGATCTATATTATAATTATATATTGTTTGTTCCTTGTTAGCAAAGCATGGGATTTACAACCGGAAATGTTAAACTGAAAGACGTTTGTCTTATCAAGTCTGTTTCATTCGTTGTTAACATAAACTAGAAAAAATGTCAGTTTTATGGCCCGAACATACAAGATGGCCGCCAAGCAATATATTGTCTCCCGTTGATTGTTAGAAAATGCTGGCTTCCAGAAAGATCAATTCTGCAGTTCTCATGAATACGTATTAAAAGCTATTTAAATCGATGTAAAAACCAAATGTGATAGCCTTTCAAAAACAAAAATTCAAGATGGTGACAGTTAACTTAGTCCTAGACCCGAGAAATATCAGACCAGCCCACAGATTTTACCACTTTTCAAAAATCCAGAAAACATTTTTTTTTTTCCATTCTACCGGTACAATACTTGGTATGAAGATTATTTAACAATCCTATTTTGATATGCCCATGTTTTATGTGGGTGTTTAACACGCTTTTTCTGTAGCTGACAGATAAAATAGGTCACAGAAAATGAGCTGAAGGCCAAGAAGTGTGGCTTGACGTCATTGCAGTGGATTTGATAATGTTTTGGAACAATCATTCATAAAATGATAGCAACATGAAACCTGGCACAAACATTCCTCATTTGACAGTGTTTGAGAATAGTGTGTTGGTCATGAAAATAAAATCCAATATGGCTCAAAAATCCAAGATGGCCCCCTACAATGTAATAATCTATAATTTCACTTCCTCTTCATCAAAGCATCGAGTTTACAGCTACAGATGATATAACCGACTTAGCCTTGTCTTTACCAAGCTGGTTTCATTCATTATCAATTTTAAAAAATTAATAACCTTGAAATGGTCACTTCTACGTAAGGGTCCCAAGCCTTTTTTTCAAGACTCATATAGAAACTTATATTGCTGATTTGAATAGATAGACGGCAATATTGCTGATTTGAATAGATAGACGGCAACCAACTTTCATTCCGTTTGATGCTACTAATTGATGTCAGTTAAGCGTTGTTTTTTGTTTGTTTGTTTTTTTTAACAAAGGCGAAATGTTTCGCCATCGAGAATTGAGCAATGCCTTAATCAGTACTGATATTGAACATTCTCGATACTGGGTCTCACCAGCGATCCTTTGAAGCTCCACCTTACGATGTCACAACATCAATGCTGAATTTCGATGATCCTGCAGACGTGAGGGCCCGATACTATTATAACTTGGGAAATACTGAATGGGGCACAATTCAAGTTGACATGGCAGGCCATGCACAAAGTGATCTACTTGCAGTGAGCTCGGTACCGTGATTAGTCATTCAGAAACTCCTGAGACCAGTACTCACCATGACGACACAGGTAAAGTCGCCTTTGTTCGAAATGATTAGTTAAAAAAATGTCAATGAACGTTGTAACCGTAGGTAAACTGCCTGACTTAAGACTACGTTCATCATGGTGGCGTTTGTGCGGACAGAAAGAGAAAATGATTGGCCACTCCGTTTGCTTGCACGTTACAGGCTCTTTTTCCTGCGTTTCATACAGAGTCTTCATCCTGACGTTGTCACGAGGCATCTCTCTGGCAGACATGCTATATTATTATGCCAGATCGACGGCTTGTATGTAATGGGGTGAACCATTACAGGGCTGAGTTATACTAGTTATAGCTCGCTGTGGTGAAAAGGAGATAAACCCGTTTATTTTGACTAGCTGGACCCCTAGAGGTAGCCAAGGGGAAGTAACCACAAATAAACTATAGATAATCTCCCCTTATTGTTTGATCGCGCACTTGACATGGGTCATGTAGTGTTGAGTAACATTCCCTACTGATGTACTCACTGCGCCAATTTTTAAACCATGATCTTAGCGTTGTCTGTATTGTCCAGGCTTGGTCAATTTAAGTGACCATCTCTGGTTCCATAGGTGGAATCTTGTTATGTATCACTACATTGTACGTTTTGTTTAGTATTTATCTTGTTAAGTAATATTTTATTAAGATAGTGTATTTAGAACATACACGAGCGAGAGGGTAGCTTTTAAAAATGTTTTTATTTGTTAGTGTTTTGTTAGAATGTGCACTTAGTGAACTGTTAGGGAGTAAATGGGTTGCGCGTAGATGATAGCGTGGGTCACTCAGTTCCACCCAAGTCTTCAAGACAGCAGGACGTGTTATTCTGTCCCGACTAAAAAGAACTTGTAAATATTTCAAGGGAGTTGTGAAGTGCAACTAGTGCAAGCTTTGATGTAGATCAAGTGTGAATTCCTTTGGTTAATTCACCGCGCCTATCGGTTGGGTTTATTGTCTTGTTTATTGTGCTGCCTGCAAAGGAAGAGTGTAAGGTTCTAGAATGCTATTAAAGCTGGCGCGCATGATTAATTCATGTAATTAAAGGGAAACCTTTAACTGTAATTGATGACAGACTGATTTTATGTGAAGTGCTAACAAATAGTAACTGGAGGGTGCTATTGCTAAGTTGTAATGGGTCTAAGTCCCGCTAACTGGATCAGTGATAGACAGATCTAGATCGTTATTCTTAATCTGCAGTTGGTGCCATTCAGGCTCAGCATGTCCTTCTTGTGGACAGAGAGAGAGAGAGAGAGTAACGGGCAAGCGAGCGGACCAGTTAAGATCGATGAAGAGAGAGGTGTTGGGTTTGGAAAGCGCGCGTGAGTAGGTCACAGCAGACGCTAGCAGGCGTGATCACATGACTTCTGGTCAAGCGGCTCAAATCAAGACCGGGATTGGACAACTAATAGCTTCCGGAAACGGAAACTTGACTCGAACAACAATAACAAACCTGGCTGGCTGTTTACAGTAGGGTCATTCCAAAGTAACTGACGTGACATACACAGCCAAAAGTTGACAAACAAATATATGCCACACAAGACTATATTATTTTAAAAACTTTTAATTTCAAAAAAGCAAAGGAGAAGAACCAGGAATACAAATTCAAACAAGAATTGAGTCAAAATACCTGAAACTTTGGATACAGAATCTTAACAAAGGATTGTAACTGACGTGACGCAGAAAAATCAGCTTTTTTTTTTGTGTCTCACGCAGATGCATAATTCTCTGAATTATGAAGGGTTAGCATCATAGAATTTTTTTCACAAGTCATTCAATATTCATAGATGAGAGGGAAGCTGTTACATACATACTTTAACATCACAGTTTAGTATAAAAAACATTTTACAGCAGGTACCTGTGTAACTGACGTGACGTCTGAATTGCATTAACAAATTGACTGAAACTTTGAATAAAATTGTGGTATAACCATACATCTTCAGCATTATATTAAAAAACTTATGTATTAAAACATGTTTTGGTCCCATTATCACTATCTGTGACTTCTGATAGTATAAAAAATATTGCAAAAAAAAAGTGTCAATAGTAAGATAATGATGATAATACAGATTTTGATGTTTTTCAGTATAAATACATGACTTGATATTAATCTGATAGGCTGCACTGAGTGGCTCTTCCTAAGCCATATTTGCTTCTCAATTAAATCAAGGTTTAAAAAGGCTATAACACAAGAATGTACAAGTACCAATGTAACTGACGTAACGCCTGAGTTAAGGTAAAATTCAAAATATATAAAAAGCTGCTGGTAAATTGTGGCATGTTCTCTTGCCAATACTACAATAGTAAAGTACAGTATAAATTCAGTAATTTATAACCCCTGTGTCATGTTAATTGTTTTATTGTTGAAAAATAAAAAAACAACAAAACATTTCTCTTATCAAACATGTTCATAACATTTCTGTTATTAATATTAAGGAAAACAATAGAGCTTGTGGTCAGCAAAGCAAATGATAAATGATTTTGTTCGAACTTCAAACACAATTTACAGGACACGATCTGAAAATATTTTTTTTATTTTCTCAAAATCTGGAATGCTGAATTTGTGACATCCTTCAAGATGTACAGGTCCATGAAATATAGCTTGAGAATGCACAACGTCAATGTCATGTCTTTCTGGCCAAGGAAATCAAACAGCACCATCTTCTGATATTTGATGCAAAAACTTCACTTTCCAAAAGTTAGGTTTTAGATCAAGTTCCAAACGCGACCAATGTAAAATCTGTCAATGTAATTTTCCGGCCTCTGTCACTCGTGACCTGTACTATTTCACTCAGGTTGTTGGAGATTTTGCCATTCTGCAAATTCGGAAGAAAAACAAAACTCGTTAGAAAAGCCTTAAAATAGAGAAGTTAGAGTAACAACGCTATTATACTATTAAATGGGCTGTCAGAAAGACAATGCCACAATTAAGGCTGAAATATGCACATTTATGTTTATGTCACGTCAGTTACATGTCACGTCAGTTACACTTCAATCCAAAAAGTTAAAGGTCTTCAGTTAACTCTGATGTCTTATTACATTGAGCGTATAACAAAGGCAGAGAATATGAAGTTTTGATGTAATAGGTGCACTACTCTTGTTGTAAACTAAACTTCTCCTTCTAAATTGTAACTGACGTGACAAATATTTCCTATACTTTCTATTTCACTACAATACATTAATATGAAAGTCTGGAACTTCAAAGCCAGTCACAGTATTCAGCAATACAAGAACAATCTCAAACAACAATTAAACTCACCTCAAAGTTGTTTGGACTTCTCAAAACTGTCACTTTTCAAATCGTGGCCTCGTATGAATGTTGGCTTTAAAAATCACTCCAGGTATACCATGGCTACAAAAACATGTGGAGGAACACAGGGATGCAACTCTAGTGTTTTCATGAACTTCAATGCCGGGTTTTATTAATCTGATAATCAAAATTAATAACAGAAATAATTTTTAAAATTCAAAATTTTCAATTTCTGTTTTGGAATGACCCAGTAGCTACCACACTTAAACAGCATTTGGGATGTCGAATATCAGAATTATACTAAAAGATGATGATTATTTACTTTAATTTCTTAATTTATATAATGTTTATTTTAATGCCTCTTTGAATTGGTATATTTCTCTAAATAGGTGTTAAGTTGATTTTCTTCAATTTGTACTGGTTAGGTCGGACTTAGAAACTTTTGAGGGTCGAACCTTGAACTTATATTTGTTGATAGGATGAAGGGAAAGGCCTATGCTAGGTGTATGGATGCATCGTCTACGCATCAGGTGTCACGTTATGGCATCCTTTGTAGGTGCTCATTGTCTGTTCTTTTGACACACTGACAGATGTAATTGGACTCTGTTGTAATGAAGGGATCAGATTCATTGACTTAGCTCAATCATAGAGTTGTGGGTGTGGCTTGCCCAGTAGGCCTGTAATATACGTATGTCATCATTATTATGATATTATCTTGTCACATTATGTTCACTGAATATATGGGATGTTTTAGGTATATATCAGTATTGTTGGAGGTAATACAAGTGGGTTGACCGTTCAGTTTCGTAGAGTAGTTGTACCATGTAGTTGGGTTTGGCTTTATGCCATGATTATCATACCACTTGTAGTGGGAGACTATAACTTGCTATTGTTGATGGGGACTTAGGTGTTGACCTATCATGTGGGTTGGTCCACCGAGAGATACTCTTATGACTTTATGAGTAAGGAGGTTGGTATACCCAGAGGATAGGAAAGGGGTAAGTTTGGCTCTGAGTTGAGATAAGCCTGTGGCAGCATAGACCGAGGCTTTTGTGTAATAATCTGTACATGTGGGGAATTGAGCTGGGTTAGATAACAGGGTATCTAAGTTAATTAAGTTTGACTTAATGAGTAGATCCAGTTAGCTATTGCTATCCTCTGCTAATTATGATGGTAATTGTTAATTAAGGGATCCTACGTTGTGCGTGGGTGGGCTAAGTAAGTAGACTGGATTGTCTTTTAGGCCACCTAGCACGGGCAGTTCTGTAGTGTAGACTCAGCAGGCTGTATTTTATTGTAGTTAGTTTAACTTTGGCTCATTCCATAACTAGGATAGATTTGGTGCGTACCGGATACGCGTATCACATGTAAGGCTTGCTGTTATCTTATCGGGAATCAAATTAAGTTTTCTTCCTGATTTAGAATAATGGCCGTTGTTATAAGAATAAGAATTATAACGAGTGGGGTAGCCCTATGTCAGTCTGTAGTTAAGCCAAGGGAAGTAAACATGTTACTTGGTAGGCTAGCACCTTATACTCGAGTTGTCTCCCCTGGAGTACTCTCAAAGTAATACCTTACTGTTGACATACTACTTACTAGACCTTCCCCATAATTAGTTTACAATTTGACTATCATTATTATTATTAACTTTTATGTTTTCTTTTGATGCATTCTCTTATTTTATGGTGTAATGATTAACTGATGAGGCGTGCTTTTAATTCCTTTTTTTTTTTTGGTTCTTCTTCGGCGCGCCTATCGGTTGGGTTTATTGTCTGGTTTATTGTACTGTTTATTGTATTGTGGTTTATTGTCCTGGTTTATTGTGGTGTGCTTTTGGTGAATTGTATTGTGTTTATTATTTGATTTGTTTCTTTCTTTTCTTTTTAATAAAATTGGTGTCCTCTCATAACCTGATACATGTAGTTTTGTTTACAAGTATGTTTGACTGTGTGAGATAGATAGGTAGAGAGACCGCTCGTTCCCGTCCCTGTTACATGTAGAAAGGCTTTTGGCAAAATCGTTTCATCGAAACGGCCTGTACAAAAAGAAAAATGGCAGGAAAATAGATAATTGTATCATTGGTGCTATTTTGAAGCCTCACAAAGTGCGAAGGACCTAATTTTGCAAGGGGCAGGGAACCAACTGTTTCAGCTGAATTCCATCCCTTGCCATTGTTACATTTTAACGTTTAGTTTTAAACAACTTAAATATTGCAAGATGGTTCTCCCACAGTGTATTTGGTAAAACTGGAGTTGTCATGCACATTAATTTGTCCAATTTCATGACAGGGTCGTGGTTATAGCGCCCACACAGTAGCCAAGTATCGACCATGAATTTAATTTATGTGTACGTGTTTGTGGCATAACAGCATCATCAAGAGAAATAATTCACAGTGTTTGCATTTATCCGTCACGACGAGAATGCAGATGTTATCCACGAGTTCGTTTACCAACGTTTTAGCTCCGTAGAAAGTCGTGCTGCAAGGTGTGGCAAGGGTAGTTGCAGGTTCTGGTCAAAGCTTGGCTCCTGCTAATACTGCCTTGGTGAGCTGCTCTATAAATGTGCTATTACGGGCTGCTGTTATTGGTGGCGAAAAGTCCAAATTTATGGTTTTATGCATAAAAGGGCTTTTCCTGGCGTAGCCAACATTTATTAATGACAACCTGTCACGCATCTGCCAAAAGAGACCTGTGTTTTCTGCAGTCCATAGTGTTTCAGTTGATCAAGAAAATACCGCAATAATTGTTGTACTTGTGTGATTTGAGGGAATAGAGGCAGTTGTAACACAAGCATGTGCAATTGCAGGCTTCCGATGCACGAATAATTAATCGGCCTTTTCAGTGCGTGCAAAGGGTTGTCTGCCTAAATGTCTTGTTTCAGATTGTTTTCATTTCTTGTTACACACTGCCATTTTGTATATTATGTATACTGTTAGCCAGTAGAGGAAATTATTATGATTTGCCTCATTGTTTTGTAAATTTGCGATCCGGCTCTTTAGCACACATCCAGCTGGTGTCACTTTATTTTTCCTTCTGTCCATTTAAGTTTTCTTATGCAGGCCTGCTTCAGACTGTCTGACTTGTACTGACCAAACACTACATTGTATCAACGTGTGCATGTCTCTGACCAGGAACATCATTTTTTTTTCCGGGAAAACTGATTCCTGAAAAACTCTCGAAATGTGACTTCTGTTAGATGAAGACAACGAAGAAACAAAATCAGCACATTAGCTTGTAGTTGACCTTATTTGCCCTCTATGAGCTAATATGTTGTATATATATGTTGATAATGTTTGCTTTCTGAGTTCCATGTAGTTTTCTTCCGGGTGAACCTAGGAAGTGGCTGATTCTCATATTTAAAAAATTCATCCCCGTCAGGAATTGGCACATATGAAAAAGATGAGCAAAGTGTACAATCCTGCTTCGGCCCTCTGCCACCGTTTTGTTATTGTTGTTGCTGTTGTTATTGTTGTTGCTGCAGTTGCTGCTACCCTCATATATCATAAACACTTCAAAGTTATTTTCCTTTATTGGATTGTCTTAGAAAGAAAGTCAGATATTTCTGCATAATAAAATAATCAGTTTCTATGCCATTTTCTACACTCCAAGACGAAAGTAACTGCGGTCATCTTGAATGTGGCAGCCATCTTGACGTTTTGTTTGTCTTCAAATCATTTTGTATTGAAGACACGTTCTTTTCAAAATCATAAAAATACATAGCTTGAGATGTAAAAAGAATTTGTAACAAGTTATTTTTTTGTACAATATCTGTTAGGTAGCTTCCAATAATTATGTGTCGGCTATCTTGAATTTTGGGCGCCATATTAAAAACTTCCCGTGGCCAACACCTTTTCCTTAAATAATACCTCCTATGGGCAACATCTGTGCCAAGTTTCATGCTTCTATCATCTTTAACGATTGGTCCTAAAATACAGACTTATTAAGCCCACTATAAATAAATGAAACCATGCAGCCTTACAAAAGGATTACTCAGGGTATGTCAGCTGTGTATATTTTGATTGAATCTGTATTTGTATTTTTGTATACTACTTTAATTCCATTTGGGAAATTTTGCTTTTGTGTCATCGCACCCAGTTACAACTGGAGCAGGCACGTCGTCGCCACAGTGCAGCGCCGGTCAGCGGTTGTTGGTTTTTTTGGGGGGGAGGGGGAGGGATGAATTTTATTTGATTTTGCCAGGGCAGCGGCCTATTCGGCCTGCTCTTTTCGATTTCCAACTGCCAAGGTATCTTTAACGTGGGCAACGTTCACACAGGCCCTCTGAATTTTTTCGTCCTTATCCCAATAGGATCAGGGACGCGAAAATATGATAAAAACCCCAAACTTCCAACATGCCTGCACAAATTGATCCTCAGAAAGAACATAAAATGAATGAATGCATGTGTTTTTCATTTGGGAAATATGAGATACAGTATAACAGCTGCATCCAGATAAGAGGTAGGTTGTGCATGTACTTACGTGCCATTATACTGAGCAGTACCATGTTCACAACATACTCTTCAAATTTGACGCCTCAAATCCTGTACTCTAAAGGTGGATAAACGCTTTTTGGTTTCTAGCTTGCGCATTGTAGGTATTCCAAACTGACACTAATTTTGGGAGAAAATGGCCGAGAGTGCAAGAAAAATCGTAATTTTTGCGATTTTCAATGTCAAATATTTTCGTTAATACTGACCCAATTGCCATCAAATAAGTTTTAAAACAATCTTTGTCCTTCTCACTTTCCACAAATATATAGTTTGTTAAGTAAAATAGAAGTATATTGCCTTCGAAAACAATTCTAAAAACACCAGTAACATCGATTTTATCGGACCTGGGAGCACACATTTTTTACCCCATGTCAGACAAATCTATGGTGCATCAAGGCCAAGCAACTTAGAAACCTCTGGTCTTCACCAAATAAAAGAAGAGTGATTTCCCTTTCATTATCATCAATGCCAAGGGCACCGAACCTCCTAAAATAAAGACCTCAAATCATTTCATTATCATCAACACAAGCAAGGCAAAGCAAGCAAGATGGAGAGCGAGTCTACTGGTAAGAAATTTACAACCCTTTGAATGAACATTTTCAGTGGTTTTGGGGGTCAAACCCCAGCTTGTGTTACATTTTATGAAAGCTTGTTCAATTGTGCTTCTGAAGAAAGCATTCACAATATCAGTTTGAATCTTGCATTGATGCAAGAGTGGGTGAAAGCAAAGCCCTAAACATCGATTCACACCAGTCGGCCATTCCATGAAAATTTGAGTGTAGAACAGGCCAAATTTCAGCATACGCAATTAGCGGGTCCTGAGTGTGTAAATCTAATAAAATTGATAAGTCTTCGGCCCAATTGTTTTTTTTTAGATTTATTCACAATCAAAATTAGCAGTGCTGTTGAAATGGAGGGGCCTACTTTGTTAGCAAGCTTTAGACTAGATTTTGGCATTAGCCAGGTTTGTATGTTTGGCCTCCTACTCCTGGCAGTCCTGGTATGTGGATTACACTATAAACTTTTAGTAATGTGGTGAGTTTGCCAAATTGGACTCTAGGAGCCAAACATACTATTTCATTCATTTTGTAACCAAATGCCAAATATTCGTTTTGGATTTGGATTCTAGATACATGTAGATCTATCTTTTGATGAACAAATCTATAGAGATACGTTGTAAATAAAAGTAACCAACAGTAAAATTTCAAATCCAATCAGCTTTATTTACCACAGACTTTGAATTTGATTCAGGAAAAAGCTAGATTTTTTTTCATACTTTGAGGAAAATTCCTCACAATTTCTGAATATTTTGAATATATCTAAAATGGGTTTTGTTTGAAGAGTTTTCTTGCAATATTTATGACTAATTATCACCCAGTTTATGCCCAATAATAAAGTCCTTAAAAAGCTCTTTCTAATGATGTATTAGTCATAATTGTATCTGCAAAGGTTCTCTTTACAATTTTTTTTTATGACAAGTGTGAACTCATCCATGATTTGTAATTTTCTGACTACATGTCTCATTTGAATGCTCTTGTTATAAGAACCATGCTACAGTTTCATTAATTTATAGTCTACTTAGAAAGAGCTTGAAAAGACCTTTCCATTGATGTTTTTGGCATTATCATATCTTTAACGGTTACTTGTGTGTGAATTTTTGAAAAATTGTCAAAATGGGTCAAAATTGGCTCGTCAGCGCCGCATTTCTGCAAAATGTTCATTTTAAGCCTCATTAGCATATTTGGCCTTCAATATTTTTTTACCTGATGATGTCATACTGCTGGAAAAAAATAGGCTTGCTCAAGCTATCACTTTCTGTATCTGCAAGTTTTCAGGGCCTAATTAGTGTTCAATTTTTGAAATTATGATTTGCCGAACTTGCCTCCGGGAGCCGATTTGCTACCATAATGAGTCATTTTTACTCATAATTTCCTATTTTACAAACTCAATGCGGCCTTAAACTCACTTCAATTGTTGTTTATTTGTTATGACTTTAATGTCAGTAGTGTTGATTCTGTTTTAACAAACATGCTACAATCTGTCGATAGAAGTTTTTATATGGTGCGCCTCTGAAATGGCTCGTTTTTACTTTCACGAATTGTCGCAAAAATTTCTAAGTCCAAAACTATGAATAAAATTCACAGAAAATTCATTTGTTGTCCGATTTTCATAAATTTTTTTTTGTTGAGTTTGTATTGTCTCTGTCTGTCAACCTGTATTATTTAAAATGGAAAATGAATACTTTGAAAAATCAGTTTGGAATACCTAATTACAGTTTCAGATTAGCGGTGTGCCATTGTCTTATCTCTAACGTCAGTATAAGCACATTATATTTTAATTTTGATTTCCTCCTCAATGTGTGAAAAGAATCGATCTAGAAAGGATTGCATTAGTCTTGATAATGTGTTACTCCACGACTTTCAACATCAAGGGACCACAGGCCTATCTGTCGATAAATTTTCGTATTTGAATAGGTGAGAACAAAAACAATTTGTTTTATAGATTTACCTCTTGTGGAGAATTTTGAGATGGCTATAATTTATTTAGGTGATCCACTTTAATATAAATAACGGGACATATCAAGTTCGCTGTTGATCAATATTTTGGGGGGCTGGAACTGGGAGAAGAAATGGAAATGAAACATAATCACTGGTAATCTGTGCCGTTAAAAATGATTACCCAGCCAGAAATCGTGCGGAAATCCGAAGCGAAGGACTGACGTCACGTTTGCACTTGAATTTTTGAAAGACAGGGTGCAAGGAGAACATCGTTCCAGGACTGGATTAACCATTAAGCAAAATAAGCACGTGCTTAAGGCATCAAGCGGTCAAGGGGCACCATACACAGGGGAAAGGGGGCACCACAAACAGTTTCTCCAGTACCGGATTTACCATGATTCGGCATTATTTGTATTTCTTCCCTTATAATATTTTTAAAATGAATAAATTACTGCAAGTTTGCTTTTTTTCTCTCTCTCTCTCTCTCTACTGGCCTTGTTATACTGTGTTTGAATAATTTGCTTAATTGCTTTCCACTATATACTGTTAAAGAACAAAGAAAAAAAACATTATATTATTTAATAAAGAGTTGTGTAATCTGGCCTGGAAGAAAGCTGCATTCTGATTCTAATATTTCACATTCAACACTTCTATTGAGTTTTGGGGTCATGTCAGTTTTGAGGGGCTTAAGGGCACCGAAGTTGGGCTGTGTTTAGGGCATCAGTTGCCCTTAATCCGGCCCTACATCGTTCTTATGTGGATCTGCTGGTTACGACATTGCGCTGACTTCGGTTTGATGTAGGGAATTGTCTTTACGGTAATCCTACCAATCCTACAGAAATCCTATATTAATCTTCATCAGATTGACGTAAGGATGCTGACTGGATAAGTCGCTACTTGTGGGCATGTATGGGCAACACACATACTATGACTAACTGATGAGCCGAACAGTCAGTTTACTTTTCTAGCCGGTGGGATTTTCATTCCACCTTTTCTTCACACCGTGAATGCAACTCATCTCTCAGTTTGGAGATAAGGAAGAGGATTTTGTTGCAAGTTCAACGTCTCCTGCACGGCCAAGCTTTGGGCGGGGAAGAGGTGGGGCAATTTCACTGCTTGCCATATGCGTTTATTTTCCGTAGACACGCCCCTGATAAAGTACACGAGACATTGTCCACCAGTGGCCTGAGAATGAACCCAGTTTAGTGCTGCATAGTTATTTACATCACAGCGGATTATAATTCATGGATAAACAGAGCAAGTACAAAAAAAAAAAAGATTGTAAGAAATGCTATAATTCATAATGTTATTCAGACACATGTCTTGCGTTTGTTAAGTCTGTCAGAGGTTTCAGGTCATTGCGACACTGTCAATTTAAAATAAACAAGGAAGTTCAAGGTTATTGTAGACCCTGACGACCAATCTATATATATAATTGGGTAAAATTGGACGGTTGTACTCTATAGCTGAAAAAACTACTGAACGTAGAGCCATGAAAAAATTACTGAAAGTAGTTCAAAGACTGAGCAAGGTTTGTATCAATTCATTTTAAGGATGCAACAACCTTAAAAATTTAGAAAAATAGAAAACAAAGTGGGCCGTTCGAGGTTTTCCGATTCGTCATTTTTACAGCTCAGGCAGGGCCAAGTGTAGTAAGATATTTTGGTAACTCGAAACTTTGGTCACCTAAGGCTCAGGAACCGCATCACACTCGGGCTTCAACTTTGCACAACAGCATATCAATGCGAAATTAACATGGGCTATAATTATTAGATATGAAATGTTCAGGTTTCTACGTTTCATTTTTCATTGTTTCGGCATCATTTAGATCTATTTCGAGTCATGGTTCGCCATTTTGTTCACTATCAAACACACTAACCCGTGCACAAATCATGCTGTTGTACGGGACGCGCAGGGTGTCAACTCACAAAGGCAGAGCAGTAAGACTTAATTAAAAACAAACAAACAAAAATAAAATAAACAAATAGGAACAGGCAAGACAAAGCAGGTCCATAATAACCACCCAGAACTGAAACTAATATTCAAACCGATTTATCCCGGGCAGGGCCGGGGACCTCAGCTAGTTCAAAATAAACAGAAGAATCATGCAAGCTATGAAGAAACATTAAAAACAGAACGCAAGGTCATTCACTCTCTCCGCTCTTTGCTGCCTTCTACAATTCATACATTAATTTTACTTGCAATAATATACAATAGAATATAACTTGACTGATAATTGCCAACAACTGTCATCATTCCTCAGATATAAAAAAAAAGGCCATCAGAGTGGTACAGGCCCTTCAAGTAGTGCATCCCAAATCATGTTGTTCTTTTGTAGGTTTAAGGGGACATCCAACAAATACGTAAGGGCGTGGGGGTGGAGTGAAGGTTAGAGGGTGTTAACGTTTGCTTTTTTTTTTCATTATAGCAATAAATTTTAAAAGAGCATTATTGTTGTTGTTGTTAAGAAATTTCTTCTGCGCCTCAGTTTACACATTGTTGATCTAAATTCGACTTTTAACAATTACATCTGTGTATTCTTTAAGTCATCGGCCCAAGTAATAGTTTTAATGGAATTGTCACCGGATGTGGTCATCTCCGCTATAAATAGATTTTTATATATTTCACATTCTGAGTGTTAATCGCAATCGAGAGCAGGAGTTTCCAACGGGGCGTAAATTTCCCTGCAGAGGAGAAATTTTGCTGAATTTGGATTTGTACATATTTAAAAAAACAACAACACCACCACATAATGCAAAAAGAATTATAGTGCATGACGTATGTCCTTCAATCTTTTAGTGCCCAGCATTCTATATCTGAAATACGTCACCAGAGTCCAGTGTTCTATAATTGGAATCTATACTATATATATCTAGGAAAAAAAATGATTTTCCGTGCTAAATATTTATATTTTTGCATTCATTTGACCATTACAAATTAGCTTTCCGCGATTCAGAATTGTTGTGTTGGCTAAGTGAATATATGCCTGAGCCTTAAAGGGTTAAGGCAGAGAATAACAACAACAACAAAGAAGCTTAGATCATTAACTGAGTTCAGGTACCGGTACTAGTGCCAGTGGGCTTGATCATTCTATATTATGGGAGTTTGAGTTTGAGTTTGGAGAAAGCACGTGGACCCTATAACGGTCACATTGTGCAAAGAAGAAGCAAGAGGACAGACAGACTGTAACATAATGAGAGGACACAAGGAGACTCTACCAGAAGCGCCCACCAGCTATGGCAACAATCGTTCAAAAAATTATCCAAACATGAAACTTCGCACAAATGTTGTCCATAGGGGGCATTTCAAGAAAAAGATGTTGGCCATGAAAAATGTTCAAAATGGCGAAAGAAATTCAAGGCGGAACGAGGCTACATAACAAGACGTTCTGTATAATTTTTTTTTTTTTTTAAATTGAAGATGACTTTCCAAATTCAAGATTACGATTGTTTCTGAGCGTAGAAAAATTGCACAGAAATTATTTTATTATGCTGAAATATCTGACATTTTCTTTCTTTTATGATCCAATCAAGAAAAATGACTTTACACTTTTTGAACGTGTCTGGGGCAGAAGCAAAAAAAAAAACAAAAATGGCAGAAGCCTGAAGCAGGATTCATGCACGTTTTGCTAATCGTTTGCCCACGTGCCAAATTCGCACTTCGACTTGGATGAACTTTTCAAATAATACAGAATCAGCCACTTCCTACGTCCATCGCCAAGAACTGTAAAACTATATGGAACTCAGAAAGCAGACTTTATCAACAAAATATGTGCGGAGCTCATAGAGAACAAATATACTGTCAACCGTAAGATGATGTATTGATTATAGATGGCTCTGCTTTTGTGAGCTGTCTCTATCCAACAGATGTCACATTTCGAGAATGTTCAGAAATTATTCTGCCGTAAAAAAAAAAAAGATGTTCCTGCTCAGAGCCATGCACATATTGATGCAGTATTTTTTATTTTTTTTTATCAGTTTAAGTCTGGCAGTCTGGAGACCTATGAACCTGAAAGGGAGTGGGAGTAGACATGAAGTGACACCAACTCTAAGGGTGCCGAAGAGCTTGCTCGCACATGTACAAAACAATGACAACAAATCAGAATTATTTCCTCTGAGGGGCTAACAGTTTACGTGACATACAAATTGGTATTGTATTACCATAAATGAAAACAGTCTGCAACAAGATAGCCAGGCAGACAACCCCCTTGCACATATGAAAACACCGATTAAAGAATATTCGTGATTCTGAAGAGTACAATTGAACATGATCGTATTTCAATTGCCTGTATTCCTTCAAATCATTCAGACTTAACACTTATTGCAGGATCAGTTTTTGACCAAGTGAAAGTTTGTTGACTGCAGCCACTTCGAGCCCCCCTTGGCAAATCAAGAAAAAGACGATCTAAGCTACCTACACGTCATGATCTAACAAAAAGTCTCAGAGCACCAAAATGCAAAAGATTTTTCTTTCCTGCCTATAGTTATGCTACTATGTCAGCCTTTATAGTTATAGGGGGAAAGTTAATTTCTTCAGACATTGAAGTTTTTTTGTTTTTTTTTTATGCATTGGAAACTTTTGCCAAGCTGAGCAGGTTCCCACAGAGTGCTGATCATACTGACATCCAAAAGATATACTGTATGACAGGTCACCCTTGTTTACAGATGTTGACGATGCTAGGAAAGGTCTCTTTGACTTTGTACCATTAACAAGATCAGCACTATTGCAGCACATTTATAGACCAACTAATCAAGGATGTGTTTTCTGGGTCAAGCTCGCAACTGTCCTTTGCCACACCTTGTAGGAGGACTTTCTACTCAGCTTGAAACATTCGTCAAAAACCACACCCCGAACGTCTGGATTCTGATCATGTCGGATAAGTGCTATAAAGTAGCTGCAGTAATGAAGGCACACACTACATTGGCTGGAGGAATTGGCCATGGCACTGGTCCAAAGGGAACAAGGATAACGACCTTTGAAACCTCGAGGCTGTGTTTTCAATGGGAAAGTTGCACTGATTTGCACTTCAACACTGACCTCCAGGTTGGTCACGTATCTAATTTTTCATCGATAAGGGATATGGAGCAAGTTCATAATTATCAGAATAAAGCCGAAAAAGAGAAATCATTTTTATTGGTGCCATAAACATGTGTACAGATGAACTCATGGTCGATACTTGGCTCATTTTTCAATCATTCATAAGTAAAATTTATTTATGATAAGGAATGCACTTCAATTGAAACAGTTGTCCCCTTTCCCTTGTCAGTGTAGATCCTTCTCACTTTGTGCTGTTTCAGAATAGGCTCAGTGATACAGTGATTTTTTTTTCCCTGCCAAAGCCATTTTTTTTTTCGGTCATTTCAATAAAACCGTTTGCCCAAATGCCCTTCCAAAGATGCCAGAAAGAAATCTTGTGACAAGGTCAAGCTGAAAACGTTGCATGAAATGCAGATAAAACAGCCTATTCAAGCAAGTGATTGCCCAGTCACGTCCTATTATGCCTGTAAAAAACGTCACCATGACAAACACAGTCTCAGACAGACAGTTTACCCTAGGTTATGTTGTTCGTTGACATATTTTGTTATAATTTCGAACATGGCTCAGCTCTGCCATCGTGTGCACCCTGATCGACATGGTAAGTATTGGACTCAAGAGCTCCTCAGCGGTTAAGTTCAGTGTCCAGCTCGCTGCAGGTTGGTCAGTTAGTTCATGGCCTGCTTCTCAGCTAGAAAAATAAATCGTCTCTCTCAGTATTTCCTACGTTGGAGTAGTATCGGGTGCTTATGCAATCGGGATCATCGCTGTTTAACATTGATGTTGTCACGTCATGGAGTGGAATGTCAGAGGACGGCTCGTAAAGATCCAGTATCGAGAATACCCAGCATCGGTGCCGACTGAACTTTACATTGCAAAACAAAAACAAACAAACAAACAAAACTCAACTGACATCAAGTGGTATCAAACGAATTAAAGTCAGTGACCCTCTGACTACTCAAATCAGCAGTAAAATCGTCTATCTATTTCCTCAAATAAGGTTCGGACACCATTAAGTAGAAGTTACCCTTGGACTAGTTTGGGGTTATTAATTTGTTAAATATGTTGATAATGAATGAAACAAGCTTGACAGGCATAACATCTGTGGCTGTAAACTTGATGCTTTAATGTCAAGGAAGACAAATTATGGATTATTTTACCGTTGGTGGCCATCTTGATTTTGCCGCCATATTGGAGTTTTTTGTTTGTTTGGGGTTTGTTTCGTAACCAACACAGTGTTCTCAAACACTAACAAATGAAAAATGTTTGTGTCAAGTTTCGTGCATCTATCCTTTTTTAAAATTATTTCCCCAATTGCCAAACCCACTATGCCATTGAACTGAAAGTAAGATATGATCTATGGATGATTTGAAACTAAGTGGATGCCATGGTGGATAAATGCCCGCCATCTCTGTTCTTACCAGATTCTCTGGTGCTCGAAAAAGTCCAACCACAAGACTTGCCCGGGCTCTTAAGGTGGCTGGAAGGCTATTTGCCACGCTCATGGAAGGTGAGATTGTCTTACCCTCTTCTGTATAGGTTCGAAACATTTTTCAGTCAAACTGGCTTACACTAGATACGCAGTATTCATAAAATTGGGAGACTATATCTGTTATTCTTGATAATAACATTACTGAAATTGCCCCAGCATCGATGGAATGAGTCAATTTGTGATGTACAAAAAAAAATCTCTAGTCCAATATCACTCACGTTACTGGCGCTAGGGTTAAAATACTGCTCTATTCAACTTGTTCAGAATAATTCGCATCGAGAGAGAGAGAGACAGAGATGAGATTATATAGATGAATAGAGAAGATGACACACATGGAGATAGATAGACAGACAGACAGACAGACAGATAGATCGGGCGAGAGAGAGAAAGAAAGAGAGATTCAGTCTACTACCCATTCATGATGCTACTATTGGATGTTTCATACTTCCTCTCACAGTACAGACTTCCTAAAATTGTTCACACAGTCATGTAATTTAAATCGGCAGTTTTACGCTTCTGTGAGAGAGATCTTGGCTGGTCGATGGACAGGTCTTACATTCCATGTTTTGAAATCGGCCTCAGAGATCCTCGCTGTTGGGGAGGGTCTGCCGGGTGATACCTGCAGGGTCAGTAGAACTCATAGTGAATGGCATTTCTCTTCGGGGTTGTCGATTTTGCTGAAAATGTACTAAACCGCATAAGTCTTGCAAAAAAACTTTAAACGGCTGTACTTAATTTTAATAAAATAAACAAAGATTGTTCCCCTGTTCATTTTTCTAATGACTTGATGCCTTGTCTTGGGCAATAAACACAAGGTAGCACAATTTTAGATCTAGTTCATATTTTATGGGATCCGTAGAACTTGAATTAAGGATGACAAGGCTTTTTTTATTTCATGCAATAATCTCCAGCGGTTCAAAAGTCACAGCCGTTTGAAAGTTTGTTGCAAGACTTATCTTGCCTAGTACTGTAGTAGGCTCTACAGAATTTGATTGAAAAACAGGGAAGGTAATCAATTACAAGATCAAACAACGTGCAGATATTATTTGCGTTTTTCCTGGTACATTAAATACATGTCAGGGAACATTTCATACGAAATTAAGTAGGGAAAAAAAGGAATTCTCTGATTACATAAAAAATAAAACGTATGAGTAAATTCTGTAATAATTCCATTACAAGAAAATGGGAACTATTAATGCAAATCAAGAAAGCCAGGAAGACGACAGTAACAACTACAACAATGAAACAAGCAAAGTATGTAAAGGAACACGATGCCTAGAGCAGCGATCCTCTTTTAATAAAGACCTACAACCCGGAGTTGTATTTCTTCCTCTTTTAATAAAGACCTACAACCCGGAGTTGTATTTCTTCCTCTTTTAATAAAGACCTACAACCCGGAGTTGTATTTCTTCCTCTTTTAATAAAGACCTACAACCCGGAGTTGTATTTCTTCCTCTTTTAATAAAGACCTACAACCCGGAGTTGTATTTCTTGTATGCAAATGCACTGATCTTTGAAACAGTGTCGAATGTTCGAATAACGATTACACGGCTATTCCATATTCGTTCGAGTAATACAGTTTGCTATACGACCCAGCACTGCCCATGGCTATGTAGAGCATATAATATGACCTTTAGCAGTTGTTCTCAGAGTACCCAGGCCGCATTCACATCCTCTTTCGACCCCAGGGCTTCCTCAATTCCTCTGCCATTTTGAATCATCACGTACTAATTCTTTCACCCATATACTTTTACTGTGGTAATTTTTTAAACAGTCTAAGAAATAAAATTTCTTGTGTTAACTGCAATCAAATGAAAAAAAGAAATCCCTATTTCAATGGCGGATCAAATTTTATTTGATTTAATGTCAAAAAGGTGTCAGGAAGTAAAAGGCCGAAACAAATACATGTAATGAAAGAATCCACTCTTCCTCTGGAGATGGACATCTGTCTCGCTCCACATATGGAGTTTTTCATACCAATAGTATCTTCCCAGTTCAAAGTTCCTCCTCTGATTGAAATTCTTCCCCAGTTTCTCCCCTGGCTAAAATGCCTCCGTTTAGATTTGAAATTCCCCTCCTTAGGAACCACCACCCCCCCCCCCCCCAGTTTGAGAACCACTGATCTAGAGGCAGCCACTTCAGCTTCAAAACATTTTCGTTAAATGAAATTTCTTTATTAGGCGACGAATTACTACACAAAGCCCAGGACAACCTGTGTATTCGCTCCAGACAAGAAACACGCCGAAATTCTCCTGAGATGGCCGAATTTCATAGACTGGACAGAACCATGTATCGCCAATGGTAAATCATCACCCTTTATACTGCCACAGTAAAAACAAACTCTTTGCGCCAGTCTTAACACTCACCTCGTCTTCTTTCATCTTTGCGCCAGTCTTAACAAGTCCATGACAGTCTTCTGAAGGTATCGGAGAACTTCACCTATCTTGGCAGTACACTGTCTTCCACGGCTCGTGTTGATACTGAAATTCCCTCAAGAATCAGCAAAGCCAGCTCTGCATTTGGCAGGCTTCGAAAGAGAGTGTGGGATGTTGCCGGCATTCGCACAGACACTAAGCTGAAAGTGTACAATGCTGTGGTCCTTCCCACCCTACTCTATGGGGCTGAAACCTGGACAGTGTACCAATCGCATGCCAGAAAACTAAATCACTTTCATCTGGCCTGCCTTAGAAAGATCCTAAGGATCAAATGGCAGGATAAAATTCCAGACACTGAGGTCCTCAATCGTGCCAAGGAATTGAGCATCTTGTGCCACCTGAAAAAAATTCAGCTACGTTGGGCAGGACATGTTGTCAGAATGCCCGACTCCAGACTCCCTAAGCAAATCTTCTTCTCTGAGCTCTCCAATGGAACAAGGAATGTTGGGGCCCCAAAGAGACGTTACAAAGACACTCTCAAGCAATCACTGAAGGCCTTTGCCATTGATGTGAGTGAGTGGGAAAAGCTCTCGCTTGATCGTGCAAATTGGAGGGCGGCCCTTACCAGAGGCAGCAAAGCATGGGAAGCTGACAGAGTCCAGCAGGCTATCAAAAAAAGAGAACGGCGCAAGAAAAGGCCCAGTGGTACTGAACCAACGGAGCACTCTTGTCACTTATGCGGAAGGGTCTTCAGGGCAAAAATAGGACTTATCAGTCACATGAGAAGCCATAAGACATGAAAGAACAGTCTTTCCATTCTGTCCTCTGTGTCCTTTACTTCTCTTTATTGTCCATGTGTTGAAAATTCTCAACAATTTCTGTTCTTTATTCCTCTGGTGTTGTTAAGGTCATCATCATACCTGATGGACGAACTATTATATTATATATTATTATTATACTGCCACAGTATATGGTTCACATACGACACCAAAATGGAACTGGAGACTCTCATGCAATGCTTCGCCGTCAATTTGAGTATATTAAGGAAATTTCTAGACGACAGGTTTTCGGTGGGGAGGGGGGGGGGGTCGCTGTTTTCCGAAAATGGAAGGGGGAGGGGGGGGGAGTCGAACAAAAATAAAAATACCAAAACTTTGTTGGGTTGGATTTCGTGGACACATTCTCAGTTGGAGAGAGAGAGGCGGGCTGGGGTAGGAGCATATAATTATGTTTATTCTGGTCAAGGGCGGTACCTCATCTAGTATCATAAAAACCACAGAAAAACTGTGGGGTCGCAGCAGGGCTATAAGCAAAGTCAAAATTGGGCAAAAAGAAAATAGTTTTGCAACATACAACCTTTTCTTTTTGCCCAATTTTGACCTCATCTAGTAATTTAAATATATACGTTTTGTATTGAGGTTCAGTCAGCCGATGCTATTGCTGAGCAGCGACGCCCATGGAAGATAATATAGTGCACCAGATATAGTCCCACGCCCGACTTTAGTTGTTTTTTGTTTTTTAAATGTACTCCCCACCTTGAACCATCAAAGTTACGGTACAGTATATTATATCCCTGCGGCCCATTCCAAAGTCCCACACCCCACCAAAATATTGCCCTGCCACGCCATTGGGGCACTCCACCCTGAGAAACACTGGAGTACCGGTACACCGTCTTTGACAATCCATAGCAACATGTCTTTCTTGCAGATACAAAAGCGTACTATTAAAATTCCATCATCCATCCATTCATCCATCCATCCATCCAATCATCCATCCAGCCATCCATGTTCCCACCCAAGCACCCACCCACCAATCTATCTATCTATCTATCTATCTATCTATCTATCTATCTATCTACCTATCTATCTATCTATCTATCTATCTACCTATCTACCTATCTATCTATCTATCTATCTATCTATCTCGACTTATCACCTGTCTGTCGGTCAATCAGTTGGGCCGCATCTATGAATGCTTGTCTAACCCTCCCCCTTCCCATCCTCCCCGATTCTATTTCCACTCTGTAACCATTCTCATAATTTTCCAAATAATATGGTGTCTATTACATATTATATATATACACAACAGGAATCTCCCACGAAATGGGTGATGTTTTCGCGAAAGTGAGCAAAGATCATGGCAGTAAAGAACCATTTCCAGTACGACATCCTTGTTGTGCAATGCTCGCGTATCCCGGAGACCTGCAGCTGAGGTAGGTGGGTCTTTGTGTAATCCTTGCCAAACGTGAAATACGCAGTTCAAAAAGTTTTGCAAGTTGCCATCTAGCAACGAATTTACCGAATTCAGACATGCAAGATAAACTTAGAATTCGAGACACAGAATACCGGGACCAACCATTCCTTCTTCCACTATAATATATCCATAAACTCGGGGTGTCACCCTAGATAATTCATAAAAATTTACAAACTGTTTGTGGAGCATCTCCATGTTCCTATGAAACTGTTGTTGGGTATCCCATTTGGGACAATGAAGTGATTCTTAGCTTATATGAAGGTTAAAGGGCTTTTTAAATTGGTGGGTGTAAATTGTGGAACAACATCAGCGTTGACACAAAGAAAAGTGAAAACATCATCACATTTAAAAATAGACTCAAAACTGAAATGTTTAGGGCGGTTTTCTTGAAACTGAATGAGTCCCGTTTTGGTCCCAGAGGTTAACTATTACTGTTACTTACTTACATAATATCAGGATTATTTTGTTCTATATCAGACCTGTCCCCGAAGGGTTGACGGTGAGACCGCTGGATCCCAAGCTTGACGCTGACTACATAGCCTCAACATGGACACATAGACGTCGCTATGCTGATGTGTATGTCAGCGAATTAGTCAAAACCTTGCCATCTGTAGGACTGTTTGACAAGTAAGTTGACAAGTAGGGTGTACATTGTAAAATAATTATTCGTAAGTTAAAGACGCATGTTGCACATGCAGAGAGAGAGAGAGAGAGACATAATAATATACAAACACAGACACACAGAGAGGGAGAGAGAGAGAACAGCGGGAGATCGAGACAGAAAGAGAAAAACACACACATACACAGTTACACACACACACAAAACAAAACGAGAGAGACATAAAGAGGGAGGGGAGAGAAGAGAGAGAGGGGCTGGAGAGAGAGAGACAGGGAGAGAGAGAAAGCGACATCATCCTGTGCTGGGCAAGAGCTTAGCAGTTTTTGGGGGTTGTTTTTTTTTTCAAATTCTTACCCAAAAAGCAGGTTTTTCAAGTTTATTTTGTTATGCTCAGGTAGCTCCAATATTAAGAATGCTTTGGCCGTTTTCTGAGACTTTTTTTTTTTCATTATATCAGGGGAATTTCCCGAGATAATTACAGTGGAACCTGTTTAAACCAAAATTCAGGGAACCAACAATTGTAATTCGCATTAACTGTATTTTGGATAATATAATAATTGTTTCAAATCATCCTATTTTGTCTCTTAAAGGGAAGTGATGAGACATCTTGGTAATTTTACTTTATTACTGCCCTTAATGTACTGTATACAACAACCCAAGGCCATTTTGTACGTGTGCGCGTCCACGTGTATGTGAGCGAGGTGCGGCACGATATACACTAATAATAATAATAATAATGGATGGCATTTATATAGCGCATATCCATTACAAAAATGCTCTATGCGCTTTACAGAAACATGTCAAAAAATACATGGGTAAACTCACACACACAACCCACATTGATACACACATAATAATAATAATAATAGATAGCTTTTACATAGCCTAAAAGTACAGACAAACTGGGTGGTCGTATCGTCTATAATGAATCTGAATTACTGGACAAGTACTGTTAGTGAGTGTATTGTAGTCCATTTGACATCCATGACAGTTTTGACACGTTTGTAATGGTACACGGAATAATGAGAAGACCAGAGGATGTCTGGTAAAAATTTTTAAAAAGTGCTCATGGCAGCGGGCCTTTCTGTCTGGTGTCCTCGGCGGCCAGTTCAAAGACACAATATCGTCTCCCCTCCTCCCCCGCAACCCCGTCAAGTAGCAGTGTATAGTTGTGTATGAAAGAACAAGCCGGGATTGTTTATTTCACATTTAAAGGCATTGAATTTTCGAGACAGCACCCTCATTCGACCGAGAAAGTGGAAGAGAATCTTTCACCACATTTTTTTTTTCGTGTAAAGGGGTGTGAACTAGTAAGGAATATACGGTAGAAGAATTACGGTGGGACCATAGAAATCTTTCGGATAAAGAGAAATTTCTTGTTATCCCATTTTGGTTTAAGCAGTTCCACTGTAAATTATTCCATCCCGAAGGACTTATGCCTTTCATTTAGTGAGAAGTCGAACGGTACCCGATATTGTAGACTCTCATTAGTTCATCTCAGTTTTCTACAAAATTGGAGTTTCAACTAACCGTTCTTTTCATTCGCCGGCACAGTGAAAGGTGTAATGCATACAGTATATGTGTAGTTTATTCTATTTCAGAGACGGCGAATGTCTCGGATATGAAATGGGGACAGATTTTGGCACCATGGGAATGCTGTACGTCAGGCCTGAAGCCAGGAGGCGAGGTTTGGCCAAAGTCATCACCAGTCAACTAGCACACAAATATTTCCTCGACGGTCTACCCGTAATGGTGTGCATTCTAGTGAAAAATGACATCTCTGTGAAACTTCATGAAAATCTGGGCTTCCAGACCAAAGATATCACGGATCTGATCCTACATGTACCACATGACAAGTATAATGGCAATCGTTTTGGATTTTAACCCTTTGATTGCCCATACTGTAAAGCTGTTTTTATATATATATAGTTTCAGTAATGCGAAGATCCTATAAATTTCACATTTTCATGCAGATATTATGACTTGAAATGGTAAAGGCTGTTTGTAGTGAGAAAATGATGTGCAAAAAAAAGGCTAATTACAGTTCACCTAAACACAAAGTTGTTCAAATTTTGTTTTGCCGGCCCTGAAAGGGTCAAGAATCTGTTTCTCGCACGCACTTTGCTCCATAGTGCCAGTGTGATATCAGGGAATATCCTCCATCCTGTTTTAATCCCCACCCCCGGATATTCTATGATATCGTAAAAAGTGAATTATGCCCCAAGTTCAATTTAATTTTTATATTCTTCTTCTTCTTCTTTCGTTCACCAATCTAAATCTGCAGATTTGTTCTTTTAAGAAAATCTGCGGTTTTCTGCAGTTCTGGCAAAGCACCATAGAGTTTGATATTCAGGTCGGTGGGTTGGGGCCAATAGGTTTCAGGCAGTGCTGAGAAGAGTAATTTTTATATAAATTCCATTCACTCGGCACAATTAGGTGTTGTATCATTATTTATAGGTCGCATGGGTAAAGTGCTTGTCCTTGTAAAATCTTCTTGGAAGGTGGGGGGTGTTATAATGTCAAATGCTGTTTTCTTTCACCTTTAAAAGTTCTAACCCAATTTGGGAGCAATATTGTAATTTGTGTTTTTAATTATAAAGATATTAATTTTATGCTTTTGTCAATATTAAACTCCGTTGTTACGGCACTCTCTTTTCACTCCATAGTTTGAATATGTTGAAAGTAGCTTTCTACCCATACAGGAAAAGCTTTTATGGTGTTTGCCTTTCCAATAATCATCTTACTGTTCCCTAATCTCAGTCTCACCCTTTTTTTCGGGGGGGGGGGGGGGGGGGTCTGTTATAATTGTTAGTAAAAGATAGGACAGAGGCAGGTGAAAACTCTCTTTCTCTCTTATGCTCATCTGCCCTTTTTTATGTGCTTTGTTTTATGATTTAGTTTTTACTCATCATAAATTAAATATTACAAGTTTTTTTTTTTTTAATAACTCAATGCTGAACGCGAAACTGGTCAATGCTGTTTCTATGCAAATACAGATGTGCCCTGGGAGTGTGCAGGTCTACTGTTTGTACATAATCCTAATTTTTTTAGTGTTTATTCTGGAAAATAATCATCTACGAACATTATTTTAAAAAATGGGGAAAGCCATCAAACCTGTTTTATGAGACATTTACTATTTAGTGCAGAGATAAATCGTAATTATCCATTAAGGAGAGGTAGAAACGTAATGTTGAATCAATTTAAACAACATACATCGATCATTTTTTCTAGGATGGAAAGCACAAGAGCTCTGTGAAATGTCTTCCCGAGACAATGCTAGGCAGAGGAGACATCTTAATGATTGTCACCCTATTGACTTGATCCTTTAAATTCCCTGAGGATTTACAACCTGGGAGAGGTTCATTTTTAATTTAATCTTTCTCTTATATTAATATAATAATAATAATAATGGATGGCATTTATATAGCGCATATCCATTGCCATTAGAAATGCTCTATGCGCTTTACAGAAGCTCTCTCACTCACTCTTTCTTTCTCTCACCCTCTCTATCTCTCACTCTCTCTATCTGTCTCTAGCAAATCGTAACCGCAGCCTGTTAGGCGCAGTTCACAACTCACAACAGTTCACAACTCACAACTTGGATTCTAAAGTATTAAAATAATATTTGAATATCTACATGTATTAATATTTATTTAATAATGAATTATAAATTTTTGTTGGTGATTTGACAGGGGGGGGGGGGGGGGGGGGTGGATATGGCTAAATTTTAATCTATTAATTTTAATTTCAATTTTGCCAAACCCCATCAGGATCATTTGGAGTAATTTTTGTTCACAGCAAATTCAGATACTGATGGCAGAATCCTGATGATAGTATCATTTCATAATTGTTGATCTAATCTTGATACAAAATAGGAAAAAGTTTTTTGTTTTGTTTTTAATAAATTACATGACAATGTAAACTAAAGCCCAAAGGACAACAAGGCTTGTTATATGTCCTATCTATATACATGTACATGTATATAATTCACAAATCCTCAGCCTTTGAACACGAAAGTCTTTTTATAGAGTCACCTGCAGTAACCAAATTTTGCATGTAGGTTTCAAATACATGTACATGTACCATGGAGGGTGCCCCGAAGTTTAAATTTTTTTTTTTTATTGGTTTTGTTTTTTTACTATTTTTTGAGTTTGCTTTGTGTCAGCTGATTTAAACTATTTGATGTACTCGCGGCTAAAATTAGAACACAGAAATATCCTGCTGCTTGCTATGCCAAGACAGGAGTAGAGTGGGTAGAAAGTGACAGGCAGGGCAGTGGTTGGGGGTTCCTTGCTGAGCGTGGCTTTTTAAGTTAGTAATAGTATTAGTATACATAGAAGACATTCTCACTTCTGAAAATCCACAATCTTCTTCCCATTTAAATGTTTAATTTTGCAACATGAAAATGGTTTCTTACATGCTAGGTTCAAAATTCAACATAGTATCCAGTCTGTAAACATTTTTTAATTTAATTCTCACAGAATAATTACATGTCGTCACTGCTCTACAATAATGGCATATGTCAGACTCATGCCAAAAGGTAATTGACAGTTAGTTCATTGCATTCCTGAGCATGGGGGCTATCAGGTAATATTACAGAAAAAAGAAATGCGCCAAAAGAAAACTGTAATAAGCCCATAGAATCATAATGGCATAACGATGGTGTCAGGCGCAAACCGGCCAAGTCCAAAAATTTCATATTACTTTATTATGTTTATATAGTACCAATTTATGAAGCCTGGAATCCTGCATCATATGTTAAGTAGCTGTTACCAGTATCCAGTAGAAATACTCAAAATAAGCATGCGATCAAACCGGCAAAGTCCACTTCCCATTAGTTTTAGCGGCAGTTTTTTGTTTCTCCTCTCCTGTTTGCTCCTGACACCATCAATAAGTTACCAAATGACAGGAAAAGAAACAGTTTTTCCTCAATATCTCAAAAGTGTCAAAAATGACTTATGCCATTAGCGTAATGTTAGTGCGATACAATACAATGTGGTGTGTATTCACATTTTTACAAAAATTGTTTGCAACGGACACATGCATACACAAATTATGAAGCAGCTGAAGTTTTTCCATTTCTTCTGTTTGTTTTCATGTCTGAATGGCACAGACATGTGATACAAATAAAATTTTTAATGGCAAAAAATTCAACAAAACAAAAATAAATAATTTTGCAAACAACATCTAAAACCAGTGCAGACACTTTAGTGACAACAAAACCTAAAAATATCTACCAGTATCATATTAGGCAGGTGGTCCGTGGGTTATTCATCTTTCATAGTTCATCTTCACCATTTAACAATGAAAAAGTAAGCTCGTGTCAACTACTGAGGCAGGTCACATTACTCATTCACTATTCATTGTTCAACGTCAGCGCTCAATGTTCATTATTCAGGAAAAGGAAAAGCATTTTTTTTTTGGTTATTTGATGTAAAAAGAATACACATGTATTAAGCTGGCCCCTGTGAGTTCTAGTACTCACCCACTGACACTGAAACTTCAGGGGGTATCTGCCATATTGTTGTATGCGATATTTTGCAGATTTTGAGATTTTGTCATGAATGTGGTTCTCTCAGTGCTAATTTTATTATGTATAAAACTATATGAGTGTATTTTTCATGGGCATTTTGATGCAAGTTTCTATTTTGACATGAATTGAACAAATCTTGATTTTACGTAACTCTCCAAACTTTCAATCCTCATTTCTGTCAAAAGGCAAAAATGCACATACAACAATATGGAAAATACCCGATGATTTGGCGATTTGTAAACTCCTTTTTTAAGGATATAAACCATGGACGAAAAACAAGCAATGTTAACCCGTGAAAGATGAACAATCCATGTGCCGACTACCTTAAGTATTCTCTCTCTTTGCTTCATGGCAACAAAATAAATGTACAAATATTTTTTAAAAAAGCATACATAATATACATGCATGTGATTAAAATAACATTTAAATGAGTAAAGGCAGAGTCAACAAAAATTACCTTGCATATCTAACCCAAATTAAACACTTTCAAGCTGAAAAATGTCGGCTCTGTCATTTCTTTCAAACACATTAAAATTTTACATTACGAGTATTAAGCAAACTAGCCAATCCCAGCAAGAGAAATCTTGAAATTCTTTTGTACCAAGCCCAAGGTCTAGATCACATTAATAATGGCACTTGGGTTCGGTTCATACTTCTCTATTTTACTCACTAAAAATGAGTCTCTCATTTGTGGCTCCAATAATTTCTATGTAAATAATAAGAAAGGTTGAATTTTGTCCAAAATGTGTCCACGCTATTCAGTGCAAAAACTTGAGGTAGTACACAGTTTCATAATTTTTGTCACATGCTCATAAGTTTTAGATGCATATACCCTCAAACTCCATTTTAGTAAGATATACAGGATTTTTCTTCTTAAAATAAAAGATAATATAAAGAGATGAAATCCGTTAAAAACTCACAGATTTAATTTTTAGTTTAAGGCCACACTTATTCGCAGACGTTAGTTTAAAGGGAGGAGTAGCTTTCCCTGAATAATTAAAAAAAAAAAATTTCTTTACTTGAGTGAAACTAAAAATGAAGAAAACATGGACAACAGTAAAAACCAAGAACCTTAAAGAAACAAAGACTTCAACTATTTCCACATGTAACAATATAGGCAGTTTTTTTTTCATATTCCTCCCCAGAATTCTGATTCAGCAATCCTGAACTGTCACTCACAGGAATAAATCAATAAAACTAAAACAAGAAATTGTCATACAACTTTGACATCAGGTAACTCGATCAACATACCCTGATGTGCTTTCCTGTTTGCTATACCATCCGCAGCTTAGTCTGTCTACTGTCTCCTCTCAGCTTTTCCATGCATGTGACTAAGGGCCCAGACACTGTGGTTTTGATTTCGTTTCGCTTTCTGCTCTCTTCCCTCAGTTTTGCAGAATGACCTCAGACTCTTCTCGCCGCAAAGCTGAGTTAAGACGTCGAAAACCTGCACAGTGCCTTTTAGAGCCTTCTGAAACTTCCGCTTTTGTCTTGTTTTTCCACAAGACTGATGCCTTTGACAAAAAGACCAAAAGCGAAACAAAACCTAAGCCACTGTGTCTGGGCTCGAATTCACCTCACAGTACATGTATTTACAATCACAAGTACAAGAATAAATCTGTAAAGCACTCCCTCAATTCCACCAAGACATACATAGTATAACAGACATCTTGTGCACACTATAATAACATGATATGCTTGTGTCAGTACATGATAAATAAAATAAAAATATGACTTTAATTATTCCTTGTCATCCCTCACAATCATCATCTAAAATTGTCTGTAATTTCTCATCGGACACTATAAAAATAGAGACAAATTAAAAAATTTGTGACGGGGTGGATTGGTGAAGGAGGGCTGTAAAATTAATATTCCTTTAAAATGGTCTCTCCTTTCAAGAAGCCTGATTGTATCCAAATAATAAATGTATTGTTCAAACTAATTACATAATATCAACATGTAGCATTAACTCAGACATATAATCTCATTCTACATAGCTACTATTACTCTGCAAAAGTCATGTGACCATGAATAAATACAGGCAATTCTTTCGCCTTCTGTTACAGAGTTTTGAATCATATTTCTTCATCAGTACAGTCAGGTCTCTCCTGACAGCTTGGCAGTTTTATGACATCTTTCAGATATTTAAATCTATGTAATTTATAAAACAAGGAAAATTTACTTATAATTCACAATTTATTTTATCCACTTTTTTCTCCACTGAACAATTCTACCATTCTAGTTTGGCCAAATAAATTTTGAAAGTGACAAAACATTAAACTATTTAAACATAAGAAAATCAGAATAAATTTTCCAAACTATTTGCCAGGTTTCCTTCATTCTTTTCACAACCAACCAAAACAGGTGTGTCCAGCTTAACCTCTTGTTTTTTGTTGTTTTGTTTTTGTTACCAGCAGCTTACTTGGTTGAAAATTACATCACAATGTACCATTTTTATTGCACTTCTCAATTTTCATCAAATGTTAAAGAAAAAAAGTTGATGTTTAGGTCCACCACTTGGAGTTTGATAACAAATAGGAATGAATTCAAGTTCAAGTTATGTTTTATACCATTGAAATGAATCCTACTAAACTTTGTTATCAAACTGCACAGTCATTAGAAAATAAATAACAAGGATTAACAAAACATCTGAAGGAACACCCCTGGATATAAAGGTTAAGAATGCCTTCAGTCTTAAACAGAGTTTGTGATTTGTCAGCTACAGAAACCAAACAAAGTCTGTCACGAGTGGAGTGAGTGCAATTAAGGGGATTGCTACAGAGCGGGTGTAGAATAAGAAGAGCTCACGACAGACGGATAGGAAAAGACGTGAAAGGGGAAGAGTAAAAATAACTCATGCAGACAAGTGGGAAAAGCGTGCGTGTATGAGTGGTGTGGAAGTCTGAATGAGGCGAAAGCGCTGGATTACTATCACTGCAAGTTAGAAGGTCCTACGGATCGGACCTGTGAATAAGAGCCCATCGGGCGGACATAAAGGGAAGCAGTCGAGAAGACTAGTGAGAGTCTTTCCAGTTATGACTGGTATGTAGAACGTTGATTGATTATTATGATTGATGTATTATATTATATTCGTCTATTACCATGATGTGAATAAGTATATGTGAGGAATGTGGAAGTCCTTGATATTGGATATAGCAATGTGCGCCACGAGCGATAGATGAAAGTGAGTTCATGGATTTGTAGCGCGAGTGAGTAGTGTGTACTCCGATGGAAGTGTGTTACCGTAAGATGTGTGGTGAGTGAAAGGTGAACTAGTGTGTGTACGTTTCATGGGTTGTAAGGAGAGGTGGAGTGAATAGAAATGGTAGGGTATTATACCAATGTAATGTTATTCTTGTAGGTGTCGGGGACGGGCCACAGAGCCACCTCGATGAGCACAGGGGATAGGCCAGCATAGGGCCGGAGGCCACACATAGGCCAGAAGTGAGGCTGTCAGTGTAGGACAGTGGAGGCACATAAAGTCGTGGCAGTCAGGCCACGGACAGGGACGTAGATATGAGAGTGAATGAGATACTATATTGTTGCCATGTTGATAGGCTAGTGAACTGATATTATGTTGTTGCCATGTTGATGGCTATGGAAATAATAATGTGTTATTGCCCTGCTGAGGTGCTAGGGGAGTGCTAAGGTGTATGACAATAGGAAGGTGATATTGAGAGACTGCGGTGCCAGTAAATTATTAATGTGCTATTAAGACCCTGAGGGAGAGGCTGAGGCCGAAGTGCCTTTAGGAGTAACTACCGGATTGTGGATCCGAGGGAGAGTGTGTGTGAGAATAAGGCCGTTGTACGGCAGTGCATTTCAATAATATAATGTATGTAATTGCGCTATTATATGTATAATTATGTTTAATAAATGTGTGAGTCTGATGGGTTGTTCTGTTAAGTGTTAAACTTGTTTGTTCGTGATTGTTGTCCTGTCATAAACTATTACATCTCCCAGTCTGGGATTTGTGACAAAGTCAACAGATATTATCTTGTCAGTATATGTGACTTTCCTCTGATGTTTGTAATGAATGGAATGTTTATAGATGAAACTAATTCCACTGAAACAAATAGTTTTGAACACTTTCATTGTCACCAATACAATAATTGAGTTTCATTACAACCATTTCATTCCTTTTTAAACAAATGTCCCCTTTCCAACAGTTAAACTGCAGTAGGCTTGAAATGTAAAATTATTTTACCAAACACACTCATATGGGCACAATATTTATGTAAAATGTGTCAATCTTTGAGACGTGGCACCATAGTTCCCACTGCCCATTGAAGAAGTCTCACCACTGGACTGGGACCTGCTGTGCACAGTGATATCTTGACTATTTCCAAGACGTTTTTCTGTGGATCAAAATTAAAGAACATGTTATGTAAAATTCTGACAATGTGAAAAAATGATCCCAGTTTCTACCTTTCTGATGCTTGTTCTTGACAAGGTTTCCTTTGAGATTAAAACTAACTCTGTTGTTTTGTTCAGCCAAATTTTGATACACAGCCAAAGATCCTGTTCAGAAATTGTTCAATCATATCAAATTCGACTAGATTTATGCAACAGGATTTTATTCCATAATTCTTTCAGCTCTTTCACAGTATCAGCATGAGTTTAAACATTCTAAACGAATTCCTTATCATGTGTTGTCATTAACAACTTTATAAGGCAAAGTAGTTAAAATTATATTTATTTGATTACAATACATGATCAGGCACCAAATTTTCCCACAAAACATGCATTTCTTGATATAACTCATATTCACAAAGGCATTTGGTGGTTAATTTATCCCATTACTTGGAATATTTTCAAACTGGTTCTGGCATCTGCAAGAACACATTATATACATAAATATAGGGTGCATGTCAATAGGTTTCAGATGTAAATGCATTAACTTATATTGACTTTCCGTGGATCGGTGAGAAGAAACTATAATGGTATCACTGACACTTTTACCCACAAAACTTCACTTTCACGGAGTAATAAATGAGGTAAAAGCACAGAATAAATGCCGACAAATAAACAGCTGATGAAAGAGTCATAGGAAATGGGAATATTGCTGTATTAATATTCTCTCACTGTACTTACGTTTGAAAATCTTTTTTCTCCGCACTTTGCCTGTTATTCTGAGTGTCACATAAAAAAATATTGGAGTGGTTCCCACAACAATACTGATGACTATGACAGGCATAGAATCTCCATCGCGATGAGTGCAATTCATTTGGGAATTCCAAATGTGTCGTGTGTCATTCATCTGGGGAAAAAAAAATCATGTGATTGTTACAATAATTTCTATGACTGCAGCAACTTCAGGATGGAAACATGATAATTCTATTTCAGAAATTTTGCATGAATCATGACCAAGACATTAACTGTCTCAGGTACAGACGCTGCCGAACTCCCAGATTTCTTTATTTTGCTTTGGGTGGAAATGGAAGACCTACATTTTACATCATGTATAAATATTTATTACCACAGAACAATGAACATACTGAAAATAAAAAGCAGCATACATTGTGATCAAATGGTCTGTCTCAGCTAGCATTTAATCAGTGTTTTTTTTCCTCCTGTAAAGTTGGCATTTTTAGACTTCAGTAGTTTGTATCTGAGGCCATTGATATTGCCATGCCTGGGTGAAAAACAACCAAAGCAACAGAATCTCTCTAATTACCACATTAAATACAGACAACGACCAACAACAAAGTCAAAAGTCCCCCCCCCCCCCCCCCATCATCTAACATGGAAGCAACAACCAGCATCAAAGTCAAAAGTTGCTCTTCAATTTTCTCCAGTTCAAACTTCTGACCACCAGCACTATGACATGAGTATGACCAACAGTTACTACATTTCAGTATTCACCGTAATCGGCATAATCAGACAATACCATTTTGTTAGATAAAGTAGGGGTGGCAGGAAAGATAAACATGCAAAACTAGAATGAAAAAACGATCAGTAACAGCAAATGAGTAAACATACAGGAGACGTTGCATTGCTATGCCACTAAAGTGGCTTCACGTAGGACGAAGGTTACAAAATGAGGGCCACTAAAGTGGCCTTGCATGCTTCACGGGTTGCAGGCAGGAAACTACTCTAGCGGCCTTGCACAGGACTAGAGGCTAACAGTATCTCAACAACTTCAGGACAAAAAGGTTACCATTTCTGTCATGTCCATACAAATGTCACTTTCCCATCTGTCGCTTATAGAGTCAAAATGGTTGTTCAACTTGACATACTTGTCCTTACAGGTCTTGCACATGGATGACACATTCCCAATGGAATTTCTTAGGTCCTCCTTTGAACACTAAAAGGAAAAGAAAAAATATGTAAATTATCACTCTGACAAAACCAAAATCTTTTGTACTACTAGTTAGGAAGTTTAGTTTTATATGATAAATTGATTGTCATACATCATAATAAAATAACCTAATATAAGCCTCGACCTCCGGCCCTTTTGGGAAATCTGTAGCCTCATTCTCCACAATTATACGAGAGAAGTTGCATCACCACCTTTAAGCTCGCTACAGTAGAAAGCAGACTGAATTAAGCATAACTTTAAATTTATTGCATAATTTTCTTGCAGTTACTTCTAGGGTTGGGAATTGCAAAATACAACTTTTCCTTTATTTCTTTTTTTTTTCTTTGGTCGTACTTTAACTCAAACAAAGGAAAAACAGTTTAAATCACTTTATCAAAATGAACCAAAAAAAAAAAAGCATTCATGTGAAATACATCATGAACTTACCACTGGGAAACTTTTGTTGATACAGAGAGAAAAGTTACAATACAACTTCAGAAACATGATAAGCTGTTCTGGTCTGGTATAGTTCACTTCTTTGGTTTCAGCATTGATATGGATCTTGTCATAACAGCCTGTGACACAAAATGTACACAAAAAACTAGCCATGCTTGATTATCTCCTATTTAATTTCATTTGCTACAAGGCCTTGAAATGTGAATTTCAAACACTCTCAGAATCTATAATGGGACGTATTGTATAGATAAAACAACCACAAATTGCACAACTAACTAAAAACGATTTTTTACTGGCACATAACTTATAAAATTTCACAATATCCACAAAAATTCATCTTTTGGAATGATAAACATACACCATCTAAATCCATTCATAAATAAATAACTTTGGGGATCTTCAGTCTTGGAGACGGGGGTATTTTGGATGTTACCCATCTAGAAAGACCGGGGTTCACAATCACAAGGCAAAAAATAATACATGTAATCCGTTTACAATAGCAGGAACATCCACCAATATGCACAAGATCCATAGATTTTATGAGACAAGTGTAAGCATTCTGATTAGATACAAGCATTCTGACTGGATATCTGTCATGACTAATCACAATAGTTTTCTCAATGGGCTGATAGTCTGCCCATTCATCTTTTTCACTACATGTATGACATAATCGGGCTGATGATCGGCTCCATCATTTTTTTTACTGTCAGTAGTTGGGCCTATCGTCTTTTAAGGGTCAAATCATTTGTGCTGATATTTCTGATTTCAATTACACAAATCTAATTATCACCAGCATCCGGTTCCAAATTTAAAATCCTAAAGAAATGAAAATCCTTGCTGTTTAAAATCATTTCAAATACCTGACACCTGAATGTAAAATTTTCCAGCTGTGTTTTGACAGAAACACACACACTGCCTTTAGACAATGATATTACCATGACAGTTTGAATCCTTCCATAGAGCGTCAATATTCTTTTGTATATTTGGAATGATCTGCACTCTGTCAGATTTCATATACTTGACTTTACATTCCTGAAGGGAGGGTTTTTCCTGCACATAGAATAAAACAGATAACAAGCTCAAGACATAGTTATCTAATGCTGAAAGAGTATCTGGAAATGTCAGTTCTTTCTAATAAAACTACATGAAGTTTAGTTCCTGTGTAAACCACCATGAACAAAACAAAAAAAAAAAAATCTTCCAAGAAGACTTAAATGAACAGCCATGAATGTATGTTGCAAATTTTACATTTTACATCATATTCTAACTTTATACATTATCACTCTGTGAAACAGATGAAATTCCTGCAAACTGGGCCCAAAAATGAATGCCAATGCAGCATTTTAAAATCAAAAATCGCTGATCACAATATTTCTACAGTACATTACTGCCAGATTTTCCGCAAGTCTCCTGTTGATACATTGAGTCATAAATCATACCCATTCCATAATGACCAATAAATGAATTTTAAAAGAGAAATTATGACGCTAGAATTAACTTTAAGATGGAAAGGTACTGTCTCAAAAATGTTCACATGAACATAAAATGAAATGTGACAAACACAAATGGAGAAAAAAATCATACTTACAATCAGATCTCTGAAGATTACTGAGACAACTGTATATTGCTCTACGCAATTCATACACAATTTAAATGGCTTGGCAGCTGCAACCTCACAGTGCGTGAAATTTCCAACAGCCTTTATGTATTCTTGATAAAAGGCATCACAGGGATCCAAAACAGTACTCTCATTTTTTATTACAGCAGCTGGGTCTGATTCTGAAGAAGTTTTATTTTCTGCTGATTGTAAATTTGTGTGTGAGGCAGATGGGTTTAATATCTGACCATACACTATTTGTGCAGCCCATACAATGGTGACAAAAGTCAACATGACATTTTTCATGTGACACTGTGCAGTATTCTTTCTTGATACTCCAGTCATAATTGTTTCTTATGGGACAATGACCAGGACCAGAACTGTTGAAAATAATAATAGATGGAATAAATATTAACTGTTGCCGAACTAAATTCTCATTGACATTTTTAAAAAAAACATGTACACAAATCAATAATTGTGCAACACATTCTTGAGGCTCATACATGATACACTGAACAGTATGAGTAAGTGCCGAAATAATTTGGCAACCCTTGTCAAATGTGTTCCTTAATTCAAGCTACCTATCCCAATAAGTGATTTACAAATTTTCTTTACTTACATGCCAAGTTAATTCACATCACCACCACTACCTTTCTCTGTGACCCCACTGCAATCAATGCAGTGATGGAATGGGTACATAATTTCAAACAACTGACTGCTATCCAAAGAAATTAAATTTTTCATGACACATGGATGCAAACTTTAAAGGCTGCCGAGGTTTATCCCCTGATAATATTGGCGGATACTGCCCAGGTTTGTCCGCCAACATTATTGGCAGATACCAGAGAGTATAGATTTATATCATGTACATCTATACTCTCTACAGATACTGCCTGGGCCCCAACACTATCAGCAGATGCAGCTTGGGCCGGCAAACATTATCAGTGGATACTGCCCGGATTTATCCACCAACATTATCAGCAGATATTGCTTGCATTCATCCGGCAACATTATCGGCAGATCTTGGGCTGCCAACAGTATCGGCAGGGAAAGCTCGGGTTTATGATTATCCGCAGGTTTTGGTGTTGACTAATGACCAAAAAAAAAAAAAAAACCATACAAACTGGTTTTATTCCCTAATGTTGTTGGATTAAACAAAAAATTACCAAACAGATTGACTGCTGATGAAAAGACTCTTATAGGAAAAGAAGAAAAACAAAAAATACCCTGCTGAGAATCAAACCACTGTCCCCCGATTGACAGATGAAGACACCAAAAAAAAAAAAATAATAAAACTGGATTTATCGTTACTGTTATTGGATTAACAAAAAATTGATTCCTAACTGAATAAAAAGACTTATATGAAAAAAAACACTGCCTCACTGAGAATCGAACCACGGCCCCTTGACGGGCAGAGATGCCAACTACTGCGCCACTGAGAACCCCGAGTAATTCTGAGTGAGTTTTTACTAAATAAGTATGACTAAACCAAGAAACCCATATCTACTGGTAAGACCTGAACCTTTGTTCCATTTAAATCTAATCAATAAACTTCCATTTTTATTCAGAAAAGCCTTTCCAATTTCAATCATGCCATTGTTTTCATATTCATTTCAACGTGCACAGTATGAATGCTGATCGGGATGAACGGAACAAGGGAGGAAGACGGAGAAAGGTTCAAATCAGGGGAGATCACTTGCAATTACGAAATTTATGCTGGTGGGTAAAAACAATCCTAGGGGAAATTTTATCCGACACTTTTTTTCCGACAGTATCACTATCAGCGGATAAACTCTTCGAACTTTAAATTACACTGGACACCTTGAAAGTGGTTTTAAACTACTTTAGACAGCATGCAATTCTAACTGTTGCTTGATAAGAAATGGATTGCAAAGATTATGATCAGTACTGGGTATTTGATAACACCATGTCATGTCAAACTGACCTGCTGGTAATTGTGGTAGTTTTATCAGGACTTTTAACTTTGCTGACTGATGGGTCCAGCACAGCATGAAAGCCAAATGCCACACATCATACTGAACTAATGGTTTTCAATCGTGAATATGAGCCCCAGAACAGATGAAGAGCTGTAGATCTAGAATCTAGATCTAGATCTAATTGATACTAATATTGAGCAAACTGCAAAGCAGATCAGTCAGATCCAGATCCAAAAAGTAAACAGTTATTCGTGTCCAATAGATGTGTGGCACACAATAATGTATCACGTTTTCAGATAATAAATAGGAATACCATATCAAAATGGAGTATTTAAAAGATAAGTAACATGTTAACCCCATAACCAGTTCGTCAAGTTTGGTTATGACAATATGAGGAACTTACCATGAATGTTTACATGTATACAGTGTACAGGATGCATATTATATTCGCTTGATCACAAGACCGGAAGTTGAATCTTGAAACTGAAAGTGGTAATTTCAACTTTTTCAAAGAAGATTCACTTAGGACTTCGTTGAAAGTTGTAATTGTGAGGGCGGGGGATGTTTCGTAAAGTCCACGCCAGAAACAAACTATGTGAAAACTATGAATTATATTATAAATAAAAAACTGAACATAAAATAGTAAATAAAAAGCTTGTTTTCATTTGTATAGAATTGATTCCGCATTTTTTAAAATATGAAACCCACTGTTGTTGTTTTTTTTCTAGTACCGTATGGAACTGTGAAATAACCTTTCCGTGGCAGACAAAAACAAACAACACAAGAACTTGTAAGAAAGCAACGATTTGTTTTAATTCTATTTTAATATTCTATCGCTATTTGAACTTCCTCCATATAACCTCTCATGCATGGTCAAATTAAACATTGTATATATAGGCCTATAGATGAGGAGAATAGTGGAGTACCAAGTCCTAAAGAGAATCTTTAAAAAGTAGTGTCATCTTGTATATTTATGCGGGCCTAGTGCAAGTTGACCAGTGGTTCTCAACGAGGGCGATATCAAAAGAAAAGGGTGACGGGGGCGGGGGGCGACAACGATGGAAGGGGGCGTTGGGGGGGGGCGAAAACATATGAACGTAGGATGATTTAGGGGTGAGTAGCCTACAGGGGGCAGCCATTAACATGTTCAGTAGCAAGCGCAGAAAGGGTTTTATTGAACAGAAAATGCCTTTTATTTGGTGCTTTGAATACAGAATGCATTTTGTTTTATAATGAATAATCAACACCCCTATAATTGTCATTAATAAAGCTTTAAAAAACTTTGTTCATAATTAGTGTGTAGTCTGTCTTCTTGCTGTTAAGGATTGGGGGGGGGGGGAGGGGGGTGATGAAACAAAATTTGGATCCTAAGGGGGCGACAGCCTGGAAAAGGTTGGGAACCACTGAAATAGAATAACACTCAAAGCAAACTTGAAAAAAAAAATTTTTTTACTATAACATTGGCAGTTATATAAGAGCTCAGGCTCGCCATTTTAAGTATGAAAAACATGCTATACACACAATTTGAGAGGATCGGGAGAAAAGAAAACGTGTTTGGCACAAAATAATGAATATTCCGATTTTTCATGAGTCTGTCTTTTCTTTGAAACAATCAGCAAAAGTGCCAACAGCACTAGGCTGAGGCCCCCGAGAAACCAAAGGCTCTCAGGTAAGCTGCTATTTATGGGGACGCGATGGCCTGGAGGCAATTAGGTGCTCGCCTCTCATGCCGAGGGTTCGAATCCCGGTCTGTGCAGGCGTGTTGGAATTTTCGGATTATATGGTAGGTAGGATCGAGCACCTAGGTCTTCTCGGATAAGGACGAAAAATTGGGAGGGCCCGTGTGCACGTTAAAGATACCTTGGCAGTTGGAAATCGAAAAAGCAGACCGAACAGACCCCTCCCCGGGCAAAATTATTTTAAAAAAAAACAAAAAACGACCACAACAAGAAAATAAAACCAAGAAAAGTGAGGTGTAAATGCCAAGGGCAGCGAAACCTCCTAAAATAAAGACCTAAACACACGTGATCACCAATTTCGGGGGACACGGTGGTCTAGCAAGGTGCTCGCCTCTCGTGTCGAAGGTGCCGGGTTCGAATCCCGGTTGGTGCAGGCATGTTGGAGTTTTGGGATTTTTCTCATATTTTCCTGTCCCTGATCCTATGGTAGGTAGGATGGAGCATGTGCGGATTTCATACTGTTTTCTTCTGTCTGTCCACACCCGTGGGGCTCCGCACATAGCATACGTTTCTTTTTTTTCTTTACATGTATAGTTGCATGGACACTAATTTCAAATATGTTAGTATTATTCGTCAAACCGAGGTAATAAAACACCCATCTACAGCGCAGGTGGAGGCTCCCGATGCTGACTCGCTGGGCGCATTCACAACCGCGCGAAATTCTTTTTCCTGGGATGAACGAAACACCATGATGAACAGATCTAGACTTTCCCGGTGAAAACTTTTTTTTGTTACGTAGCCTTCATCATTCTGCAGTTGTGCAGATTATTATCTTTTCTTTTTTTCTAAGCGAATATCTCAGATTATTGTATTTTGTGAGACAGTTTCTTGGATTTTTGTTTTTGTTTTACAAAATCCATTGCCATAATAGGTGGTGTAGCCCGTTTCGTGCTATAATTTAGCATTTTCAATTTGCTATAGTTTAGTCATGGGAAGGAATACCACTTCAGGAAATAAATGATACCACAATAAAAGTTCGGACACACTTTGTTTTCTGATAGTTGCGAAAGCGATTGTTCAGATATTTAGATTTTTGCCAGTATATTCAGTATATTGAGCCAGCAGTGGCACTGAATTTACTCCTTTAGATCAAGTTAGAATTTCTCTTCTCTGCCATGAAAATATGTTGATGTTAAAAGATTTGCCGTTTTGATAGGATCGTCATTGAAACACTTTTCATAGTAAAGGAACTTAACATTGTCAGCTATCTAGGGCACACTATAGCTGTTTTCAGTCTGAAACACCATAAAACTCAAAGCAGTTGCTGAGCTTTCATTGAAAAGTTAAATTTCAAAATTCTTTATTTTTATTGTCAAACATTATGAGGTATTTAAACTTGTTTCCAGGTCAGCTTTGAGTATCTTGTCTCAACTTTCTGAAATTACCACTGTATATACAGCATTTTCTATGCCCTGTGGCACAGAAAATCGGTATTGCCCAGTCACCAAACTTAATGTTAAAAAAAATAAAAAAGTTGACTTGGTGTCATTTAAAAAACAGACTTCCTTACATAAAGGAGTATTGTGAATCATCCAAGCTCTTTCCCAACTGGACTAACTTGCATGAACCCCCCAGCATGTTACTCATAATAATATTTCCTTCATCGTTTTTTTTTTTTATTTGCAGTTTGCATGTCAGGGAAGTTCAAATTTTGTATTAGGTGTATTGCTGGAACAGTGGGGCAACCTTTCATGTGGCCACCTGTGTAAGGCTAAGAGTGAGATAGCTTTCCAGGTGTTGCTATTAAATAATGTACAGACAACTAAAGTGTTGAGATGAAAGATATTCTGTTGGATTTTTCAAGAAACTTGCGCTCATAGTGAAAATATTTTGTATGATTTTCTGCAAATGGGGAAATTTGCTCATATTACTGAAAAAGTGAGATAACATTGAGTAGAAATCAACTGCACTAAATAGATCGATCTTAATGGTACACTGCTGGATCAACTTTTTGTTGTTTTTTTCTTTTAATTGCAAAGTGCCAAATACAGAATGCCCCATGTGAAAAAGCAAGTATCAAATGAGACTTTTGTTTGTTCATATTTCCTTCTATCATTTCCTACATTTATATACCTGTAGCAGAAGCAGTTTATTTTTATGTCTAAATTGCTTTGGACATGTTGCAATAGGAACAAAATCTGAAACTGCTATTCAAACTATCTGAGACTTGGACAGTGTTGCTCAACGTTTTTTTGTTTCACACCCCACTACAATTCTCCACCCCCAAAAAAATGTGTCCTGCCATGATCAGACATTAAAAAATATTTATATATTTAGTATGTACATGTATACATGCAAAAGCAGTTTTAATTGAAACTTTATTTCAAGTTCACTTCAATGTTTTAATCCAAGCTAAACAAGGAAACAACCAACACGACCGACATAAACAAACAATAGTTTATGGTTAAAATCCACTATGAAATTAAGATTTCTATGAAAAACCCCTATGCCCCATTGTGAAGTCCCACGCCCCATAAAAATATTGCCGTGCCCCACCAGTGGGGAATGTGCCTTACCTTGAGAAACATTGTTCTAGAACCTTTTTCTTTCAAATGATATGAGTAAATGGATTGTGTTTTTGATTAAATGTGATTATGTCAAATATAGTGGACAGGCAAAAAAGCACTTCCATATTGCAAATGTCATTATAGAGTTTACATAATTACTTTTGTTGTTGTTGTTTTTTGGGGGCTATATGTTCAGCTCATACTAGTTACTGCATGCATTTAACTAGTATGAGCTGAACATATAGCCCCCAAAAAACAACAACAACAAAAGTAATTATGTAATATATGTTCAGCTCATACTAGTTACTGCATGCATTTGGGGGACAAGGTGGTCTAGAGGCAAGGTGCTCGCCTCTCATGCCAAGGGTCCCGGGTTCTAAACCCGGGCAGTGCAGGCATGTTGGAAAGTGGATTTTTCTCATATTTTCAAGTCCCTGGTCCTATTGGGGGGTAGGATCGAGTAGTTCTTGGAAATTGGATTTTTCTCATATTTTCAAGTCCCTGGTCCTATTGGGGGGTAGGATCGAGTACCTAGTCTTCTCGGATAAGGACGAAAAAATTCGGAGGGCCCGTGTGCACGTTAAAGATACCTTGGCAGTTGGAAATCGTAAAGAGCAGGCCGAAAGGCCGCTGCCCGGGCAAAATTGAAATTAATAGATTAAAATTTATCCATATCATCTCCCCACCCCCCCCCGCCAGAACAAGAAATAATAAAACAAGTAAAGTGAGGTGTAAATGCCAAGGGCAGCGAACCTCCTAAAATAAAGACCTCAAATCATACTGCATGCATTTAGGTTGATTTGTCAGAGGCCAGGTTGACAGGACACTGTGACTTGAGCCTAAATTTTTTTTTTCTCTAAAATGTTGGGTAAACGCAGAATGGAAGGACAAGGGAAGGGAAAAAAACTGAATCTAAAATCTTTCTGGCTTCATATGTGACTTTTTTGTGTACTACATTTAATTCTTTGTGTTGTGCCCAGTTTATCAGTCACATAGTACAGTTCAGTCTACAATAATTAGCTGACCATATCAGTGTGAAAACTAGTCAATTTAGAGAATTTGCAGTGGGATAATGTATAATTTACTATCATTGTAAAAAGAATAATGAATTTAGAGAATGTGCAGTTGAATATACATACAGCTGTTTATATAGAGGTCCCGTTCTAACATCTTTACACAGGCCGAAGCAGTATTCTATTGCCATGTGAAAAACCTGTTCAAAGTTGAGATTTTGTCCATGAAATGTCCATTATTATGAAAGTCAAATATTTATTGTCACTTTTACTACATGTATTTAGGTTGATTTATCTTGATGGAACTTATTTCTTGTATAGGTGGGAAAATGCAGAAGGATGGGCGGGGAAAAGGATAAATTAAAGAAGGTTGTGGTTCGTTTATTTGAGATAAAATTGTTTGTATTGCCCCCAGTTAAAAATAAAATTACACGTACTTATGTTGAGTCAACATAACATTCCCCATATCTGTGGGAAAGCAAGTAATGAACTTCGAGAAATTTCAGTAAACTAATTATATCTATCATACATTGTATATTTTTCTGGATGTTTATCTTTTCTGATTTCAAAGCAGTTTTCTATTGCCATTTTAAAGTCGACAGTTTGTCTATCAATGTAAAAACAATTAATGAATTTGGTGCATTTGCAGTAGAATAATTATGTATTCTGGATGTTCTATCTTTAATGCCTTTTCTGAGACAATGAGACAGCCGATTCAAAAAAAAGCTGAACTCCTAGAATAAAATCGTAACAAACTTTATTTTTGTTTTTTCAAGGTCCATTAATTTCTTTTTTTTCTCTTCTAGTGGCAAACCAAATGGCCTTCTTAAAGCAGTGCAACACCTCAAGAGAATCCAACATACAAGATGCAATGACCAGATTAACCACCAATGTGTACTCATCTAAATTCATATCACAGACTTCAAATCAAACGCATTTTTCTGTAAAACAATGCTATTGAAAACTAAGTGTATATAAAGGGTGGGCCAATAGTTACTTTTTCACCTTTCACCTAGGCATTGTCCATCCCCTGCAGAATGTAGCCCTCCGACAATGATTTCCAGTCTTTTCTGTCTGATGTTATTTCCTCATCCATGATATTTCTCTTATTTGTTTTAAGTCGCCTCGCATTCTTCTTCCTGGTCATCCTCTTGTCCTTTGTTGCCATTCAGTGCAGCGTTTTGTCCACCTATTGTCATTTAAAGTTACTTTACCATATAATATTATTTTATTTTTAATATTATTTTATAAACACAAATTGTACTGCAAAACAAATGAGAGTGAACACTAATTATAGGTCAAGTAAAATGGTTTACATCAAAGTATATAATGAAAGTAATATTACGGTAAATAACTTTTGATTTTTTGGCCCACCCTCTATATCCATTCAACAGCAACGAATCAGCAAAATGTGGAAATACAAAATAAAACAAACATGAATATATTGTGGAGTATTTGCCATGGTTTAATGCCACATTTTGCAGATCTTGAGATTTTTTCATGAAAGTGGCTCTGTCACTCCTAATTATGTTATGTAGAAGTGTCATTCCAATCGGTTAAAAACTTTTCGATATATATGTGTTTGTGATGTAATGTTGTATGCGTTTTGGCCCCGATTTTACGCAACTCTTTAAACTTTCAATCCTCATTTTCTCAAAAAGGCAAAAATGCATAAAAAACAATGTCACGAGTGGAGTGAGTGCAATTAAGGGGATTGCTACAGAGCGGGTGTAGAGTAAGAAGAACTCACAGTAGACAGCAAGTTAAGCGTGCTGTTGTGAGTAGTGGGGGGGGGGGGGTCTGAAGGAGGCGAAAGCGCTGTATAACTATCACTGCAAGTTAGAAGGTCCTACGGATCGGACCTGTGAATAAGAGCCCATCGGGCGGACATAAAGGGAAGCAGTCGAGAAGACTAGTGAGAGTCTTTCCAGTTATGACTGGTATGTAGAACGTTGATTGATTATTATGATTGATGTATTATATTATATTCGTCTATTACCATGATGTGAATAAGTATATGTGAGGAATGTGGAAGTCCTTGATATTGAATATAGCAATGTGCGCCATGAGCGATAGATGAAAGTGAGTTCATGGATTTGTAGCGCGAGTGAGTAGTGTGTACTCCGATGGAGGTGTGTTACCGTAAGATGTGTGGTGAGTGAAAGGTGAACTAGTGTGTGTACGCTTCATGGATTGTAAGGAGAGGTGGAGTGAATAGAAATGGTAGGGTATTATACCAATGTAATGTTATTCTTGTAGGTGTCGGGGACGGGCCGCAGAGCCACCTCGATGAGCACAGGGGATAGGCCAGCATAGGGCCGGAGGCCACACATAGGCCAGAAGTGAGGCTGTCAGTGCAGGACAGTAGAGGCACATAAAGTCGTGGCAGTCAGGCCACGGACAGGGACGTAGATATGAGAGTGAATGAGATACTATATTATTGCCATGATGATGGGCAAGTGAACTGATAAGTTGTATGGCAATAGGAAGGTGATGTTGAGAGACTGCGGTGCCAGTGAATCATTAATGTACTATTAAGACCCTGAGGGGAGGGGCTGAGGCCGAAGTGCCTTTAGGAGTGACTACCGGATTGTGGATCCGCGGGAGAGTGTGTGTGAGAATAAGGCCGTTGTACGGCAGTCATTTCAATAATATAATGTATGTAATTGCGCTATTATATGTATAATTATGTTTAATAAATGTGTGAGTCTGATGGGTTGTTTTGTTAAGTGTTAAACTCGTTTGTTCGTGATTGTCGTCCTGTCATAAACTATTACATCTCCCAGTCTGGGATTTGTGACACTGGGGGCTCGTCCGTTGTGACACTGGGGGCTCGTCCGTTGTGACACTGGGGGCTCGTCCTGTTTACCTGTGGTCATTTTGACATTGGGTATTCGTTATATCTAGTTGTTTTTCTGTCGTGCTAGGAATTCGTGCTGTTATCCTTTTTCGTGGGATGAATGGGAATTTCATGATGATATGATTTATGTATGTTTATGAATAATAATATGTATTGATGCATGTATTTTGATGAATATGTATTAATGTGTACTTAAATTTCTGCAGAGTGTGCGTGCCAGCCTGTAGAGGTCAAGCAGCCAGAGCTCCGAGGAAAGGGAGAAATTGAAACCTAGGGTGAAAGTTAAGTGAAAATTTTGTGCCCTGGATTGAGGGCTGTCTTTTCTTCTGTCTTTTCCTGCTGTTTTTCTGTTTTCGTTGTAATTGATTGTACGGGCGGTGGCGCGGGTTTGCTGTGGTGAGCGTAGTTTATCCTCTTCGGGAGGTGGGCTAATCTAGGAACTTCGTTCATCACAGTGAACAGTTCTATAGGGACCTGTATTTTTGTTTAGATTGTAGCGTTCTATCTTCCTCGTTGTTTTAGGAAGACGTTTCTCTTGTCCTTCTCCTCCCTATCTGTAGATACGTTCCTTTTTTTCAGACTCTGTTCTTGTTCGTACCTTGTTGTGTAATCGGCGTAGTTAGGTTGCATTCTTTTTTCCATTATATTTTCTTTTTTAGGTCTTTGTCCTAGTCTGGTTCGTTGTCCTTGACGTACTTGTGGTCCTTCTACTGTATTTCTTCATTCTTGTCGTTTCTATTTTCTTTTATAATTAATAGTGCTATACATTTTATAGATATAGAATTAGTTGTGCTGTAAAGGTAAATTTCTGAATTGTATTTGAGACAATTGGGTATTGTTATATCTGGTGTGATCTCAGGTCTCTGGTCGTGTCGTTAGTTATCATACCGACAGGTTAGCCGTTTTTTTAAATATATACCATAACCATAAATCTGTGAAATGGCGGAACTCCAACAACTAATGAAGTTGGGTAAGGAACTTGGCCTGGAGGGAGAGGAGCTACGCGGCTGGATTAAAGAACAGCAGGCGGATTTGCGCGATGAGCGTGCTAAGGATAGAGAGCGAGAAAAAGAGGCTCAGCAACGAGAAAGAGAGGCTAAGGATAAGGAACAGGAAAGGGAGTTTAAGCAACAGGAAAGAGAGGCTAAGGCTCAGGAGCAGGAGAGGGAGTTTAAGTTAAAGGAGTTAGAAGATAAGCAGCAGGAGAGAGAGGCGCGAATAAGAATCGCCGAGTTAGAACTCAAGAAGAATACGCCAACGGAAACGGTTGAGCGGCAGGTACACAATAAAGGTGGCGTTAGGATTAAGCTCCCTACGTTCGACGACCGGAAGGACGACATAGACGCCTTCCTTTACAGGTTCGAACTGAACGCACAATTGCAATGGGGGGAAAATAAGGAATTATGGGCCACGTACCTGGCGTCGCTATTGCAGGGGCGAGCGTTAACCTACTTTAAAGAGCTACAGCGCGAAGACGTGCAAGATTACGATAAGCTGAAGGCTTTGCTGCTTCGCCGATTTGCGCGTACCGAGGAATATTTCCGGGAGCAGTTTAGGCGAGCACGTGCAGATACCAGGGAGGACTTTGCTGCCTTCGTCGCGAGACTGACGGAGTATTTCGCGAACTGGGTAGACTTGGCGCATGTGGGCACGGATTTTGCTAAACTGAAAGACTTAATGATCCGTGACCAGCTGTACGCGTCGTGCCACAAAGATCTGGTGGCTTTCCTGAAAGAGAACGAACCCGCGACGGTGCAGGAGGCGTCTAAGTTGGCGGAGGCATACCGTACGGCGCATCCGTCCAAACCAGTCGCCAGGGCGTACGTCCAAGATGCTGGGTACGTCGCCGTTGTCGAGGGGTCGCCGGCAGGACTTAGGGACAGGTCGCGTCAGCGTGGTGCCTATAGCGGGCAAGCCCAGGGGCAGCGTAGGGGCTATCACCAATCACCGGCATATGGATCCGGTAAGTTTGACCGACCAGGAGGGCTAGGTCGCGGTAATGGCCGGGGGCGAGTTGTAACCTTTGCCGATGACCGACGGCATAGGGACTCTGGTTCCGGTCGCGATGGGTCACGGGGACCCAGGCCTAGTGCAGCACAGGGAGCGGAGTGTTGGACTTGCGGACGCGTGGGTCACTTTTCACGCGAGTGTAGGGCCGCGAAGTGTTGGAACTGCGGAAGAGCAGATCACATCAGCGTGAACTGCCCTGCAGGTAGGATAGCGGCGAACGTGGACAGTGGCTCCAGTCCATGTTCCCCAAATAAATTTCATCATGCGGCTGCGTGTGTTACGTCGGACAACGGAGGCGGACAGTATTCTAAGTGTCCCAGTTGTGAGAAGTTATTATCTTCCGGTGTTTTACCTTGTGGGAGAAAGATCCCCGTTATAAATTCATGTCATACAGGAAGTGGTCTTAGGGTTTATCCGGGGTTTGTTGGGGACGAACCGGTCTCGGTTTTACGAGATACAGGATCTACCGTTGTGGGAGTGCATAGGGATTGCATTCGGGATTCACAGCTTACAGGTGAGACTGTCCCGTGCATCCAATTTTCGGGGGCCATTGAGAAATTACCCATGGCAAGAATAATGATAGATACACCTTTCCTTAGCGGGGAAGTCGAAGCAGTCGTTGGTTGTTTTCCAGGCGCCCAGCTCATCATTGGGAATGTATCACGGGTGGTTTCCCCTTCCGATGAGAACGTGCAAGCATGGTCGCAATCAAAAGGTATTGACTTTTGCGCCGCGGTCGAAACACGTCGACGGGTAGCTGATAAAGATAACATTAGACCTTTGGCCACGCCAGCGGTCAACCTAGATATCACGCCAGAGCGCTTGGCGAAATTACAAAGGGAGGACCCATCATTAAACCCATGCTTTGGGGAAGCGCGAACCGAGAAAACGAGGAGATATAAGAACGGGTCGTCCTCCTTTATTGTTCAGGCGGGCATTCTGTTCCGTAAGTATGTAACGGTGTCCTCAATTTTAAAGCAGGTCGTTGTGCCAGCGTTGCTGATCGCAACAGTATTGCACTTGGCACATGATGTCCCATTAGCGGGTCATATGGGGATAGCTAGAACCAAAGAAAGGGTTCTTAAAAATTTTTACTGGCCATCGATCCACAGAGATGTGCAAGTCTATTGTAAGACGTGCAGTGCGTGCCAAAAGACGACGCATAAGGGTTGTACACCCCAGGCTCCTCTTCAGAAGATCCCCACGGTCTCGGAACCGTTTAAAAAGGTCTCGATAGACCTTGTTGGCCCCATTCACCCAGCGACCGATAGGGGGAATCGATTTTTCTTAACGGTCATATGTAATGCTACGAGATGGCCAGAGGCGGTTCCTCTGCGGACCATAACGTCGGAGGCAGTCGCGGAAGCGTTGTTTGCAATTTTCGCTAGGGTAGGAATACCAGAGCAAATTCTGTCTGATAGGGGCGCGCAATTTACGTCGCAGATGATGAAGGAATTGTTCCGCTTATTCAGCATACAACCCATCACTACCACCCCTTATCATCCGCAGGCTAATGGCATGTGCGAGAGATTGAACTCGACGTTAAAGTCGATGCTGCGTAAGGTAGCTGCTGATCGCCCTAAAGATTGGGATAGATATATCCCTGCAGTGTTATTCGCGTACAGAGAGGTACGGCAGGAGTCAACGGGATTCTCGCCGTTCGAAATGATGTACGGTCGTAGTCCTAGGGGCCCAACTGATGTTCTTCGGGACATGATGACGTCGCCATCATCGGGAGACGATGAGCAGATTTCGGTGTTTCAGTACCTTGTTGATTTAAGAGAAAGACTATCTGCAGCGCGCACTATAGCAGAAGAAGCGTCTAGTATCGCTTCGAAAAGAGCAAAAGACTATAAAGATAGAGGTTCCAAACTGAGAATTTTTAAGCCAGGAGACAAGGTTCTGTTGTTGTTACCTACGGACCATAATAAGTTATTGATGACATGGAAAGGCCCTTATGTTATTGAGCGAGTTGTTTCAAAGGTAGATTACGCTATCCACATTGATGGAGCGAGTAAGGTTTTCCATGTTAACATGCTACAGAGATTTTATGAGAGACCACAGTATCTGTGTGCACAGACAAGACCAGAGGAGACTGTCTTCTCTATTGCTTGTACGGGGGTCGTAGACCAGTTGGACTGTGACGTAAGCGACACCGAGGCGCAGGAAGAGTTACAAATTCAATTGCCGGAGTTAACTGCGACACAAGGTTACAGGGACGTAAAAATTAACCCTGACCTTACGAGTTCAAGGAGTAGGGAACTTGAGACCCTGTTAGCGTCATTCCCGGATGTTGTTACGGATTTGCCGGGTCGCACTACGGTGATCCAGCACCAAATAAAAGTGACTTCGGATAGGCCAGTATTTCTTAGACCGTATCCGTTGCCTTTTTCTTCGAGAGATAGAGTCATAAAGGAAGTTGAGTCAATGTTGAAGTTAGATGTGATAGAACCATCAACATCGCCGTATTCATCACCCATCGTCCTCGTGAAAAAACTTGATGGATCGGTGCGGTTCTGTATTGATTTTCGAAGATTGAACACTATTACGGTAGGCGATAGGGAGCCTATCCCGTTCCAGGAGGAATTAATAGCTTCATTGGCCGGGTCCACGTGGTTTTCCAAGATTGATTTAACGAAAGGTTATTGGGAAATCCCGCTTACTGAGGAGTCTAAACAATACACGGCGTTCCAAACGCCCATTGGATTATTCCAATTTAAGGTCATGCCATTTGGGTTGGTAAACGCGCCAGCGACGTTTGCACGATTAATGAGATTAGTGTTGAAGGACATACCTAATGTCGTGTCATTCTTTGACGATATAGCATGCCATACGTCGACATGGTCTGATCATATTCAGACACTAACAGTAATTTTTCAACGATTACGCCAGTTTGGGCTAACTGCTAAACCCGCAAAGATGGATTTGGCATGTCCAGAGATAGTATTCTTAGGACATATCGTGGGTAGAGGTGTTCAGAGACCTGAAGTAACAAAAATTGACAAGTTAGTAGGGTTGCAAATCCCAAAAACAAAGAAACAAGTCAGAAGCTTAGTGGGTATTTTAAATTATTACAGAAAGTTCATTCCAAATTTTTCCTCCTTGTCATCTTCTCTTACTGACCTTACTAAGAAGGGACAACCCGATAAGGTCCAGTGGACGTCTGAATGTCAGACAGCATTTGATAATTTGGTGACAGCATTATCATCGTCACCCATTCTGATATTACCCGATTTTCGATCTAATTTTATCCTCAGAACGGATGCGTCGGACTCTGGTGTCGGCGCTTGTCTTCTACAGGAGAAGAACGAATGTCTCCATCCTGTATGTTATGTCAGTAGGAAGTTATTGCAGAGAGAAAGAAAGTATTCTGTGATAGAGCGTGAGTGTCTTGCCATTGTCTGGTCCGTCCAGAAACTAGGACGTTATCTCATGGGACGAGAATTTTGTATCCAGACAGACCACAAGCCACTGACATTTTTGTCGAAGAATCGTTCGTCCAGCCCACGCTTGTCTAGATGGGCATTGGCTTTGCAGCCGTATACCTTCGTTATTCAACCAATTCCAGGAACCAGCAATCATATCGCCGACTACCTTAGTCGAGCCTAGGGCAAGATTTCGGGAGCTTATACATCGGAGGACAGGAACATTGACAGGATCTGTGTGAATGAGTCGACTTTAAAATATTGACATTATAAATATGATATGAAGAATGGTTGATAGGTTGAGTGGTTTTTGATTCTGTATTAGATATTGTGTTTAGTTAGCTATTCATGATGTGACACATATACGCATATTGCAGGCCATATTGATCCCCATATTTTCCCCTGATTTCGGTATTCTATATACTAGGGGAACGGCTAGGTCAGTTTTTTTAGTGTAGGTATTGCTCACGCTCACTCGTTGACAGTCATCTTGATGCGATTTGAAATTAATTGCATTAATTTTTTTGGGGTGGGGGATGATGTCACGAGTGGAGTGAGTGCAATTAAGGGGATTGCTACAGAGCGGGTGTAGAGTAAGAAGAACTCACAGTAGACAGCAAGTTAAGCGTGCTGTTGTGAGTAGTGGGGGGGGGGGGGGGTCTGAAGGAGGCGAAAGCGCTGTATAACTATCACTGCAAGTTAGAAGGTCCTACGGAACGGACCTGTGAATAAGAGCCCATCGGGCGGACATAAAGGGAAGCAGTCGAGAAGACTAGTGAGAGTCTTTCCAGTTATGACTGGTATGTAGAACGTTGATTGATTATTATGATTGATGTATTATATTATATTCGTCTATTACCATGATGTGAATAAGTATATGTGAGGAATGTGGAAGTCCTTGATATTGAATATAGCAATGTGCGCCATGAGCGATAGATGAAAGTGAGTTCATGGATTTGTAGCGCGAGTGAGTAGTGTGTACTCCGATGGAGGTGTGTTACCGTAAGATGTGTGGTGAGTGAAAGGTGAACTAGTGTGTGTACGCTTCATGGATTGTAAGGAGAGGTGGAGTGAATAGAAATGGTAGGGTATTATACCAATGTAATGTTATTCTTGTAGGTGTCGGGGACGGGCCGCAGAGCCACCTCGATGAGCACAGGGGATAGGCCAGCATAGGGCCGGAGGCCACACATAGGCCAGAAGTGAGGCTGTCAGTGCAGGACAGTAGAGGCACATAAAGTCGTGGCAGTCAGGCCACGGACAGGGACGTAGATATGAGAGTGAATGAGATACTATATTATTGCCATGATGATGGGCAAGTGAACTGATAAGTTGTATGGCAATAGGAAGGTGATGTTGAGAGACTGCGGTGCCAGTGAATCATTAATGTACTATTAAGACCCTGAGGGGAGGGGCTGAGGCCGAAGTGCCTTTAGGAGTGACTACCGGATTGTGGATCCGCGGGAGAGTGTGTGTGAGAATAAGGCCGTTGTACGGCAGTCATTTCAATAATATAATGTATGTAATTGCGCTATTATATGTATAATTATGTTTAATAAATGTGTGAGTCTGATGGGTTGTTTTGTTAAGTGTTAAACTCGTTTGTTCGTGATTGTCGTCCTGTCATAAACTATTACATCTCCCAGTCTGGGATTTGTGACAAACAATATGGAAAATACCCGACGATATATAAGAAGTTGCAATTCTAATGGCATTTTCATGCAAAAATTAATACACATATTATCTGTCATTACATATGACTGCACAATGTTTCTAAGTATTCATGCATCTGAAACATGTTCGATGATAAGGAGAGATATCCTTTAACCGAAATAAACACTGTGATACTGTTGTCCTCTAGACAACTTTTGTCATTCAAAGTCAGAAAATAGGGGTACAGTAACAACCTTATGAGGACATGATTTCATGATCGTTAACTTATAAAGACACCAATTTGATCAATAGCCTCAGCTTCTAATGGAAGCACTGATGCAAGAACATGCCATATATCACACTATGATGATCCCTGTATATCACAATCAATGAGGTAACTGAAATAATTTTTTTTAAAGTTGATTATCGATTCTTTGACCAAAAAAAAAAAAAAAAAATGGCCACCCATGCTTCAACCAATAGTCCATATCAAAAAACAATTTCTTGTGTGTTATTATGCAATTTGCTCATTTGTTTTAGGACTTTTCATATCTTATTACTGAGAAAACATTTTGCAATGTCAGAATCGCAATAGTCTTGGTGAAACAGAAAATCAGTCCCTTTCCATCAGTTGAAGAAATAAATCTAAGACTCAGTCCATGATTGCATTAGTTGATGAAATAAATCTACAACTCAGTCCATGTTTCCATTAGATGCAGAAATAAATCTACCACCCAGTCGGATTGAGTCCATGATTCCATCAGTTGATGACATAAATCTACACTCAGTCCACAATTGCATTAGTTGATGAAATAAATCTACACCTGAGTACACAACTGCATTAGCTGATGAAATAAATCTACACCTCAGTCCATGATTCCTTCGGTTGATGAAATAAATCTACACCTCAGTCCATGATTCCTTCAGTTGATGAAACAAATCTACACCTCAGTCCACAATTGCATTAGTTGGTGAAATAAATCTACAACACGATCCATGTTTCCATCAGTTGGTGAAATAAATCTACAACTCAGTCCATGATTCCATTAGCTGAAGAAATAAATCCATAAGTCAGTCTATGCTTCCATCAACTGAAGAAATAAGTCTAATATCAGTCCATGATGCCATCGCCTGACAAAATATATCTAAAACTTTTTAAAAACTCAGTCCATGACCCCATCAGCTGAAGAAGTACTCTGCTTTAAGTACATTGTCCAGATCAAAAGCTCCTGAAAACAAATAAGAAACATTCAATATTTTGCCAATAAAAGCCCTAGCATATCCTCCTGACAAGACAGTCATAGTGTCTCCATACTCAGCTCATTCTTTCCATGACTTAAGTTTTACTTTATCATCATAATAATATGTATAGACAATCCAATTTAATGACATTTTATGAATGATTTTATGTGCATTTTTAAATTTCTTATATATTATTGCATGTGTCCAAGAGCAATTTTGCAAACTGTTTCCTTGACCCTTTCGTGTTTCTATTCTGGTTTCTTGTGAAGCACTCTAATGGCCGGCTTCCTGGCTACGTGGCCGACCTGATTTGTTTACAATTTTCAGCCCTATGGTGGCCGCTGCTGCACGCCTTCACTAAATTGGAAATTGTAGCCCTCATGTCGCATCTATGATAATGAATTTTGACATACTTATTGAGAAATGAATGAACTAAATGATGAATCTATTTACATCGGAATGCCGAAATCTGCTTGTTGGTTTTGTGAATGTGAAATGCTGAACGGGGATGTGTGACACTACCTCTGAGACATATAGACAATACATATATTACATACTATCGCATCCAATCCCGTTTGTTATCCAAGCATACAACACTACCCACACAAAGGCACCACACTATTACATGGATATACTATGTACTACAAGCGTGTGTTGACCAATACATGATGTAGACTTAGAAGGAAGAACAGGCCTGTTGGATGACCATGTGTAATACAATACATTACTTGTAAGCCTAACCCATGCTTTACAGTTCAAACTGGGTCAGTGGGCATCTGAAGATTACCTGGTGATATATTTACTATTTATAGCTATAGGCCCATTGCGAATGACGTCACAGAGTATTTTTGTTTTGTACTTCCGACACCTAAAATGGCGGGTGGATCAGCTGACGAGTGCAACTTCGAGATATGTCTAAGCGGTTAAAATGCCTGCTGGTTGCATTTCAGTTGACTGTTATGACAGGGGTGGAAAGGATGGATCCAAGCTGATCTGATTCCCTACCAACCGTGTAAACAACTTGTGAAAGAATTGACCGAACGTCTCCCATGTGCGTGAACACACGTGTTATTGTTTACATTTTTTTTGCTCGTCGCCGATTGGTTCACGACGCCTGCAGTGCTCACGGTGCAATTCAGCTAACGAATCAAAGTCAATGCTACCATCGCCATGGTGAGGCGTCGGTCCTGAGAACTAAAATGGCCATTATCCGCAATGAGCCTATTCATGCACTGCTCTCCCTCTCAAAATTGACTGGCCGGATGGATACGGCCAGGTTGTAACACATGGTGGCATCATAGACAAGGCCGGATTAAACACGAAACGGTTCAGGCGTTTAAGAACAGGACGAAAATATTAGCGATTTTTCATTTTTTACTATTCTTGAAAATAAAGAGCCTTTCAAGCAGCAAGGCAACAAAAGTATTTGCCAAAGGACAAGAATTAGCACACTTCAGAATGTACGAAATATCATAAAAACCACAGAAAAACTGTGGGGTCGCAGCAGGGCTATAAGCAAAGTCAAAATTGGGCAAAAAGAAAAGGTTGTATGTTGCAAAACCCCGCGTGAGAAATAAAACCCAAACAATACAAAGTACTGTTTACTTTATAATGTTTGGGTTTTATTTCTCACGCGGGGTTTTGCAACATACAACCTTTTCTTTTTGCCCAATTTTGACTTCACAATGTAGCATGTTTAAAAAAGTATTATAATACGAAAACCCTGTTTTTTGTTTAAATCTGAAGTCATGATAGCATTCACCTTCACAGTCAATATGTTACCCATCTATCTCAACCATAATGATCATACTGTGGGTCTGTTTGACAAACAAGCACAGGTTAAAATTTGTAACGTGTAATTTCCCGGAATTGTCAATGACTAACACCATCTGTGCCGAATAACTGTAGCTGCTTAGATGGGAATGAAAGTGTCCACAACCAACAGTGAATGACCCTATAATATGTCATCACTCACGACAAGAAGAAGATAAATTTCTCAGCATATATTTTTCAAAATTTAAAATACCTATTTTAAAATAGACAAGCAGATACCTCTTTTAGGGACATCACCAAGAAGGTTCTGAAGAGCTTGAACATCAACTTTCTTGACCAAATCTTGCCTGTAAATAGTAGATTTAAAAAAAAAAAATCAGAAAAGATTCGCTCCACTCAAACAATTAACTAACATTATGCTTAACCCCCCCCCCCCCCCCCCCCCCCAAGATATGTAGACATATGTTGATCTGAACTCTATAACTGAACTAAAGAATCAATAACTAAAACGTACAGACTTGCCTCTTAATGCATAAACATTTATGAGGGCACTTCTGCCATAGCTCATCGAGGATAACCCCTTAACCCAGGAGTAAAAGAGTGTAAGCAGATCAAAATAATCAAATTACATGGGATGAGTACACTACTCTACAAAAAACAGTGATGAAAGCAAACTTACAAATTAGGGTCTTGGGTAGCTCGATCCACAAGAGCAAGAAGATGATCTGATAGATCTTCTAACAAAGGCTGTTTATGCAAATTGACAAACTGCTCCCTGCAAATCTGAAATTAAATCACACAACCTAAGTAAAGTGGATATTTTTCTTTAAGAAAAAAAAAAGAAAACGTTATGTTTTTCTTTCTTCCTTTTTTGGTTATTTTGCATACTCAGTATTTTTTCACTAACTTTGAGATCTGACATGTTTGAAATACAGATAGTTAAGAAATAGTTGAGTTATTGGATCTAGTACATGAATGAAAAGACAAATTCACCACCTGAGACCTGAATTCCCCATCTTGTTTGATTCTCACATCCTCTTATCATCCCTTGATTTTGCAGAACACCTATATTTATGTTGTTTTAAGCGGTGGATTATAACTGCACATGCTACAAACAAAAATTCACATTTTGCTGGTGACTTTCAAGTCCACAAAATTACCAGCTGGCTGTGGCAAATATAACTGGGTCAGTATATGAAGCAAATGATATTGAAAGAAGAATGCAAAAATGTTTGTATTTAATAACACAGTTGGATGCTGGCAATGATGTTATGTTGAGAAAATACCAGCAACAAACCTAAGGAACATGCAATAACTTTAAATGCAATATGTCTGATTGAACTAAAGTTTTAACCAGGACAAACAATTAACATGTACCGACTTGAAACTTAATGCATATGTGAGGGCAATTTTGCCATGGCTCATCAGGGATAACCCATTAACCAAAGAGAAATCCCAACATCATGAAATTTGCACTGACCTTGTTCATAATGGGAACATCACAAGCATGTGTCCAGTAGCAGTCATGGACAGATACAAATGTGATCCCAGCACTGTGGAAGTGGAGAAAAACAATAGAGTCTTATGCCGTGAGCTTGAAAACTGACTTTTCATTACTAATTTACTATGTTCAACTTTAGTTGATTTACCTGCAGACTTCTATCATTCAGCTTTAGAATTTGAAATTCTGACTTTTGTTTTTAAGATCAGTAGTTTATGTTCATCTATTTCATCAATTTCCTGGCAATCCTGGGATTCACTTGTATACTTTTGTCTTTTCATGCTGAGCTTTTAGAATGTTGTATTTAACTCCCCACCATTTAAAGGAGGGAAGACTTGAGCTATGGACATTATGGCAGTGAATGGGTTAACATAAAACTTAAAAATCCAAATTACAAATAAACAATAAACTTTTAAACTGTGCAGTAAATTTAGAAGATTGAGCTGACAATCATTTAAGTCATCATCATCATTGCCTTTCTCACCCTGGATCAGGGTATAGGCCACCAACAAACACTTTCCATCCCTCTCTATCATGGGCCAGCCTCTTTACATTATTCCAAGTCTTTCCGCTTCGTTGCACATCATTTTCTCTGGCTCTTCTCCACGTTCCGCGCGGCCTTCCTCTTGATCTCTTGCCCTGGGGATTCCAATCCAATACCTTCTTCGTGATGCTGTTTCCTGGCCTCCTGAGAGTGTGGCCGATCCATCTCCATCGCCTCCTACCAATTTCCTCTCTGACTGGGCTCTGTCTTGTTCTTTTCCATACAATTTCATTGCTGACCTTGTCTGTCCATCTGATCTTAAGTAGCTTCCTCAAACATCTGTTGATGAAAACTTGGATTCTCTTTATGCAGGCCTGAGACGCATTCCAAGTCTCACACCCATACAACAGGACTGACTTCACGTTCGAGTTGAATATCCTCAGCTTTGTTTTTAGAGATATATCCTTGGTTCTCCAAATCTTGCTCAAGGACGTGAAAGCTGCCTGTGCCTTTCCAATTCGTGCTTTGACTTCTGCCTCTGTTCCTCCCTTATTGTCAATGATACTACCAAGATAGCAGAAGGACTCTACATCTTCCAGTGGTTGATCTCCTACTCTGACTTGTGCGCTTGGGGGTGCAACAATTTTTAGGACCTTCGACTTTGCAGGATGTATCCTCAATCCAATAGATTCTGAAATTTTGTTTAGAGCTGTAGTCTTTGCTTGCATCTGGTCGTGTGTGTGTGACAATAGTGCCAAGTCATCTGCAAAATCTAGATCGTCCAGCTGTGTCCATGGGGTCCATTGTATGCCATTTCTTCCTCCACTGGTGGTTTCTTTCATAAGCCAATCAATCACCAGGACAAACAGAAATGGGGACAGCAAACAACCCTGCCTAACACCAGTCTTGATATCAAAGCTGTCAGTAAGCTCGCCATCGTGTACGACTCTGCAACTTGTCCCCTCGTACATGCTCTTGATAAGGTTCACCATCTTCTCTGGGATTCCATAATGTCTCAATATTCTCCACAGTGTTTCTCTATTGATGCTATCAAAGGCCTTCTCGTAGTCAAGGAAGTTCACTATCAGTTGGGAGTTCCACTCTAGCGACTGCTCTACTATGATTCTCAGCGTGGCGATCTGGTCGGTGGTTGATCGATTACTCCTGAAACCAGCTTGCTCCTCACGAAGTTTTGGGTCTGTTGCATTCTGTATTCGCTTGAGAATAATCCGATTGAAAACCTTTCCTGGGATGGAGAGAAGTGTGATTCCTCTGTAGTTACTACAATTGCTGAGGTCCCCTTTTTTTGGAAGCTTCACGAGGTGTCCTTCCTTCCAGTCCTTTGGAAACTTGCCTCCGATCCAAATCCTCGAGAATAGTGAGTGCAGACCCTCTGCAGCCCCAGCAGCATCTGCCTTCAGCGCCTCTGGTGGGATCTGATCTGGTCCAGCTGCCTTGCCTCGATTTAACTGCTTTATGGCATCATTAATCTCTGCTTTAGTCGGAGGGTCGCAACTGATCGGTAAATCATTTCTTGCGGGTAGAATGTCGGGTGGGTTGCTTGGTGGAGGTCTGTTCAAGAGGCTGTTAAAATGTTCTATCCATCTTTTTGCCTGAGCTTCCTTTCCAAAAATAGCCTTCCTGTTGTAATCCTTGACAGGAACTTCAGGTTTTCCATATTTTCCAGCAAGAGTCTTTGTAGTCTGGTAGAGGATCCTCATGTGTCCTCCTGTTGCTGCCTTCTCTGCTTTCTCTGCTAACATTCCTATGAACTCCTCTTTGTCTTTTTTAATTGATTTTTTGACCTCTTTAGCTGATGCTCGGTACTCTTCCTGGTTACCAACTCTTGAGCTTCTTGTACGACTTGCATTTACCTGTTCTTTTAGGTCTCTTCTTATCCTTATCAAGTCCAGTGATTTTTGACTGATCCATTCCTTGTGTTCCACTTTCTTTTCCCCAAGAACATCCTGACATGTCGATGTAAGTACTCCTTTTACCTTAGCCCAGTGAGTCTCCAAATCTACTGTCTCTTCGAGGTCAACAAGGGGTTTGAATCTATTCCTCAGTGTCAGCTGGAACTCTTCCTTCTTGTCTCCATCCAGAAGGCTCACTTGAAACTTTCTCCTCTTTGTTCCTGCTCTGGTACCTTGTTTCTTGAGGCGGAGTTTGAGTCTTGCCAGCAGCATGTGATGGTCAGATCCAACATCAGCTCCTCTCTGTACTATGACATCCTCCAGTGAGCGTCTGAATCGTCGGGTGATGCAAAAGTGGTCAATCTGGTTTTCAGTTACTCCATCCGGTGAAATCCAAGTGGCCTTATGGATCCTCTTGTGTGGGAATACTGAACCTCCAATCACATAGCTGTTAAATGCGCAGAAACTTGCAAACCGTTCTCCATTCTCATTCATTTGTCCCAAACCATTGCACCCCATAATGTCCTCATACCCTGTATTGTCCTGTCCTATCTTGGCATTGGCGTCTCCCATTATAATGTTCACATCTTTTCTTGGCAATGTGTCAACTATTTCCTGAAGCTGGTTGTAGAAATCGTCCTTGTCCTCATCGGTTGCTTCATTTGTTGGGGCGTATATCTGCACAATGTTCATGTTGATGTTCTTGTTCTTTGTAGTAAATGATGCCAATATAATTCTCCTTCCGTAGGGTTCCCATCCCCTCAGTGACCTCTGGGCGTGCTTGCTCAAGATGATCGCTACTCCTTCTGTATACTCTTTGTCCTCCCTTCCAGAATACAAAATCTTTTCCCCAGAATTAAGTTGTTTCAGTCCGGACTGTATCCAGCGAGTCTCGCTAACTCCAAGTATGTGCAGTCTGTATCGCCTCATCTCCATTGTAACCTGGGCACTCTTTCCTGCTTCATACATGGAGCGGACATTCCACGACGCAATCCGGAGTGACTTGTTTGATGAAGGAGCAGACAGGCCAGTGGAGTCCTTTCGGCTTTGTCCATTGTCCTTCATTGAATCTACAGGTGCAGATGCTCCCCCTTCTCCCAAGATAAAAGACTGATTTAAAGTATTTGCTTGTGTTTCTGTAACTGGTTTATTTTTACAGGGTGGGTAGTTGGCCCACCGCCAACTGGCTCTTCTCGGGAGACCAGGACCTTTGCACCTTTAGTCGCCTCTTACGACACGCAGTATCACGTCAGATGTATTCTTTGCTGTCCCTCTTCTGCAAGAGGGCCCCGCATCTGCACGGGCGAATCATTTAAGTAATTGCATAAAATTTTAAAATGTTCCAAGTATGACAGATCAAGATGAAAAAAAAAGTGAATGCTGTTTATTACAAGCAAAGAAAGGCACTGAAAAATATTCAGTCAGCAACATAGCCCACACTTACTGCATGCAGTAAAGGGAAGTCAGCATCATATGAGTGGAGTCAAGTGAGTGTATGTAGTTTGGTGGGAAGGCATTTGTCTGCTTCATGGTGTTAGGTTTGCTGAAAAAGAGAAAATGAAAAGGAGAAATAAAACAGGCTTATTTCTTTTATATTTTCCCTTGTATGTCTGGATAAACTTCAGATGTCTCCTAACACTCTTTTCCTCAGCAGCCACTCCATTTAACTAGTGAAGTACATGTTAATTCTTAGTGTCCTGCATGGGACTTGGCCACTTGCTCTGGCATGTCAGTTCAGCTGAAGTCTAGGTGCACTCAATTTGACAGCACTCTTTCAATATATCTGCAACCTTGTCCAATCCAACATTCTGAATGGATTACTGGAAGAATGTGGGTTTATTTGTATTCTCAACTACTTTGTTCTCTAGTTTTGTAGTGTTACTTTGCCTAAGAAAGCAGTATTTATGACACATATTTGTGAACTCCAAATGGCTTGCATTACACTATGAGTTAATGTCTCCCTTTGAAACTACGGCAATACATGATTAGGAACTTAATTTATAACAATAAGAAATGAATCATTCTTAGCAATAAACGGCTGCTGTGTTAATTCAAAAAGATGTGACTGGATTGACCTAAACCAAGAATTCATCATTTTCTAAATTAATGTGATCCACACTAGCACCTTTTGAAATTCTCAAGTCATATCAAAGCAAATCAGTGCAAGGCATAAGCTCTTCACGGTTTCAGTTGGAAACATGCTTCAATTATCCTTGTTAATACATGAAATACTTACAATCTGTCATATTTGCTTTCTTTTTTGTTGAGTCTCTTAAAGTACAGCTGAAGTACAGGAAATCCTAGAGGGGTGACCCAGTCCACAGGAGCAAATGCTGATATCTGACGAGCACTCTCTGTTAACCAGTCCTAATAAAAACATTTTTGTAGAAGAAAAAATGACAGAAAATGACAAGCGCTGAAATACAATTTTAATATTTTATCAATATTTCTGCCCATGATGTCAATATGTTAAATACAGTCCATCTGTTAAGGGGAAGTTCTAGTATAAACTAGGTAGTCCGAACTTTGCTTTAAATATATTAAAACAACCATGTGTAGCGTCCCACTAGTTGAACGATCCATATTTTCTCACCCCTGCATGGCGAGTCTCACTCGGCGACCTTCCTCCCCCCCCCCTCTCGCCAGCAAGGCCGGTATTTCTCTTTGATGTCTCGCTGTGTGGCTTGTTTGTTTCACTGTAGAAAATCTAGAAGGTCTGGAAGGTACTGCAGTATCCGAGATTACGCTAGGTCGACCTTGAGTGATGTAATTCTGTGACGTGTCTGTGCACGATTGGGTGGCTTGTATGTGTCCCGAACGAGCTAGGTCTGTCTCGTGCTTATGGGGCGGTTAAGCCGCTTCCTGATCGTTCCTGGACAGAATATATATAAGGAGGGCCAGGCGAGTAGGAAGTGTGCAAATCCAGTCGTAGTCAGATGTATTATAGTGCCTTCCCAGCTAGGTGTGAGTAACTTGTGGATATCAGCTCTTGTTTAGAGTTATTAAACGTTAGTATCAAGTGTTCATCGGATCCTGTTATTTATTTCTACAACAGTTCGAGACAGTTTCGTTTTTAAGGGGTAGACAATCAGTTCATCTGACTCTCCCCATCATAACGTGCTGAAATTTGCATCAACTGTTACACCATGCTATCATTGAGTATGGTTTTGTGAAAATATTTTGACATATAGCTCGCTATCATGGTGATAACAGCCAGCTTGGGAATAAATCGTCACCGTTCCCTGAAACTGTAATAATCAGTTTTGACTACTTTTCAGGAGAAGCAAAAAACTGTTTTATGTTGGCACAACTGGTCTACTTGCAATGACTTTTCGAAAATTTGCTATTTGGCTATTTTTTTGGCCTAGGAGTCTATGACCAAATTCATTCGATGTGTCTTTGAATATAGATGAACATATAAAAATCAATGTTCAAAATTTCTCAGTTACTACAGTCTTAGGGTGATGAAATAAGACATTTATATCTTTAAAATTTTCACTATCAGTGAGAAGCAGCTTGAATTCATGCCTCAGTACCGTATTTCTCGGCACACAGGTCGACTTGGCATATAAGTCGACTCCCCAGTCTGCTGTCCCAAACTTAGATTTTTAAAATTTTCTGGCATATAAGTCGACCCCCCCACTTTACACTATAAATACTAAAATAACATATACACACAAAAAAACGCAAAATGAACGTGTATGAGTCATGAGATCTTCTGATTATTTTTTTCCTTTGAAGTGACCTCACAGTAGCAGTAAAAAAAACAGCAGCATTGAATGGCTTAGACCTGGTTGTTCTGGTCAGCAAATTGTGACTGCACGTATTGTGTGACGTCATCAATCGATAAAGATATTCTCGTTCAAATGCAAGACTGTGGGCCTACTGCATTATCTGTTATCCCACCTTGCTATCAGTTGCGTGGAATTACTGTTACGCAGTGTAACAATGCCGTACTTGTTATGTGTGCGACCTGTACAATGCAATTTTTGTTGGTTATTCAGTGTCAATGGGCCGTGTACTTGAACCTGGTTGTTCTGGTCAGCAAACTGTTAACTGTCTTTATCTTGACCGCATGTATTCTGTGACGTCATCAATTGATAAAGACATTCTCCCGTGTATGATGTTCAAATGCAAGACTGTAGGCCTACTGCGTTATCCGTTATCCCCCCTTGCTATCAGTTGCATGGAATTACTATTACGCAGTGTAACAATGCCGTTCAGTGTCAATGGGCCGTGTACTTGAACCGCCATAGATCTTTCCACTGTTATGTGTACTCAAGACTGGTGTGTAAACAGATTGTCGACGTAAAATTTTTCCCGAAGATTTTGTATCCTGCATAGTAGTCGAATCCCCATTCTCGAATGTGGAAAAAGAAGATAAAAAATGTTGACTTATATGCCGAGAAATACGGTATGTTCAATACAGCAAACAAGATGTACCTGAATATCTTTGGTGGCAGTAAACATCTCTCTTAAACAAACAAATGTGGTATTTGTGAGGTACAGGCTGGCTCTCCATGCATGTTCATGTGGAAAATCTGGGATGTCCTTTAGCTGGCGATGGATCTGAAGCTTGGCCCCATACTTAGTGACCCCATACACTGTGGTCATTATGGTCTGTTTGATAACCTGACAAAAAGAGTGTGTAATTGCTAACCTGACAGCTCAAATAACATTATACATCATCACAGTGCTCTATGATAATGGCATATGTCAGACTTATGCCAAAAGGCAACTGACAGTTCTTTGCATTCCTGAGCATGAGGGCTATCAGATAATATTATAGTGAAAGAAATGTACCAATAGGAAAATGTAACACTCCAATAGAATCATAATGGCATAAGTCACCAGATGATAGGGAAAAAAGCAGTTTTTTCGTAAAATCTCAAAAGTGCCAAAACTGACTCATGCCATTAGCTTAAGAGCACTGACAATATATCATGAAACCGTAAAAATGACTTTGCACAATTGCAGATACAACTCTTCCTTCCCAAATATTCTATGAGCTCCATCCAGGGATCTTATTTTTCGCTGTTTATCAATGGCGAGTACAATATTTCAAATGTCTATTTGCATAACTAAAATGTATTTAGGGTAAGAAATAAATTCAAAGCATTTCTTCTCTCATAAAATTATATCCTCCACACTTGAGCCTCTCCATGATAGGGCCAGTGATATTCTGAACAACCTCACTGTTTCAAACAAACATCTTAGCAGAATAAAGTGATGCACATTTACACAGGTGTCAAACAAACTGTCTTCTTCCATTACTGTTAATCGGATGTCAAGCATTATCTTTTTTTTTTCTGTCATTTCCTTCATTGAATTTGTCGGTAAAAAAAAATTTAACAATGCCCTGATAAACACTGACTTTTAAAGATGGAGCATAAGATCTTGCCAATGCTAATGACATATTACTTGACAGTACACATTTCAGCATGCAATGCTCAACTAAATATTTCATCAAATTTATCGGAAAAATACAACAAAAATCAGTTTCATACTTTTCGTTTTATGAAGCCTTCCAGTACTTTTGCTATTTCGTCTCCTTCCTCTGCATCTTTCTGTCTTGCTCTTTCAACCTGGAGGAAAGAATTTAACATTTGAACTTTACCTGTCCATTGAAAGTTGTGAAGTCTTTGGATATAGCCTACTGCAGAGTTTACTACAAGTTAATCATCAGTGAATAAACTTTAAAGTATGATTTTGAAACCTACCAAAGACTAATTACTGAACATCAAAATAAACTTTCCAGGATATCAGCTGCGCAAGTAGTAAAACAATTTTCACAAACAAGAAATCATGTACATTATGTGCGAACAGTGCCATACAACGGCAGCCGCCCGCACTACTGAGTGCAAACTACCTGCTAACAAAAGAAAACAATGTTCATAACATCTCGTCAAAGTACAGAATGATGCTGTGAGTGTCAATTATAAAGGACAGTGTTTATTATAGCAATGTCCTTGAAGTTACTGCGATGGGTGAAGGCAACTGAAGGTTCAGAAACCTGAAAACCAAGATTTCCTTGGGGTCTATTCCTGAAACTGAAATTGTCAATCAAATATAGGCTGGCGATAGAATATTTACCTCAGGTCAGAAGTTCTTTTTTATTTTGTTCAGTCATGTGTTCTATCCACACAGGCTTGTAGTCACATAGTGCCAGCAGTGTCTCAGGTACTAGCATGGTGCCGTTGTGTGGGCAGTGTAGTATGCTTGGAAATCATGTGCAAGCCATAATAGTGTCTTTCTCAATGACAGGAGTCCTACATGTATTATACATGGCCGGGTCACAGTGGCCACCGGAAATTTTTTAAAACCGGGGAAGATATTTTTTTCAGGAATGAAAACCGGAAATCTGGAATAATCCGGACAACTTTCACCCTGGTTACTGCATAAAACTGATTCACAATTTCTGTATGTCTTACCAGTTCTACCACATCACTGTAGACATCCTTAGGAGTGTCAAATGGATGTAAATTGACAGACTCAGCACCAGCCTGGTCTCTTCCCAAGGCAGCGTAATGCTGGAGACCATTACATGAGCCATCCTGCATAGGGAAGAACATTAAGAAATGATAGAGTTGTTGCTCAGGTGCTTGAGGAGTGGTAGGAAACTCCTCAGGTGGAGCAAGACAGGTAACAATCTTCAGAGGAAGAGTGGGCTCTTTCATTAGATGTTGCAGCCTTTAACTTCCCGACATCTTCTAGAACCCCTGCCTCACCGAGGTCATGACTCATGGCGTTCATCACCCACCTTTTCTGCCAATGCTGCCACTGGTTATACGGTATAAGTTTAGGCTATATAAAGTTTAGGAGAGCAACAGCATATAAGCTATGCCATAGATCAATATTTACATCTTTATCCTTCCAAAGCATTTTCTTTAACAGCATGAGAAACCAGGGATTCACGGGTTAACAGCCTTTGCTCAGAAATTACAATATAAATGCCATTTGGCATACACTGGGAGAGGGAAGGATGGGGTTTACTCTCAGCTTATGAATGAGGTTGAAGAGATAGATAACAAAATGCAAAATCTGCAATAACTTGGGTATAGTACAAAAAGTTAATGGCTCACCTGATGGACTGGGAATGAACAAATGTAATCTTCCTTATTTCCTTCAAATCTCTCAATATTTGCAATCTCCTTGCAACAAGCCAAAGTCTGCCATGGTTCATCTGAAGAGTGCCACCATTTGTTTCCCTAAAGCAATGACAAAAAGAAATGCATTATCTTTCATTATAAGTCTAAAAGAAAGAGCAACTAACCTGTCCTTCAAGGAATGCAGGGAAAGGTAAAACTCACTGGCCGTATCATGAAATCACACATGTATATTTACACAATAGCAGAAGACAATTTTGTTTTTGTCAAATATTCTAAGAACTGCTTGAAGGAATCTTTATTTTTTTGTAGATTAACTGGGAGTACGATAAGCCTACTCCAAATGCTCACAACTGAAACTGTATTTAAGATAAGGAATACGTTTCAAGGTGACAATTCTTTTCCTTTCAAATGATACTAAGTCCTTGGCATTAGCACAGATTCATCATATGGCCAGCAAATTAATATTTCATGAACTACAACTTCATCTTCAATAGTCATATACACTTGAAAATTTTACAGGCATTCTGTATAAACTTACGCTACGGGATAGAATTTCACAGCTGCCACATCCAGAGGTAATCTCATCAATTTTCTTTTGACAATTCCTCAATAGGTTTCAGTATGTTTGTGACAAATGTGATTCTGGCTGCTTTACCACCTTTTCATTAAAGTTCTCTTTTACCCACTTACCCCCACTTACCGTCATGGGATTATCAGCAGAATCTAAGATCTCAGCCATCAGACTTTCTGCATATTCCAGTCTCTCTTTATTTGAACTCCTAAAATAAAAAAAAATAAAAAAAACAAACAAATACCGTTAAAAATGCGGAACAAAATACCATTATCAAAATTGTGTTTTTCACCTAATTCTAATATTTAAAAAAAAGAGTTTCAAAATGTTAATGAAATTTCCTTTCTCTGACATGCAGGGCACAATTATTCTCATCAACCCGCCAAAACATTACTGAACTAACATTACAGTTGCTGCTGGTTCAAAGATATCAGTTCAGAGCTGTTTAAAACTATTGCTTTGAAATCTTGTGCTCATTCACAACAAAATGCATAAAACACCGAAAGAAAGGGAAAAAAAAAAGGGAAATCGTTATTTTCTTAAATCTTTATAAAAACAATCTGCATCAAACTGAATGAACCAAAAATATTTGAATGGAAAAAGCAAGGTAATTTTTAGATCATGACTTCTTTATAAAATAGCCCTCATTAAAATGAATGCATCAAGAGTGAACACAAAGTTCCACTCACCTCTTTCTAAGTCCTGTGAGGTTTATGAGGTGAATTTTCAGCCAGTCATAGCCCTTTTCACCAAGTGGTTTGCCTTTGGCAAAGAGCAGCATGCCTCTAACATTGTCACTCCCTGAATGACCAGAGAAAAATGGGGAAAAACAAAAATTGAAATATCCAAATCATTTAGGTGTTCTTTTAACAAAGCCGAATTGTTTTCAAGCAATTCTGAAGCTCCTAGGAAGAATGCCAGGGCAGTATGTACTGAGCTGGAAATTCAGTTCTCATGCCAAAGCTTTACAATTAATTAATACGATTAATATGTACCAATATCAATTCTTGAATTCAATTATTCACTTTAAAATTAATGTTTAAAAATGAAAGAGTCACATTGGTTACATATTTATTATTCCAAATTACTTAGATAACTAGTGGACAGATGGTAAACATCATTTCCTTCTGTTTCCTGTGTGTTTTTCCAATGGACAGAACATAAGGAGACATACCTAAATGGTTAAAATGGGGTGGCAGAGGGTATGTACGTCCACGGAAATCCATAGAATGAGGAAACCAGAACACTTGGTCTCGAAACTGAAAAAAAAAAAAAAAAAAAAAAAAGAAAGAACCAATGCCTCAATATTGTTCATTTCCACGGGCTACTTACTTAGATGCTGCAGTTTGAAAAATTGTTTTACTACATAAACAGGTCTGCCGCTGAAGAAAAAGCAGGCTTCCTGAAATCTGTTGCCTTGTGCTGTTTTCACAGCTTCCTAAAAGTTTTCCTGCACAAGAAAGCCTCTATAAATTAATAATTAATGCTCACCACAGTCACAGAGCAGTTCATTTTCTTCTATTTAGATTTAGTTTATCTGTATTGGTGAATTGAATGTGTGTTAAAGAATGACTGCAAAGCACTTAGAGCTTACATTTGACTGGATGAAAAGCACTATATAAAACATTATTTATGATTATTATTTGGCAACCTACTGCCTAGATCAATTTTTCTTAATAATGATCATTCATTTACTGCAACTACTTCCACTCATTTAAGTCAACAAGCTGTTTAGTTCAGTATCCCAGTAAATATGAACTATAATTTTAATATCTGATTTGACAATGTTGAATATCTTTATCAATGTTCTCTACTTTTGACCTGCTCTAATATCAGCAATTTGTATTGAATTTAATGAGAATCACATTTTTAACTGAGAACATAAATCTTGCAGTGTGTACAAAATCAAGTCATTTTAAATATTGATTATGCATAATGTAATTTAAAACAAAAATTATCAATATGTGATATCTGCATGAGCAATACTTAAAACATTTTTCTTTCAGTTTTAAGATAATGAAGTCTGCATATGCATGCCCTGCATGTTAGATAATCTGTGATTCTCAGGTTTTCACTTACTTTGTTAGCAATTGAAAGTCGGTATAGATCAGTGCACCAGAGACCATGCATATCTTGCTTCTGCTGTTGAAGTTGCAACCTTTCTCTGAAGAGCATGGCCTTATCTTTCCCAGTCATGTCCCTGGAAACACAACAGCAAAAGTTTAGGCTCACTTAATGAGATATATCATATTACCAAAACTCATCTTCAGACTGTCAATCTTTCCAGTAAGCTGTCACGGATCATTCAGTGCCAGCAAAAGCCCAAAGGACAAGGTAAACAGATAAGACAGAAGATTAGCAGGAATACTTGTCACCCACCCAATTACAACTATCACAGCATCAAAAATAGGTCCCCACCTCCCAACCAATCCAGATACTTAATAAATTTCCCCCCCCCCCCCCCTTCCCCTAGTGCTCAGCATTCCAAATTTGAACTGAAATCAATCTTTTTCTGTCCATGGAACAATTAGTGACTCATTAACAAATAATTTTTCCTGATAAATATTTATGTCTCTGACTACTTTAAACCGGGTTCCAAATGTTCTAGATACTGCGATGTGTTTTGGCTTTCAGGGGTTAACAAGTTTAAGTGTTTGTGTGCTTCATGTCTTTACCAGTAACTCTCCCGTTCTATGAATGGTAAAAGATGAAAGGCATCACTTCAAACCAAAAAGGAATTTGCACAGAAGTTAGTGACGGTGGATAAAGACAGCAAAGTCAGGTATCTAGTGTTTTGGTACAGGTGCCAAGACATGTAGAGTCATCCACTAAATTCCATAAGTTTTAGATGGATACACAAAAAGACAATGGACAGACTAACTGACAGATAGATGGAGCAAAGTGTTTTGAGACTCACGAAGTTATCACAGGCAGCGGTGGTAAATCTTGTGCTGGAGGGGCAACTTTCAGCCGTGCGTCCCCGTTGTTGTTGAAGATTTGGATTTGTAAGTCCAGTATCTTAAATAAACAAAAAGAAATTGAACAGATGAGGTGAGGAAAATGGGTTTGGGACAATGCAACACTGGATACATAAAGCATTGTTTAAAAATGTTAGGTATCCACTTCGCATATTTTAAATCTGTAATAAAACATAGGAAAATTTAAAGCTATAATCATGACTACTATTGTCTACAGTATAAAGAAATACTGAGGAAATTTCTTTTTTTCAAAAGTAAATGAATAATCATAATATTGTGTTCTTTGGGTTTTTCGAGTAAATTTTATAGAGCACTGACTCAAAACACAGCCTGCATACACATCAAATATAATTTGTTTTTCCTGACTATAGCTTTCCTTCCCAAAATTCAGCGGGCATTTCTTTCTTTCTCACAATACTGTATCTTTATTGAAATATTCTCGGCATTCAGCACTATGCTGTACTGCTGATAATTATAAAATTCTATCCAATTTCTCCTAAGTTCTCTTATAAATTCTCCAAATTTGCAACGACAGTACAACTCTTGCCGGCTTGTAATACATACTGGTTTGTTTATCTTCCATGCACATGCACTGAGGGTGTTGAGACTGTCCAATACAGGAGCATATCGGCTCTCCTTGACATGTTTCAAGCTGTCCACATGATGCATATCGGCCCCCATTCTCACTAATGAATCTGATTCAAAACACAAAAAAAGGTCACTCTAAGTCATATCCAAATAGTGGAATATCTGAAAATTTCAGTAGGAAAATTATCTTGGGTACATACTGCCTAAGTCCAAAGAGGACAATTTTACAAGAGATAGGAGAAACTGATTACAGTAAACATAGAAAGAGTGAACTGACATAAACAATTTGATCACAATGTTCTTTACTTTGTTGCTATTATTGTTTGTTTCTTTAGCAGTTTTTGTTGCATTTTATTGTAATACTTTTCTAAACATGATGTAAAATGAGGTCTTGTTCTGTTATCCTTAGCAAGAACAACCAAAAAGGAAAAGATGCTGTGAAATTTCAGAATGGCTGTTGTTATAAGTATGTATGCACCCCAAGTGTTTTGCGCTAGAGGGCGCCTATGGTATACGTACTATCCCTAACCCTGTCCTTATCCTCAACCCTAAGTCTTATCGAATCCATAACCCTTTCAACCAAAAAAGCAGGAGGAAAATAGAAAGAAAATCTGAAAGAATAAGTAATAAACGCTGTCGTTAGGAGTATTTTAGGAGAAGCTCCCTAGCTCTGAAGACACAAAAGACTTTAAAATCCGTACCCCTAGCGCAAACTATATGGGGATGTACATATTTGTCACAACTTTCTTTCAGAATTTGGCAGTTTACGCCCAAGAGCATCAAAATATCAGTTCCAATGTTTCTAACATACATAGTGAAGTGTGGCTGCAAGAATCTACTACTCAGATCAATCAGTTATTCTACAATGCTGTAAAAATTGATAGCACAATCTATTCAGCATTGACACCTACTTGTGCCTAAAAGAAGTCCACCCATGCTTTTGGAGATCCAGGGAACTGGTGGAACAATCATGGGTACAGTGCTGGGGTCAAAGGTGAAAGACTCTGCATTGTCACCTTTGAAGAGTTTGGACACAACAGGATGTAGCTGTTAAGAAGATTGGCAGAGATTATAGCGACAATATTGTTCAATGTCTTATCCCACCTTATTACATGGGAACAGGTGATATCTGACAACACTAGAATGGTTACTTTATGGCCCAGTGCTTCAGGATTTCAATATTAAACAGAAAAGTGCCCTGTCTTTATCTGTCAGATATAGCAGGAACAGGACTTATTTACTTAGTATGCACATGTTCACAATTCTTTCTACTTTAGTTGAAAACGATGAAACAAACTAATAAAAATCTAATGAAAATAAAATGAAGACATGGGAGTCACCTTACATCAAAATTTCAAATATGTAAAAGAAAAAAGTTCCCCAGCCCTCAATTTTTTTCCACAAAACAACGAACAAACAGCACTTACTTTGATTTCACACACTGAATGAAAAGTAACATCAGGTCTGAAAATGGTACAAAATGCTGGAACGGGTCTCCTGTGGAATGAAAAGAAAACTTACAAGTGCACACTGCAGCATTCCCCACACATTCTAATCTCTACCCTTTCATACAGAGAAAGTGATACACCCATGAAGTAAATATTTTGAACTGTAGGACTGACTGTATGAGCAACAGCTGGACTGTGTTGCTGTGGACAGAAATGTTTCACTGCTTGGTAAATAAAAATGTGTACTGTTCTAAAATTTACCAAACTTAGTGGTTAATTTTAACGAAGTGACCTTAATTTAACCATGGAATTCCATGCATAAGTGTAAGCCCATGAGCCCTTTATAAAAAAAGTTGCCACTATGTTTTAAAGATTGTGTGAAATGTGTTAAAATGATATTGTCTCCCCAGATGGCTAATACGTTACTGTGAAAAGAAAAATCATTGCGCATCTAAAAATATAACAACAGTCTGACCACCCATGCAAAGCACAAGTGGGAGGCAAGAGGGGCCTATAGGAATGTTTAACTGAGGGAGATCCAACTGTACTTCAGTTTGTGCATTAAAGTCATCTACATTTTGCTTCTGAAAATAAGTTCGTGAATTATACAAACAAACATGCATGTTCTGACGGTGCAACTGATAAAATGCAAAAAAGCTGGAAAGTAAGCATTTGTGAGGCAGCCCGGGAAAACCAGTAATGATGCAAAAATTTCACAACTGGAGTTACATGTATTTGCATATCATGTAGGAGAAGTGTTGAGTACCTCTTGCTTTTCAAGTTTTTAAAATATCTTCACTAGTACCAATTATGACATTCTAAAAGGTACAAAACACACGGATGTTACAAAATGAGAAAATCGTGTCTAAAGTTAACACATCTATTTTCATACATTTTGAAGTATCTTTCTCACCATGAAAGCAAAATAGTGTCATTATTTGAGTTTATAACCATCACAAAATTCAAATATTCAGTAGAGATCAACATTTCAAAAACCTTTACTCTTTTTTTTGCATAAAGTCAAAGCAGATGTTTCGCTGGATCTAGATCTATCTCTCTGTCCGCCATCTTGTTGATAGCAACCACATTTTCTTGCAGGTATTAATTTTTAAAAAATTCTTCCGCACTTAAGGAATATATCAAAAGAAAGGTTTCCTGCACAAAGCAAAGGTTACTTTGTCAGCTAAAAGATTCAAGTGTAGAATTGCAATTAAAATCAACTGAAAAACCAATACTATAAGGCTGGCCTCTTCTAAGGAGACAGTGATCTTTTGTTTACGAAGATTACAAATACTACAGAGCCAATGTATCCATGTGTACTAGCTATGAATGAAAAGGTGTAGATTTTCCCTTTCCATTGGTATATGGTGTGATAGAGTGAGAAAATATGAGTGCACGTCCAAAAGAGGGCAAAGTTCTTAACCATGAAAACAGTAAATTATGCAACGTCAACGAATTTGATCCCGTACATTTAAAATGCAAAATTAAAGTATTTAGAAGCTTTGTTTCGTGCTAAAACTTACATTATACAAGATGTAGGTATGGATGTAGAATGAGGTTCTGACCTTAGCTAAGTTTAGACCTAGGGGAACCCAAACAACCTTTGCAAGCTGATTACCCAATACTAGGCTTTTCACAACCTAACGGGGTTTTCTCAGACAGCCTCACATCTGGAAAACATGTTTCTCCTCAAAAGAACCCATTTACAAATTACCACTGACAACAGTGGTCAGTCATGTTGTATCAGTAGTTACTCAAATACATTACTACATTTAATTCAGCTGAAGTTTCTAATAGAGGAAAGAAGAGATTTGGTTACTTACTGTGCTGCTCTTGCACGGAAGAGGTTGGCATCAATTTTCAAGTCATACAGAATCATCTCCAGCAAGAAGTTTCCAATCTGCCATATGAATGAGTTAAATGTGTTTATATCAGATGAGCTGTTTGTATGTGACTTTTTAGTATGGATCATTCAGAGACAGCAAGGACATAGTTTACGTAAGTTTAAAAAAAATAAATATATATACATATATATTTCATGGACAGGACACAGAAATTCGACAGTTATCTTAGCACCTGATAACCAATCTAGAAACATTGTATACCTGGAAGTATTGTGATGGACTATTCTCCAAAGATGTTATCAGATCTATTGGGATTACCATTTTAATCCTTGTGGGTCACATTATTTTTACTCGTGTATTATCTTTTTTTTTTCTTTCCGTTCATTAAACGGGTGAGTATGCTTGTTATATATATTTATATAAATTGTTATATACATATATAAATTGTTTGGTAAATTGAAGTATTATGACTGTACACATTATTATTCTGTCATATATATTAAATACAGGCAGAAAGGCTCTATAACTCGGAGAAACTCGAGAATAACAAAAGGCAATGGTTTCAGAGGGTAACACAAACAATTGCCAGCTCAGAAAATCAAAATCATACCATGATGAAACTGAGGGGATGCATTAACACAACATTTGTGCACTTCATAGCAACATCATGTATGTTCTTGAACTTTTCATGAATTTCCAACCAATGCCTCGCAAGTAAAATAAAAATGCCTACCTCCCTATGAATGTGGCCTAGCCATTTCTTCATGGACATATCCTGTTAATGAGAAATTATAAAAGGAAAAAACATATCAACAGTAATAGTTCTTTTCATTTCCTGAAATTGAACATCATTAAAAAAAATTTTTTTTAAACTTTGTTATGTTAAACAAACAACAGAGGGCAAACAGTATTATACAGTGGGCAACAGAAACACAAAACAACATCCTTTAAAAAAGAAAAAATTATTCTCAGGAAATGACATGGTCTATGCCAGTCCCAGTAAGAAAAACTTGAAACAAAGGGCTACAAAATTATTGTGACAAAATGCACAGACTAATGCTGACAACAGACTTCCAGGTCAGCTGGGGTTTTTTCATAGATTTTAACTTAAGGACCTATAAAGTGAAAAAAGCTTCTTCAAAGTTAAATATTTATCTCATGGTGTTAATGCATTATTGCAATGATGGATTTGGTGCATTTGTTTTTTTGTTCACATGACAGCCCTGGGCTTAGCCTTGAGAAGAATATGAAAGGACAATGCAGTTTAGGCCACTGTCTTAGGTCATTAATGTTAGCCTAACGAAGAGAATGATTTTATTTCTTCAAGCAAATCAAAATCCAACTGCTTGCAAGTTACAACCATGTTATTATTTCTTCAAGCAAATCAACTGCTTGCAAGTTACAACCTTTACATGAAATCAAAACACAGATGTCCTGCCATTTTCACTTCCCAATAAATTTGCTAAATTTACAGCATATGGAAATGCACTGATAATTTCTAATTTCAGACCTGATGTACTTAATAATAATAATAATAATATATTGCATTTATATAGCGCCCAACCCCGTCGATGACAAGCTCTGGGCGCTTTAACAAACTCTTACACACACACACACACACGCATACACAAAAGAAATTCAAAAATATTTACTATTGTTGCTGCCGAAAAACACCTAGCCTAGTTTGTCTGAAAGAAATGGGTCTTCAGATGGCGTTTGAAAGAACCAATGTCATTAATTTCCCTGGTTGTCTTTGGAAGAGTGTTCCAGATGGTAGGGCCAAGAAATGAAAAGGACTTTTCTCCTACAGTGGACAGATTCATTTTAGGTACTTTCAATTTTGTAGTGTCAGATGATGATCTTAGTTGACGAGATGGAACATAGTAATCAGTTAAATCAACTAGGTACGATGGAGCAGTATTATTGACACATTTGTGACAAATGGATGACAATTTGTACATTATTCTTTTCTCGACTTAACACATTGTTACATACCATGTTCACGGTATCATAATACTGGCTCATAGCCCTGAGCCACATATATCTGTGATTGTCCAATGGCTTGTCTTCACTCAGATAATCATCCACATATTTATCATACAACTGCAAAATCTGCCAAATATAAATAACATTTGATAAAAATTTGCTGGTCAAATTGTAAATACTTGAAACTAAATACAGAATTAAAATGTTTATCTCTAGGGAAATCTTAGACTATTACAAGTAGTTCTAATTTTGCAAAAGGTTTCAGTAAGCTGCAAAGGCAAATAGACATTTTCAATTACATCATCACTGCTCTGCATTAATGGCTTAAGTCATTTTTGACACTTTTGAGATATTGAGAAAAAATTGTTTCTTTTCCTGTCATTTGGTGACTTAAATCATTATGATTTTATCTACTAAAAAAGTAACTCTCATGCTCAGTAATGCAATGAACCATCAGCTGCCTTTTGGCGTAAGTCTGACATATGCCATAATCATAGAGCAGTGGTAATATGTCAAGAGCCTAAACCTATGCCCTTAGCTTGGAAGAGAAACTGCACCAAATGGAACGCCTGTGAAAGGAAAAGCTGTGGGGTTGTATTTGACAAGGCCCCAGGTTAGTAACAACAGAAAATAAAACTATACAATAAATTTTTTTTTAATGAAAGTAAAATAAGCTATGCTAAACTTTAACAACTTTCAGTCATAATCATCGTTAAAAACCTGGAAAGTGAAACAATTTTTGAACAACTTTACCAAAATGAACAAATCAAATACAAATGGGCTACTTTAGCTAAGGAAACAAGACTGTTTCTAGGAAGTCCATAAACAAACAACAGAGGGCCAAACAGTTTTATAAAATGGGCAACAGGAGCATAAACAATTATGAATGTATTATGTAATTGACACTCATAAAAAAATCACTGACTTTATATATTTGATTTGCAGACCAAAATAACTCATTAAACTAGTTAATAAAACTAGGCAACAGAAATACATGTACATGCATACTCTCTCATCTCTAATGGTTGAATGGGTAGTAATCTGAAAGACATGATAATCAATTAAACTCCCAAATACATATATGCAAACACGTACAAATTACAGTGCAGCTGGACATCAAACCATCAACTGAAGGGCCTAGTCCTACATCCAGCCTGGGTTACAAAAAAGCTTAAACTGATATACTGGAGCAAAAAGTGTTCCTCGGTTCGCACTCTGACTCTGAAAATTTCAGCTTTCTTGGTGAATTTCTCTAATAACAACTTCCTGGGTTAATGTGCCTTGCATGGAATGGGGTATACACAGAATCTATAATTGAAGGAAGTCAAGGGTTGAAACACTTGTTTGAAACGGATTCTTTTCCTGTGACGACCTCCCGCAATCACACTCCCTCAAAAGTTACCTTTTTTTTTTTTACTTCGTGATCCTTATGAACATTACTGTAAACAATTTACTATATGGACTTCAGGTGGACTTAAACATGATATAACAGTCCTATCCTTACATATACAACAATACAGTTTACTATGGAGTCCAGGAGGACTGAGGCATAACATAATAGTCCATAGACTTTCAGTTGTAATCACAATAAAGGAGAGGCGGAAAAGAGGTAACAAAGACAGAATAATTGGGAGCCCACTCATCTGCCCCCCCCCCCCCAGTTCACCTTTTTATCCATTCCTGCAGCAATCTTCACTTCAGTGTCGTACTTCCTGTTGACAGCCCGACCCAAGAAAAGGCGAATCATAGGCTGAGAAGCACTGTAACCTTCTGATGACGTGAAAAGCTCTTGCAAGCACTGAGGATATTAAGTATTATGAACTAGGCAGTGAAATGAACTAATACCGCATGACTTTTAGTAGTCTAGGAACATTTCAAAATACGAATTCTAATTTAGATTGTTGAATTTCTTCAAGTTTAAACATTATCGGAAAATGTTATTGGTTGATAAGAGCATAAAGACTCCAAAAACCCAGCTGTTTGTAACTTTTGTTTTGTGCTAAAATTCCCTTGAAATATGGCCCATGGCAGTAGCCTAAGTTGTGTTTAATTTAGCTGAGCCCCGTGGATGAGCAACTTGTGAATATGTGTGCACAGCCCAACTCACCTGAAATATAATATCCACATATTTTTCTGGTGGGAACAGCTTCAGGTATGGAGACAGTGTCATGCTGACATTATCTGAAATTCATAGGCCAGTATTTAATTTGAGGCAAGGAAACATGAAAACAGAAGAAGAAATCAGATGACAAAAAAGCTAAAACAAAAAATATATAAGACAATCACTACTTCCCTTCTGCACATCATTTGCAAATATTTTGTACATCTCTCATACTCGTAGTCAAATTCTGAAATTCCACAGACAAGGGCATATACCACCTAGCATTTAATTCTGCTTCTCGTCTGTAGATTTGCGACACATTTTCTTAAATCCAGTTCTGAAATTCCAGTTTGGGCCATGCGTAATTCAGAAGAAAAAAAAAAAGGCTGCTTCCCTTCACTGTATTACATGAGGATACTTGACACATATTTCATTCCATCATGCTCTGAAATTCAACAGTGTGTACAATGTATAACTTCACCAATGCACCATTTCAAAGATGCTTAAATTAATTCTAATTGGTTTTAAGATACAACATCAATAGATTTGTGACTATCAGTGAGTTTCGAACATCCAGTTTTGCTGTTTATCGCACGATACAAAACTCCCATAAATTGATGGCGGCAACTCATCACACAAAGGCAGTATTTTAAATACAAGATACAATAAGATAAAACTGACCTTTAGCCTTGTTTGCACACACTGCCAATTTTTGTTCAAATGACTGGAGCAGCACTCTCCTCCACTCAGTAAGTACCCGTTCTCGAAGTTCTTTCTGAAAACATAAAATTTACATTACCTCAACAAGGATTGGATCAACACATGAAAATTTATCTTATACAGTAGCTGAATCTCGAGCTCTTTTCTCAAATATGTAAATTTATTTCTCGTTCTCCAATTCAATATACACTCTGTCCAAGCATTTATTCATGTAAGTTTTCAATCTTAGCTATGTTATGGGAAAAAAAACACCAGATCTTACATGCTCAAAACAAACAAAAAAAAGCATCAAGGAGACAAGTTTTTTGTGAAAGTTCAAATTTACACAGTATACATTGCCATGGACAATTAATGTATGTCATAAAGTGAAGAGTTCTTTGAAGAAATGATACCTGACAAATTCACACTGAGAAGCAACAGTGGCTAGGGAGCAGCAATGTGTACGATCGCAGGCAATGTTTTCTCTAACTTTACTCTCAGCAGTTAGCCAATTTTGAATAATATATTAATAAGGGCTCATTTTCTTTCTCTCTGCCACAATCTGCAGTTTCTTTTCATTTCACAATAGAGTTTCATGAAGATAGTTTCATGTGGATCCATGAAAGAGTGGTATCCTTCTTAATTTGATTTCTTCAGAGTCACACATAATCCAAAACTGAACAGTCCTCAGATGTTCACTCACCAAACTCTTATCTGAAGATCTGTGAGCTGTAGTTGAAATTGACTCCACTACAACTTTCCCTTGTTTTTCCATCTCAAGCTGTGCAGCTGCCCTATTCAGCAAGGTCTGTTTGTTCAGATCCAAAGCATACTGGTTCTTCTCCACAGCCTGGAAATGTCATGTAAATATAAATATATAGCCAAATTTATCCATGTAATTTTCTCTGCATAGTCCAATACAATGCAACAAAAACAGTTCTATGTGTAAAGATTAACTGAGAAGAGAAAGGATTTTTTTCCTTTTTTAAATGAGCATTGAAACAGGTGCATCAATCACAGCTTCTCTGGACTTTTTTCTTCTTGTGTTCTCCTCCAGCCTTTAAATTTTGAGGAGAAAAACCCCATTCTAAAATGGGCCTTTATGTCTCACTCTCAGCAGGCTGTATCTACAGTGAAACTTAGCAAGATACTGATGAAAACCAGTTACACTCAACTTATAAATCAATGAACCGGCACACTACTTTTCTGTAAGTAAAAGGCTTTTTATATTGTTGCTTTTTCGTAACTCAGGAGTGTTACCAGCCAAACAAACGAAAAAAGAAAAACTTCTCAGGTAAAAGCTTTTGATAAGCATTGCATAACATACTTATACTTGCAGTAGAATGAACTACTGGATGGAATCTACGACAATCAAATACATGCAGTCCATTCGACAAAATCATTTGATTTTTTTATATATTTTTTTTAATCAAGGATCACTAAACAACCTTGATGTCACACATTCTATCTGACAGATATTACCAAATATTTGCAGCACACTGTACACCTGATATTTACAAACCTGTTCATCTGGACTATTAAGAGATGTCAAAAGGATGTTATCATAGGGACTAATCAGGCTTGCCGCATCAGGTGTAAAGTCTGGATCAACTGACCGAACTGCCTGTAATAAAAGTAAGCATGCAGATTTGAAAACAGTTTCTGGACTTCCAAGAAAAGAACAATACATAACCCTCTCCCCCAAAAATTCTTGTTGAAACTGAAAGCACTACAAAAGTATAAGTCATATATTGACCGAAGTAATGTTTATGTCAACCAAAGACATACTAAAATGAAGGTATCTTGTCACCATTTGTGACAAACAAAGAGACAGCACAAAAGTCATGTCTACTTTTTTTTTTTTTTTTTTTCCAAAGACATTCAGAAACAACTGAAAAAATTTGGTCAAAATAACATCACACCATCAGTAACATTTAAATTTATGAAAACAAAATCATATCTTTACTGTGAAGAAAGAAACTAGAAAATGAGGTTGCTAACCTTAAGCACATAATCCCATTCATCACCTTCAAAGCTGCAGGTATTAGCAATTTCTTGTAAATTCAGACCCTGGAGGAAAATAAACAGATGCAGTCACTAAAGCAAATGATGTATAGATCAAAACTAATGTGACTTTCATCGATGATAATGTATTCATTCATTTATTTACACACTTTAAGAATTTTTTTGCATATGTTCCTACACAACTTGTATGATACTGCCTAATTATTATTAGAAATTAATTGTTATTTTTTGTTTTAATATCATTTATGTATCTGCTATTTTGTCCAAGAAAATTCCAAGTACAGTTGACTAACAAAGCACCTGATAAAGGAATACATGATTATCAGTTTATATCATGCTGTCAGAATAAAACAGATTTTTTTCACTATGCATACCAATTAATTTGTACTATCTAAAGAGTATCAGATTATTAGCAGCACTATGAAGATCTGTTGCTGGCCCTATCATGAAACAACACACATAATTTAATTCACACAAACACAGATGTCAACTCTTTTTTACCAAATATTCCATGAACCCCCGATAGGAATTTTATATCTTCTGTTGATACAGGGAGAATAAAATAAACAATCCAAATGTTCATAAAGAGTATTTCACTTATGTCAAAAGAATACAGTTTAAATAACTTTTTTTTTCTCTCCTGTAAAATCTGGCCCTTCACACTTGTGCATTTTAGTGATACCACTATGACTTTCAGTACATGAATGGACACAAAAGAACATCTTACTGATCTAGCAATATCTGCAATAATCTTTTCACATGTAGAAATATCTGCATCTGCCATGCGGCCAAGACACTCCAAGCAGCCTGCATATGTCTGAAGAGTTGGTGTTATTTCCTGCTGTCTCATCATTGAAAATAATGTCTTTATTGTATCGAGATCCCTCTGAGAGAAAATGTAAGAAAACAGAAGGAATAATAAATAGATAAATATTCCAAATAATATCCAAAAAATTCTGGAGAGCACCTCAAGATAATGTGTGTATGTGGTATTATGCAATGCAAATATAACTTCTGCTAAGTTACTTTGAGACACCTCCTTACAAACAAAAGAGGACAAAAGGCAACCTGACACTCCTCTGGAATAACTTAGCAGTACAGCTGTTACAGTACTTTAAAATGGATTGTTTTGAACAAAATAATTGCAATCCTGAATTTATTCTCTTTAAAATAAGAGACTCTTCTGAAGCAAAAGCATATCATCACTGAGCTTACATAATGGGTTAAGTCAGATTTAGGCTCAAACTGCATTGATATTTCATGTGCTTGAGATCAAACCCAACACTGCATCATAAACACCAAAAACAAACTTGTAATTCTGTTCCTGCAACAAAAAATCTAAGCAACCGATACTATAAGACAAATATTTCATCATCCTGATGAACCATTTTACACACCAAAACCATGAAAAAAATGACTGTTCAATCAAATAGGTCTTTACGTAAAATAGTAAACAATACATCCATTTTCAGTCAGCCAACAGCTTCATATACTTTGACTGCAATTAAAAATTTCTTGCAAAATAGCTACACATGAAAGCACAAAAATGAAGGCATTGACCAAGATTAAAATACCTAAGAAAAATATCAATCCATCCCAAACAGAGATGTGTCAACTTTATAATCTCAAAATAATCATCCCTTGTCCAATAGGATTTGCAATGTCATGGAATTGGACACGTTCACATAAATGAATTCCATTACAGTGGTTCATAAAGCACATAGTCGCCTGTAAAATTTACCCCCTCCTCTTCTGAAACCAGTAACTGCTACCTCCTTAATGGCACGTTGTCTAAAATATCTTAGAAGTAAAGTCAAGTCTGAAGACTGAAAAACAAGTATTCTTTCCCCATCATAATGGAAATTTGTAAATAGACATCAATTTCTTTACAAACAAGGATATATTTTCAACTGCAAAGGTTTGGAATGCAAAAATTAGTCACACGTTTCACAACATTTAAATTAAAGACAAGATGTCACTTTAAATTTAGCTCTTTTTCAATAAAATGAAACTATACCTTTTTAGCCAGAGTTCTAACCAGTTTATCAAACTCTTCAATGCAGCTGATCCTGTGTTTTGCGGTCTGATACTGGAGATTTCTTATAGCTAGCCTCTCCTGATGAAGTAGAGCAAACACATAAACCAAATGAAAACAAAACATTGCTTTATTTAGGTACTAGATAATATCAAACTGTGGAGTTATTCATCACTTTACTTAGTGTAAAGAATAATAGTAATCTGGTCAACTTAGGAAAAAGCAATGTTCACCATGATTAACATATGTTTTCTTGCTTTTCCTCTATCTACGTTAGGAAAAGAATCAGCTACAAGAAAAAATAAAAATAAGAATAGGCATGATATTGGTAATATTTTCGAATTTATACATGTATATTTTTAAATGTTATAGTTTGAGTTTGAAACTGGAAACATGCCAACATTCGTTTTTTTTTTCTTAAAATTCAGCAGCACAACAAACTTGGTTCCTCAGAAAAACATTTTTTTTTTTACTTCACCCTTCTGAACATGTAGATAGGTTGGAAAGGCAGATGGGTAGATACCAGGAAAGTAGGTTGGTAGCTAAGTAGATAGGTAGGTTGATTGGTCAGTAGGTAGATAGATTTGGATATTCTCATGCGATCCACAGAAATGGAACTTACCTCTCCTGTAAAACAGCAAGCTTCCACAAATGATTTATTATTGAGGTCTTGCAGCTCCCTGTTCACATTCAAATGAAGATGTCTTTCTTTAGAGTGTTTGTGATGCTTCTTATCTTTCTGTCCCTTCTTTAATTTCTGAACACTAGCATCTGGACTTTTACTTTTCACAGACGCTTGACTTTTCCTTGAATGTTTTAATGCTGCAGTCGAAGGTTGCTGACAGATTGGCTCTCCTCTGCTCTCCTGGCTCAAATCTGGAGCACTATATGTGTCTCCAAATTGATGTGCCACTGTTAAAATTTCTGCATTAAATTCATCCACAAAATCCTGAGGCAAGACACTTTCACCAAAATTTGGTTTAAATTCCAATTGGCTTTCATGAAAATCACTCAGTCTTCTGTCTCTGGCACTGTCAGCCCATTTTATTGCATCAATGTCCTCTTGGTCCCATTCTGATGGAAGTCCATCTTTCTGTAGGTTTGCATGATTGTCATAATTAACACCTGAATCATTGAGTTCTTGTTTATGAGCTAAATGTCTTAGTGATTCCTGTTGATGACTAGAATCATGAACTTGTGCCTTTGCTTTCTGTATGTGTGCATGTTCTGTACTGTTTATGGTCTGCGTTGCAGCAGGTCCATCCTGAGTATCGACATCCCAGTTGTGGACCACTAGGGTGCTGTTGGCAGCAAATAATCTCTTAGTTTTCTCCAACTCAGACTTGAATTTCTCCAGATCTCTTCGGAAATTTGGTGTTTCCTTTTGTGGACTGGCCCCCTTAGAGTACATCTCTTGCTCATGAAATAAGTCTGAATATGTGAATGGTTTGATGAAGCTTTTGTGAGCATCTTGATCAATATTTGCCATTTGTTCGAAATCAACACTTGATTCCATTCCCAGTGCTGGCACTGATTTTAATACATCGTTTCTACTCTTTCCTTGGGAATTTTGGATCTTCCTTGATAAACTCCCCAACTCACTGATTAGCTGTGATCTTTCCACTGGGTCAAGAGGAATCCAGCCTTGAAAATCTGCATTTCCTCTGTCATGGAAAGTGGTGAAATTATGCGTTGTGACAATCTCTCGCTGTGATCCAAGGATCGATTTGTTCTTGACCAACTCAACAGCCCTTTTAGTCAGTACTGAAATAAGAATTGTTAAAATCTACTTTTAAGTTGCTATAATACCAAGATTTCACCAATATAACAAAAACAAATTGTCATCACATTATGTCTCACCATTCTCTGTGCCAACAAGCAAAATTATAAAACCACATGCGCTGAGGGTTCACACTGCATAAATCGCTGGATAAATGCATGCAAACAAAACTTTTTTTTTTTTCTCAAAGATTTCTTCTCTTGGAATTCTAAAAATAAGAAATTTCAGTAAATGTGTACAAATTGTAACACATCATTACATACTAATTCACATTTGAAAGTGTTTTTAACAGTTACAAAAGTAAAAAGCAAAAACAAACTGAAATTCCAATAGGTCTAGACATCTGAAAATAAAGTCTGAACAAATAAATCGCGGGTATAGAGCAAAATTGTAGATCTCCAGTGATATGAATTGGGGTTCATAAAATAATGGCAATACTGTAATAATGGCAAACTGCTTCTTGCAATTTTTTCGTTATTCCGCTATCTTTAACCAGTTCCAAGTACTGTTGTATCTCCCTTAAAAATGCAATCATTGAGACCAATATTGTGGTATTTCCGAGTAAGCTCCCATTATTCATATCACTGGAGATACAGCAATTTTGCTCTATACCCACGAAATAAAGTGAGCACTCTCACATTTAACTAAATCCTCTTGCAGTTTGTCTAGTGCCTTCTTCTGCTGAGCTTTGCTCTTTCTCTTTTTCTTTTTCCACTTGTGTAATGATGGTGTCATGTGCGGCTTTGCAGAAGTGGAATAGTAGCATGTGTCAGTACAACCTGCATTGAAAAATATCATAAATTGTAATTAGGCTACAGGCGAAGAAAAAAAGGGCAAAGCTATACAAGTATCATCATTCAACTGATATTGAAACTTGGCAATAAAGTAAAATATCTTAAAAAGAAAAGGTCTTAACAGCCAAAGACTAACCAGTTAACATTGTTAGGGTTTCTTCAGATGAAAATTTCCAGAATACAGATGTCCAGGCCTACACACAGGAAAAGAAATGGGCCTATGTGTTGAGAAAACATTTAATTCCTACTAATCCTAGCAAGTGATGTAATGAAAACACTTTTCAATTACACCAAACCGCCCCTGTCTCGAAGTACTTCCAAAAGCCGGCCTCCCCAATCAAAGTCAAACACAGCGTGGACCGACAACGTTAAGATCCAGACCTATAGCGATCTAGATCTAGATGCAGATTGCAGCTCTTTATAATATCCTAGATCTAGATCCAGCTTCCATTAACACTTTTCAGGATCCATTTCTAAATAAACGAAGTGTTTATAATCCATCGATGCTGTCGGATAAAATTTCCCCTAGGATTTTTTTTTAATCCGCCAACATAAATTCTGTATTTGCAAGTCAACTCCCCTGATTCGAACCCATTCTCCGACTTCCTCTCTTGTTCCATTCAGCCTGATGCGATCAATGTTCGTATTGGGCAAGTGTTGAAAACGGTATTGCAATTGGAGAGGCTTTTTTTAATAGAAATGGAATTTTATTGATTAAATGGATACATACGAAAGTTCAGGTCTAATCTGCAGATATGGGTTTCTTGGTTTGGACATGCTTATTTAGTAAGACTTCCCTCACAATTACTCAGGGTCATCAGTAGCATAGTGGTTTGCATCTCTACCAGTCAGTCAGGGAGCCGTGGTTCGATTCTCAGCAAGGCAGTTTTTTTTGTTTTGTTTTTTATAAAAGTCCTTTTATTAGTAATATTAGGAATCAATCTTTTTTTTTTTTTAATCCAAGAACAATAACGGAAAAATTTATTATTTTTTTTGTATCTTCATCTGTCAATTGGTGGACAGTGGTTCGATACTCAGCTGGGTAGGATTTTTTCTTCTTTTCTTATAGAAGTCTTTTTATCAGTTATCAATCGTTTGGTTATTTTTTTTAATCCAACAACATTAGGAATAAATCCAGTTTGCTTGTTTGTTTGTTGTTTTTTTTGTCACTAGCTGAGTTACCCGGCCCTGCCCGGGAGAAATATCTTTATTACTTATATTATAATGATCTAGATCTAGATCTCGACCTAGTTACTCAGTCGGCGCACAGACTATGTAGATCAAGGTAGAAAACAACACGCACAGTCGGCACACGGATTATGTAGATCTAGATCTAGATAGAAAACAACTCACAACTGGCACAGTAACACCCGCATGGCCCGTGCATACGGCAGACGGCACAGAAACTCATGCCTTCAAACTTTGAAACGCAACCCGGCAGTTTAAAGTCGAACCAAAACAAAGGCAGGAGGGAGGCCACCATTGTTGAGGAGAAAGCATTATCCGATATTTTTAGGCCTATTTTCATTTATTACAAAATTACGATACTTCGCTTCCATGTCAAAGGAATAGACATAGTAGCAAAAAGAACTATCTTTCACATGTAATTTTTTCAGGTCTGGGCATTTCTTTCTCGCAGCAGTGAATTTTTTTTCCTTGCTGTTTTTTTATATAGATTAGCCAACACCAATCCAATACCTGCAGATAAACCCGAGCTTTATCTGCCCATACCGTTGGCTGCCCAAGATCTGCCAATAGTGTTGCCGGATAAACCCAAGTATCAGCCGATAATGTTGGCGGATAAACCTGGGCAGTATCCGCCGACGTTATCAGCGGTATCCACCAATAATGTTTGCGGATAAGGGCAGCCCTAAATAAAATGCCTCAACTCTTTATACCAATACTAATTCCGGTCTGAGGCCCAATTTTCGTGAACATTCTCGCGCCATACATTTCAGTAATTGATGTTCCTCTTTAACGAAATCTTAGCATGTGTCTGGAATAATTGATTATCGAGAACAGGTTTGTTTCGATTTGACATTCCTTTTCGTCATTAGGTAAGATCTTACCTGCGTTTCTAGTAAGTAATTTGGGCACATCCATCTCCAGTCGTGACTGCTTTGACACTGTTGTGCGCACTGTTGACAAAGTTTGCATACCTTTCCGACTCATTAAGAATTGACGACAGAGAGTGAACCGAGCCAACGACATCGTTTTTCTGCAATAACTTTGCTTTCACCTTTTATTATAGAACTATAGAACCATGCTGTTTATCAAAAGCGACCTTCACACCTCATATTGTTATTGTGCCAGATTTATTTGTCAGGTCACACGAGAAAAATAAAAGTTTTGATTTTCATTTTTAGATTATTTATCCGGTGGGTATTAGAAAATAAAATAAAGTAGTTCTTGAAAGAAAACTGCATTGATTTTAACAATTGATCCAAGCTTTGCCCAAAGAATTTTTATTTTTTTCATTAAAAAAAGACTTAGCCTATCTGGTATAACAAAAGTTTACAGTTTAATCTGGGTGTAACAAGAGAAATAACTCCTATAACACTAAATTACTTTCTTGCGAAAAATGTTAAAATAAGTCCATATTTCCCGCGGTGTGTGCTCAATGATCAAAAATTGAAACGTGCATGTGAGATTGACGCGCATCAAGAACAAAAATGTCGTCTGATACTGCCACGTCGGTTTCAAAGGTTTGCTAGACTTAAATTATTGAAACATTGGAAAAGAGTTCCATATGCTCCAACCATCTAGATCTACTTCGAAAAATCACAATTCTTTATAGGCCTAGATCTAGAATATTAAGCATCTAGATCTAGGCCTACTTCATATTATCATATTATTGAAGGGTAGCCTAGCTAGGGACAGGGATGGAGATGGATTCTAGATCTATTCTAGATCATTAGACTTGATATGGAAAAGATCTATTCTAGATCATTAGGCTTGAATAGAAACATCTTGAGATTTCGAGTTAAAGCCATAAAGGTAGAACAGTATTATTCTAGTGATTGGTTTACGGATAGATTAGGGTAAAAGTGCAGTTTAGTTTAGCCCCCCCCCCCCCCAAAATTGTCTCAAGGGCATTTTCATTAGGCTTAGGCCTAGGCTACTTAGTATCCACAACCATAGCATAGATGATTTAAGGCTGCCATTATCGGCCAACATTATCAGCAGATACAGCCTGGGCGGCAACATAATCAGCAGATAAAGCTCTGGTTTATCCGCAGGTAGGCCGGGAGGTCCTCCGCCCATCCGCGCCAGTCAAGAAAACACACTAAAGAGGGGACTTTTGAGTGGGCTTATCAAAAGGTTGGGTTTAGTAGGCTATTTGTATGGGACAAAGAAAGGAGAAAGAAAGAACGAAAGCGCGGGTTAGGGGAGGTCTTCATCATAATTATTAAATGTTTGTGAACTTTTTGGTAAGTAGCGCGGGCGGGGGGAAGGCCTTCCAGCAGGCCTTTAGATCTAGACTCTAGATCTAGATCTACAAAAAAAAAAAACTGGATTTATAATTTTGTATTCCCCATTATTGTTCTTGGATTTTAAAAAAACCTTAATCAGATTGATTGGTGATAAAAAGACATAAGAAAAGAAAAAACCCACCATACTGAGAATGAAACCACTGTCCCCTGCTTGACAGGTGAAGAGACCAAAAGAAAAACCTGGATTTAGATCTATTCCCGGGAGGAGTACCTTACTCGAGCGCCACTTTGTCAGATTGATAAGTAACGACATGAGGGTCTAGTCAGTTTGTATCATCGAGGCCGTAGGCCGATGTTCGTCTGGGCAGTAGTCAGATTGACATATCAGGGAAAGCCCCCGGGGTAGCTATGTATCATCTCTTTTAGTTAGTTTCTGGTCTTTGGCGCTCGAGTACGGAACTCCTTCCCTATTCCCTCTAAAAAAAAATTATTGTTCTTGGACAAAAAGAAAAGATTACTTCCTAATAAAAAAGACTTGTATTTTGTAAGAAAAAAAACTGCCCTGCTGGGAATCGAACCATGGTCCCTTTACAACATACTGGCTTGACTGACAGGCAAAGATGCTAACCACTATGCTACTGAGAACCCTGTGCAATTGTGAGGGAATTCTTACTAAATAAGCATGTCTAAACCAAGAAACCCATACCTATGAATAAAACCTGAACCTTCATATGTATCCATTTAATCACTAAACTTCCATCTTTATTCAGAAAAGCCTCTTCAGTTTCTATCATGCCATCATTTTCAACACGCGCGCAATACGAATGTTGATCAGGATAAATCAAACAAGGGAAGAAGACGGAGGATGGTTCAAATCAGGGGAGATCGCTCACAAAAAGGGGCCTACAGAATTTATGCTGGCGGATAAAAAAAATTGTAGAGGAAATTTTATCTGATACTACTGATAGTATCGTTGGATAAAAGCTTCGTTTTAACAAAGGGGTAGAGGTACATTTAATTTAATATTATAGTAATCAAAAAGTAGGTGGTACTACTAAGTAAGAAATCAAAATGCCTTTATACACTATTTGGGGGGCTAAACTGCACTTTTACCAGGTAAACAAAATGTTTGGGGCAACAGAACTCTTCCAAAACATTTTCCAGAACAGCATGCCCTTGGTTCTCTTCTGACCATAGGGTCAAGGTCTAGATTTTTTTGTTCAGTGCCCTACTACTGCACCTTTTTGAGTTTTTGTCTTAAGGCCTGTTTATACTGGTAGGTTTTAGGAATAGAAAAACGGAAAGAAAATCTAGTGGAAAGCCTGTTGCGTTTACACTGTTCCAAAATCGGAATGGAATCCGACGCTTTCCAATTTCCCCCTGAAAAACTGGAATAGGACCATTCCCATTTTCATTCCAATTTCGGAAAGGTTATGCGTCACGCCACAATCGCCTTGGTGTAAAAAAAAATGGCGTTCGGTTGAACTATCAAAGACACTTTCACCCAAACATTCTTGAGGGCGAAAGCTGTCTATGGATACTAAATCGCCCACATGTTATAACAAGCAGGCGAGAACTAAAGCCCTTGGAATTTTAGTGTGTGATAAAAGCCATGGAAGATCAGATTAATTTCACATTCATACATTGATGAAAAGCTGAACTGAACAATTCCTTCGCTCGATGAGTGAGAGGCCAGCGGCTGCCATGCAAGCATCAATCTCAGACACATGACCAAAACAAAGATTTAGAATGCGCATCGCTTCTCATTCAGAAAACGGACCAGTGTAAACAAACAATGTTTCAACCTGGGGAAATCGGAAAGCTAGGAAAGTTCTTCCCCCACTGTCCCCCATTCCTTTTTTCTATTCCTAAAATCCACCAGTGTAAACAGGCCTTTACCCCTAGCCGTGCTACACCGTGCCTCAGTCTTTCAACATAGGTATCAAGTTGACTAAAACACAGAACAGAGTATTAAATTGGCCAAAGTAGCAAGAAGAGGATCAAATGATATTGTTCAGACTAAGAACTGGTCACAATAGGCTTCACCACCATATGTTCACCAAGCTTGAAATAGGAACATCTGCCATGTGTGAGTGCAGCCAGTCTCCTCAAAACACAGAGCATATATTACAGAACTGCACACTCTTTTCAGCACTACGAGAAACATAGGCCCAAACCCACCGACCTGAATGTCAAAACTCTATGGTGCTCTAGTCTGTAGGATGTGATGGCAACAATAGAAATTTAGAAAACAAAATCATATGACTAGTGTAGAAAGTTCAAATCAAACATCAAGGAAATATTCAGATGTAGCCAAGAAGGCTGTTTACCTCTGGCATTTTTTAAATATTTGATGGGAAGGGTTACTAAAGCATTGATGTTTCAAAAGGGTGAAACCTGTCGACAGTGTCTTTGAATATTAAGGTTGCTTTTGATTTTTCATTTCAGGGTTGCTTTGCTTATAAAGGGAAGAGCAAGAGGGCCAGTATAGAGGATTATATTGATGTTGCTGATGATAAGTCAGTGAAAACACGCCTTAAACTTTATAACAGTTTCTGGGGTGAAACTCATAAACAAATAGACAGTCTCAGGTCCGATCTCAATTGTAAGATTTTTGATGATTTCATAGCTTTCACAGCTATGTGTCACAAAGACAGGGGACAGAATGTCAGGAGACCCATTGGAGAGATACCAACAGCTGCTGTCATTACAGGAGTTAATACACCTGATCATGCAGTTATGTTTTCAAATCTCAATGGTTTGCTGAAATCAAAAGTGACACCCCTTGTGGCAAGGGTTGTGTCTAAAGATTGCAGCCGTGTTACCAGGCTTATAAGCAATATTATCAATCAGCTAACCAACATTCCTGCACCAGACGATGATGAGGATGACGATGGAGAGCCCAGCATGGAAGTGTGTGAAGAGAAGGGAGACAAAGCCAATTTGGAAAGTAGCCCTGTGAAATTAAAGCGCACATTCAAACAGAGACAATCAATGACAATGTCAACACTTGTAAAATGGTACAAAAGCACATACAGTTCAGAGATGCCACAGAGTCCTTCACCAAGAAAAAAGCTAAGAGCTTCAGCCAGTCCAGCGAAGAACATGCCGTCAACAGAAAAAGCAGACAGCATAATGAATTCAGGTGGGAGTAAACAAAGTCCATTGATTGTTGTCATGCTGGAAGATGTGGAAAATATAAATCCAAACGTGTTACAAGACTTTATATCACTTTGCAGCAGTTATTTGATTTCCTTACCAATTGTTCTAGTGATGGGCATTGCCACCACTGTTACAGCAATTCACCAGCTTCTTCCCATGTCAATATCATCGCTTTTGTGTATGGAGAAATTTCAGGCCCCTCCAGCATGGCGTTACCTTACTCACCTGATGGACAAAGTTGTTATGACACCAGACTTTCCTTTCAAGCTGGGGCCCAGGATCTTTCATTTTCTCATGGATAATTTTCTCTATCATGACTTTTCAATTTTAAACTTTGTGATGGGTTATCAGCTGAGCATGATAGAACACTTTATGTCAAATCCGCTGAGTATACTGTGCTGCAGAGAAGGAGAGATTGATGATGTTGTGTCTCGCCTAACCCATGCTCATTTAGAAGACCTGCGGAGGCTGCCAGCATTTATAAGGTATGGTTAATGGGTTTGCAAATCCTGTGTTTTTCATGTGCATCTGTATTGATTGCTTTTTAGAGCAAACATTTACGGTAACATTCCATCGCATGATTTATATAGTATGATATTATGGACAGTGCGAATACTGGGTAATTTCAGTAGGTCTAACTACTTTTTACTAGATAATTTATTTTATAAAGTGAAAAGTTAACATCTGTTTGAGGTTAATGCACACAAACTCCCATCCAGCTTAGTTTTCATAACATGACAGAAAGGTTCATGGCATTCCTTTATTTTTCACTAGTACATGCTGTCTATCAGGGATGAACAAACATTCAGCACAATTTTGGACTTTCCATTTCATGATTCAGATTATCTTCACTGCCATCTTTGCTTGCCTCCACACATGTATGAATGACCTCTTTTCATCATGTGTGTCACACGCTGCTGATTTACTGAAGAATAAGACTTTCATTCTGTGTCATGCTTGGATCACTAAAAGCTAAAAATAAAATTGAGCAAAGAGTCTTCCTCCTGCATACTTTTAACTCTGAAAACTTCAACTCTTTCAAAGTGCCTCACACTAATAATAACAGTCCTGGGTTATTACTCTTTGCACATACATGTAGACAGTACTAGTATTAGCGCTGATCTGCTGATCATTATGTACAATCGTGAAATTTATTTTGGTCTTGGTCATGGTGTAGAACTGGAACTAGCCTCTTTAACTGCAGAGGTGTAAGTAAGAGCATTTAAATTTGATTCAGTCCATGAAGTATTTTTACATTCTACTTTTAGTTATGTGGAAGGCATCTCTGGTCCCATACAAGTCGAGCTGCTGACGGATGATCCAGCAAGCAAGAAGCACCTGGCTGAAAAGCTAAAGGCCATACATGTGTATCATGCAAAAATGTTCCCTGCATTGCGGTTCCTTCACTGCCTTGTGTCAGGTCTACCTAAACATCCACTGGGGAAACGGTTCAGAGAACTTTACTCGATAGCATTGTCAGAAGATGTATGCCAGTCTCAAGGCTATGGAGAAGCTTTTAGTTACCTCAGGATGATGTCTCGTGATGATCTGTATGAATTGCTGAGTATGTGTATGGAAAAACTTGATGAGGCAAAAGACCATGTGGAAGACATCAGTAAACTTCAACAAGATGTTGAGAAATTCCTCTATCGACTACAACATTTGGATGAGAAAATGGAAGATGATGTTGAAGAAGGTAGATATTTACATTCCATTGTAAGGATGGACTCATAATGTGAATGTTTATGACTGTTATGATTTTAAGCGGAATCATAATCATGAAAGTGTTTTGGTTTAAATAATTACACTGTTTTGAATTACTATGATTTGTTGTCTAAAATGGGTTACATGATTTCCGGAGACGTTTATGAGCACACTTATAAGTATTTTTCTCTTTGTAACAGTTTCTTTTCTTCATTGACCATCCTGATAAATTTCTTGTTGGTTTGAAATCCATGGACAAACAACATGACCAATTTTAAAAGTATTTATTCAGATTTCAAGCTAGATGGCATTTTAGTGTTTTTACAATTTAATACATTGTATAGTTCTGTCGAATCTTTGGTAGTTGTGGCTTGGAAGTTTTGTGGAGACAGTGGCTAGAATATGATAGTTTTTCTTGTGGTTTTTTTTAAACAACATAGGGCCTCAGAGTTTGTTCAGATTATTACATGTATTTACTCATTTTACTGTTAACCTGAGATAAGCAAATCAACATACACTGTGGATCAGAAGAGAGAGTGGCTTTACGTGAATCAAAAAACTTCTGATAATGCAGAGGTGGGAAGCTCCCAAAATCTTGAATGCAGTTGTAGACTGGTCATATCATTAACTGGCCAAGTTTGTATTATTCTTATGGTTTGATCATTGACCGGCGCTGTTATTAGTTAGTGGTGCAAGTCAGCCATGTTATTCTGATTGTATTGGGTTTCTTTTTCTGAAAATTGTCATTTGTTTTGGGACTCTTTTTGTGGCCTTGAACTCACTGAGAAATTGCAATAAGCAGTGTTTAATATTTTCATATTTTTTTGTAGAAACTTTATAGAATGAAGGACTGAATTATGCCATCTTCGTTCAGCAATTTCGTGTCGTTTCAGTAGCTAGATTAATACAGCCTGTGTCATCTGCCAAAGTACGTTTTAAGATCTTTTTTTTTTTGTCAATGTAGAAAATAATTTGTTTATCCTGAATACAACATAATTCTTTTGAACACTATGATGAGGCTGTTGACCAGCAGTCTCAGTACTCTACTTTCTTGAGGACGCATTGTTTAACTCCTTGTTATTATAAAGATAAGTTCATGTGGTACTGGCGATTTACTGTCATGCAAATTTAGATCTTTGCTTTTACTATATAACTCTTTCAAGACACCAGTGTTAGGGGCTTTGGTCAAGTCTGGACGTCATTAATTTTTTCCCACTTTGGGAAAAAAAGGCATGGTTCAGAAAAACACTTACAGAAAAAAAAGTATTGATAGTAAAGTAATATTTTATACATCAAATAAAAAAGAATTGAGTATAGAATACAAAATAAATCGGAGATACGTCCAAACCCATTTTTCACTGGTGCTGATAAATTGGGGATATGTTCCGAAAGAGTTAAAATAAATTACAGATTTTTTAAATTAAGTTAATTGATATTTATATAATTAGTTCTGTTCCCTGTGGATAAACTGTTATCTTGTATGCATGTAGCTGAACATTTTATTTTTAAGAAACAAAATACATGTAATTGGGAATCTGTTAGACTTTCAGTTCAGAGTTCTGCTGATCAGTGCATTTGAATGAATTGTAAATAAAAAATGTTTTCTTCTTTTCCAGATGATGAAACCAGTGGAGTTGGTATGCGAGTGTTACCTCAAAGAGCCAAGCTTCATGAACTGAAACAAACACTGCAATCCATGGTATCCCATAGAAGGAAATCTCCATACGAGAAGCTGAGGCAGGAGATACTGGACACCTTACACAATTATTTCAAGCAGTTTTTAGTATGTCCCATGTCATTACCATTGCATGAAATATTTTACTTCAACAATTTACCTGCCATCAGAGATCGAATCAAAGCTGCTCCGAGATGCTCCACACAGCGGGCCTTGACCCAACCAGGAAAATACTTAAACTGTCCGTGTTGCCAGTGTGATGTAGACTCAATTTTACCTTCAATGCCAGATATCTGTATTGTGTACAAACTTCATTTAGAATGTGGCACACTTGTAAATTTGTATGATTGGCTGCAGGCTTTTGTCACAGTAGTGGAGTCAAAGGACACCACTAGGAAGAAAAAGGGAGAGAAGAATAGAAAACCCAGCACTGAAATGAGAGCTCGTTTTATCAGAGCAGTGTCTGAACTTCAGTTTTTAGGCTTCATTAAAGCCACACGCAGGAAAACAGATCATGTAATGCGTCTGACTTGGTAATGGTATTTGCTTCATCTTTATCTTTCTTTTTTCGTTTCCAGCTTTTTTTTTCTTTTGTCTTTTTCATATCCATTAGCTCACTTTGTATTAGCCTTTTTTGTTTAAATTTATTGCATTTGGGATTGCTGCTTGTTATCATTACATGGGTGCTCCTTGTTATTCATTTAATCAGTTGAAAAAAATACGGTCCTTCAGGTTCATAGATTAGAGTAATTACTTGGCAGTCATAAATTGTCATCTGCAGTTGTGTGAATACATCTATATATTTTTCATGAAAGGGCCAGCAATAGTGGTGGGGGATACTACAGATTTTCAGTGGTTGTGATTGCTGATTACTTTTTTGAAAATGTAATCAAAGTATCAGTTACTTTGCTGATTACATTTGGGGGGGGAGGGGGCTGAGAGTGACGACAGAACATTCTTTAATCATAGGCACCTGTTTAGCAACAGATTGCAAATCATGTGACAGGACTAAAAGATAATGGTTCCCAAGGTACTGTATGATTGTATACTGGTAAGAAGGTGAGTCTTGTGGCGGCATACAAAATTGAAGGAATCAAGCTTCAGAATGCAATCTTGGCACAGAAAATGCAGTTCTAAAATGCAACAAAGGTAATTTCATAATTTTAGAAAATTCAGTCATGTATGCACGTGTTAAAACATTAATAAAAGTAAGCAAGTTGTCAGCCAACAAACTGGATTTAGAAAGCTGCAAAACTTGTCCTAATATATAATGGCTGCCGGCAATCAACGAATTAAGTGAAAAGACAATGAAAAGCATTTACATGCCCACCAAAGGATGTGAATGGAGCAGCTCACTCAATACATTACAATGAAAAGTACTGCATGTAAGAAAATTACTGAACATCACAAAAGCAGAACAAAGAACAAATTAATGAGCAGTTATGCAATTGCCAAGAGCTGCATAATAATTTCTCTGTTCAGGCATTAATTTATAGATTTTTATTCAGAAACAAAATCACATCAACATGCTTTGGTTTTAGACAAGACAACTTCTATTTTCTGATGGCAGAGAAAAGGGCTGGAATTGAGAGAATCTTTTGGCCAGAAGACGGAGCTTGGGAAATTAGTTACAGTATTTCAGGGGGTCTTCTGTCCAGCTAAAAATTTTGTCATACATAAGTTGTTGTAGTTCCAGTGTGTTGCTCACTGTTTTCGTTTCGTTAGTTTCACTTCGCGTTACCTGCTTGTCAAACCCACACACACAAGACTCAGGCTCTGCAGTGACATCTTTGTTGCATAATGTGAATAGTTTTTATTTGGCCACAAACTGGGGGTCAACAACCTGGCAACTCCTGGCCAGGAGGGACAAGGGGAACTACTGGGAAGGAGAAATAACGGACACTTCCTGTAGAGTCACACAAAATGGTGGCAGCGGTTTTTTTAAGAACCTAATCCAGATGAAATCGAAACATAGCCCAATCATCCATACCTATCTTAGGGATCTAGACAACAACAATCAACAGTAATTGAGTCCATCCTGTTTTTAAATCTAGATCTAGTCAGATAGGCTAGATTATACTGTTTTTACAAGATCTGGAAAAACATAAGCCTCATGGCTGAAAGAGAAACGACAAAACCTGTAATCGCAGGCATTAGACCACCAGACAAACTGGTGCTGGGGTCTAATCCCGTAGAAACTTGGAAGTTATTTAAACAGAGGTGGAGCACATATGCCATCCTGTCGCGTCTTGAACACTTAGACGTGAAGTTCCAGGTTGCTCTGTTCCTTCATAGCCTCGATGATGAAGCGCTCCGAATATACAACGGATTCCAGTTTGCCACAGACGATGACAACCGTAATCTGCAGGAGATCATCCAGAAGTTCGATGACTTCGTGATCGGAGAACAAAACGAAACACACGAGCGCTTTAAATTCAACAAGCGAAACCAGGCGCAGGGCGAGACGTTCGAAGCGTTCCTGTCTGACCTTCGCCGATTAGCGAAAACCTGCAATTTTTGTGATAACTGCAGAGATTCCCTTATCCGTGATAAGGTAGTCACCGGCATTCACAATCAAGAGGCCCGCACTGATTTACTAAAAGAACGACAGCTCACTCTCGAGAAATGCATCGATATCTGCCGTTCTGCTGAGGATGCGGCAACCCAGGGCAAGGCCCTTGAAGATTTTTCCAGTGCAAATAAGACCGAAGTTGAAGCAGTGAGACTAAGTCGTAGACCCGAACACCGATCTGCTTTGGGCTCTCAATCCGGAAACTCGTCCAACTCAACTCGAAAACAAGGTTACAGTAACAGTAACGCACGTGGAAACGCACCCAAATCGTCATCTTGTCGATTTTGCGGCTACGGGAAACACGACCGGACGGATTGTCCTGCACGTACAGCACGCTGTAACAGATGCAGGAAAATGGGCCACTACCAAAAGGTGTGCAGATCTCAACCTGTGACCGAGGTGCACTTCGATCAAGACACCTCGGACTGTGATCTCCCTGGTTCCTTCCTAGGTCACATTTATCACCCCAGCTCGACTCTGCAGGAACTCACCGATGACAATGACTGGGTTGTCAATATCCATATCGACAAACACCTTCATCCCTTTAAGCTTGACACTGGGGCGTCAGTCACAGTTATGGGGGAAAAGGACATAGGTGTGGCACCTAATAAATTGAAGAGGCCAGACAAAGCACTCAGAGCTGCCGGGGGAACCAACCTAACAGTATTAGGCTTCGTTGAAAAAACTCTAAGAAATAAAGACAAGTGCATTGTGGAAAAAGTGTACGTCGTCAAAGGTCAAGATCGCTCTCTACTCGGTCGAGACGCATGTGTCAAGTTGGGTTTGATAGCCAGAATAAACCAGCTTGATGAAACACCAGATTTTAAGAAAGAATTCCCAAAACTGTTCAAAGGCTTAGGCAAGCTGCAAGAGCCGTACACCATTAAGTTGAAGGATGGCGTGGAACCTTTGCATATTTACACTCCATGCAGGATAGCTCACCCTCTCCTTCCAAAGGTCAAAGCTCAACTCGACAAAATGTTAGCTGATGGTGTAATTTCTGAAGTCACAAATCCTACTGATTGGTGCGCAGGAATGGTGGTTGTGCCCAAACAAGATGGTTCAGTTAGAATTTGCATAGATCTTACGGCCCTCAACAGAGCTGTCAAGAGAGAAGTTCATCCACTAAAGTCTGTAGATGAAGACCTCGCACAGTTCTCAGGTTCGAAAATATTCACCAAATTGGACGCAAGATCGGGATTCTGGCAAATTCCTCTTTCTGAAGATTCACGCAAGTACACAACTTTCTTAACACCGTTTGGAAGATTTTGCATGAACCGCCTGCCCTTCGGCATTTCCTCAGCATCAGAAGTTTTCCAGCGTACAATGACTAAGATTCTACGAGGCCAAGAGGGAGCTATGTGCCACATTGACGATATCATCATTCACGCTCCAGACAAGGCCACACATGACAAGCGCGTGAGACAGGTCATGCAGCGTTTACAAGACGCAGGTCTCACACTCAATGAGAAATGTGCCTTTTCTCAGATATCTTTGAAATTTCTTGGTCATGTCATCAATTCATCCGGCATCCACGTGGATCCCGACAAAGTCAAGGCCATCATCAACTTTCCACAGCCACAAACTATCACTGAGCTACAGCGATTTTTGGGCATAGTAAATCAGATGGCAAAGTTCTCACCACGACTGGCTTCATTAACAGACCCCCTTCGTCTCCTACTCAAAAAAGAGTCAGTGGATATGGGACCACCCACAGGAGGAATGTTTCAACGCCATTAAGACACGGCTAACATCATCACCTGTTCTTGCCCATTACTCGCCAAATCTAAAGACTATAATTGCGGCAGATGCATCCAACAATGGGATTGGGGCAGTTTTCATTCAAATCCAACCAGACGGTTCGCGGAAGCCGGTCAGCTACATTTCCCGCACGTTGACTGACACAACAGCGATACGCGGTCATTGAGAAAGAAGCCTTGGCAGCTACATGGGCATCAGAGAGGCTTAGCGAGTACGTCCAAGGCCTTCAATACGTCATAGAAACTGACCACAAACCTCTTGTGACCCTCCTCATGTCTAAAGAACTTGCAAAGTTGCCGCCTCGGATACAGCGATTCCGTCTTCGTCTTGCACGCTACTCTCCCGAGGTTGTGCATGTTTCAGGAAAACACCAGATCGTGGCAGACACTCTTTCCCGAGCTCCTTCGAGTAAACCTACTGAGGCTGACATCTCTTTCTGTGAAGAAGTGAACGCTATGGAAGAACAGGCATTCGACTCCCTTCCAGCAACCCCTCAGAGAATCATGGAAATCATAACCCACCAGAAGTCAGATCCAGAAATTGCCGAGGTTCGCAAGTTTTGCACTGTTGGATGGCCGACCTACATGCCTGCCAATACCTTGTTAAAACAGTATTGGACCAACCAGCACCACTTTTCTATCGTGAATGACCTCCTTTTATATGATGACAGGATTGTCATCCCGAGAGACTTGCGGTTAGATATCCTTAACCGCCTGCATGAAAGTCACCTTGGTATCACTAAATGCAGAGCACTGGCGCTCAGCTCAGTCTGGTGGCCGAACGTTATGAGCCAAATTGAGGACATGGTAAGGAAGTGCCTGGTTTGTGCCAAGTTACGCCCAGATGTTAAAGAGCCACTTCTTTCATCTTCTTTTCCTGATCGACCTTGGTCACGTGTAGCCATGGATCTTTTTGACCTCAGGGGTAAAACTTATCTCGCTGTGACGGACTATTATTCAAGATGGCCGGAGATTAGGCTTTTGGACCAACTTTCCAGTGCACATGTGATCAACAAGCTTAAATCAATCGTAGCAACCCATGGAATTCCTGATGTCATGATGTCCGACAATGGTCCTCAATTTGCCAGTTCACAGTTCAAGAAATTTGCCAAAGATTATGGTTTCACTCACATTACTAGCTCACCAAGGTATCCTCAGAGCAACGGAATGATAGAACGAGCAATTCAGACTCTCAAAAACCTTCTGAAAAAAGCAGATGACCCTTACACTGCACTTCTCAACTACAGAGCTACACCTCTGCAGAATGGATATTCACCTAGCGAACTGCTAATGGGTAGGAAACTCCAGACTAAAATACCCATCACACAGAAAAAACTTGTCCCTCACGGCCCAAGTCAGCGACTTCTCGAAGAAAGGGAGAAGAAGTATAGAGAATACCAGTGCAGACAGTACAACAATCGTCATCTCGTCAGATCTCAACCTGACCTTACTCCAGGTGAGAGAGTCTACATTAAAGACATGGGACGCAATGCCCGTGTAGTCCAACAACACCACAGCCCCAGATCGTACGTTGTATGTCCAGACAACAGCAACACCCCAGTGAGAAGAAACAGGAGGTTCCTCGTGTCCACACCACCTCAACAGGAACAACCACCAGAACGATCACCTCGAGGCGACACAAACGATCAAAGCTCCCCTGTTGTTCAAAACGAGCCACCACCTGTACAACAGTCGAGTCCTCGACCTACTAGTACCTCCCAAACAAGTAGATATGGGAGAGTCATCAAGCCGCCACAGAGGCTTGACCTATAATTTAATTTTCCATAACTGTGAACGGACGACTCACCAGGACAGTGCAGTAATCGTCCTATAGCAAGTTTTTCTTTTCGTGTGTGTCGAGGAAAAGACACTTAGTAACTATATTTCGTGTGCCAAGAAGGTCACTGAACTTTACTTTTGAGTGAATTGATGTAAATGAGATTGTTGATTCATGTGGATGAATTGGGTGAGGATGGCCCATCTTTGGGGGGGGAGATGTTGCATAATGTGAATAGTTTTTATTTGGCCACAAACTGGGGGTCAACAACCTGGCAACTCCTGGCCAGGAGGGACAAGGGGAACTACTGGGAAGGAGAAATAACGGACACTTCCTGTGGAGTCACACAAAAATCTTATGTTGTGTAACCTGATAGCCACGTGCAGAAGTTAGAGCCTTTATGCCCTGGGACCGTGGCACTTCTTTTGTGTCCTTTTTCATCTTCTCTTGACGTTATCAATAGCAGTGTCTATGACAAAGGGCATTTTTTTTTTGTCATGGATCTAGAATAGTTGTGGCAGCAATTGGGTAAATACTCTCAACATCTAGAAAGCGCTTGTTGAGTAGCAAGTAAGGCTTCAGCGAGCGTAAAGCCTTGCTTTTTGCAGAAGGTGCACCATGGGGATTATCTTGGACAGTGAGATATGTTTCTCAGCAGTTGCAAACTCGAAGTGACGCAGTATATCCACGTCTGAAATCATCAAAGCCATATCATTTCTGACGTACATGCTATTCTTTCCCAACAGGCAAAGGACTGTTGTCCCTGCTCTGCGCTGCTGAATCATAATGGTCTATCATGTAACGTAAATGATGTTGAATTCCATCTTGGATAAGCTTGTGCTCGGGGATTTGGAGCTGGTGCTGCATTTCTCTTTGCCCGCCTTCAGCACTGGTCGACGCGTGGAAGTATGTAACTATGTCCTTCACTTTTGTTTTCATGACAACAGGCTCTGGGTTTGTCTCTATGCTGTTTAGGATAACTGGATTCAGGTTATGGGCAAAGCAGGGAATCGTAAGCCAACCCTGGGAAGATAATGCTGGCTGCATTGACTGTAACAACAGCCTCTACCTTGATGGTTACGTCCTAGACATCAGTCACTCTCTGCAATGCTGCAGCTATGTTTTCTCCTGTGTGATTTTGTGTCAAATTTCCAGTTTGTAGCACCAAAGAAAGGAGCTCCCATTGGCTACTAAGAAAGTGAGCCATGACAGTCAGGTATTCTTGATTGATTCTTGAGGTCCAATGTCAGTGGTTAAGAGACACGGCACTCTGCAGAGAGTCAATAACTTGTGACTTTGTTTCTTCATGCAAATCGGGCAGATTGGGACTGTTGACTGTGCACTATATACAGAGGATCCAGCCCGTGAACAAACTTTTTGGAATCCCTTGTCCTCCATAGTGTTCAAGGGTTGCATGTCATATGTGATAATTTTGACAAGTAGTCTGTCCAAGCCTTGCGCCCTCTTAGAGCTTAGAGGTTATGGCATCTTGCTTGTGAATGAGATCATCAGTGTCAACTGGACAAGTTCCTTCTTTTCTTTCTCTGGTGGAGCAATTTTATGTTAGCTTTCATCTTCATACTCACCTATATGTAGGCCTACATATTTAGCACATGCTCCAAAATGTCAAAGTAACATCTAGGTTTTTGGTTCGAATTCCAGAGATATTAAAAAAAAATGATGAACAATTTTAATGATGATGTCATTGCAGTAGTATACTACCATACACATGCACACACCACTGCTCTTGTCTGGCTGATCGCCAAACACATTCTTTGTTCGCAACAGCAGTGTTCATGGCGGCTTCGTTTGAAGTTTTCTCTGCATGGTGTGAATTTTTTGGCAAACAAACAAATCGAAAAGCTAAATTTAAATTTTAAAAGATGATTGCATTTTCGTAAAAGCTTTTCAAAATGGACAGTCTTCCCACTCACCACTATAGGGATGGGAATCCCCAGGAAGTTTCTGGATTTTTTAATAAAAATTTTTTCTCCTTCATGAGGAAAATGTATGGGCATGAGTGTGTTGTTGTTAGCGGGGATGCATTTTATCAAAAGTTTAGGAAATTTTTCTGGTGGTAGTTGCCACAAATTATTTTTTTTTGTTTTATTTTAAAAAAAAATTTTTTTTTTTAATTTTTTGAAATGTCAAGAGTTGGTGCACACACCAGCATTGAGTGTGAACTAAAGCTTGATCAAGCCAGGGGAGTGTGGCCAAGGGAAAAATGTTCTTTAGTGGGCCATCTAACTGGAGTAGCAGAGAGAGAAAGAAAGAACTATTTCACCGAGACTTTCCATGTTTCGCAGTCATGAAAGGTTACTGAATTACCAACATGTATTTGTAGTAATCATTCAGTAAATGTGACTTTTAAGCAAAGATAACAAAAATTTTTGAAAAGGAATTTTTGTTGTGGGAAACTGATAACGCAGTTATCCGTTTCAGTAATCGGCAGTTTTGTATAAATCAATTAATGATTGCTTTCGTGATAAGTAATTGAAGTTATCAATACTTAGTAATGAACATGTCCAACACTAAGCATTGGCAAGCAAAGAAATCTCTCTGTTTTAAAATTACCAGTTTTATTTTCTTACCCCTTATTTCTGCTGAATTAAATTTTGTCAAACTTAGGCATCCGCTGCATGTTTTTATCCCACTTCTATTCCTTCAGGTATTTTTCCAAGCCAAGCATTGAGATTTGACTTTTTTTGTTTTGAATTGTTTAAAATGTTTTTAAAATCTTTTTTTATTATTATTTTTTTTTTCACTCACATTTACAACAGTAAAATACCTTTAATTTGAAACTGATAAATGTGTGGAAAGTTGCCTCTTTCTGTATGACAAAGAACAGGAAATGCATTGTGAATTGTGCCTAAGATTTTCTCTTTCTATTTTAATATTACATGTAGTTAGTTGCTAGCATTTCAGGATTTGTTGTTATATGTTCCTTTGTTGTTATGATAGAGATTGTGACTGAGAAATAAATGCGTATATAGGCAAACAGGACAAGGACGCTTGAGGAGGACGAGAAACATTTTGATAACAGAAAATGCGGTTATAAAGTAAAGAGGTTGTTGTGCAGCTTTATTTCATTGCATCATTAGACACGATGGTCATAGGAGTAAGTCTTGTGCGCATGCCTGGTAGTGTCGTTCTTATTTTGTGTTTGTGTATGTCTCTCTTTCTTTTGGCATTTCTTGACAAGAAACCAATACAGTTTCAACAGATGTTAAGACAGTGATACATGTAGTCTACATGAATTATGGACAGTATGCAACAAAATCACCAAGTCAGGAGAATGATTTTAAAACTTTAATATGTAAACTGGGTTTTTGTTGTTTGTTTTTTTAAATAAAATAACACATATATACATACTTTACACATAATGCATGTCTGATTTCAGCTGCACAAAAGATAAACCCAATAAACATCTAATTCTGAAGCTTTGTGTTTGGAACATTTTGAAGCATGCCTATACAATTTATGGGAACAAGTCGGATTGACATTCAACTTCAGCAGTTTGGAATGATGAATTTCAAAAGTCGCCGGGGACCGTTAAAAATTACAGCTCTTCCAGGCAAGGGGATTTTGCAGGTTTTTGAACTGAACTGACTTCTTAGGATTGCTGTTTTTCAAAGAGAACTCTCATTCTAGCTGATAGTTATAAGTTAATGTCATTTTTAAAGTCATATTTGGTGATTCTCATTTATCCCATAATCAATATGGATGTCAGACGCTTACATTTGAGCAATTCCTCACCTTCACTACATATATTAAGTTATACATTACATTCTTTTCTAATTTGCATTATACCATGTACATGTATTTACTGATTCTGACAGTGAGAACTTATTGACATTTTAACTGTCTTTTTTTTTAAAAAAAAGGAAAGAATGAAAATTATGTAAAATTGTGCCAGAGTTTTCTTAGATTTTAGACCCATGCTGTGGTGACAAGGTCTTAATGTTCTGATATGGAAGTTATTATAGGCCTATCAGTTGTCTTGTTCCCTGTCTGGTCTTGCCAGTGTTGTGACAATGTCTAGCAGTAAACACTTTTTTTTTTTTATTACATTCAAGGAAAGGTTTTTTTGTTTTGTTTTGGTTTTTTCGTTAATGATAACTATTTTAGAAGCCTGCATTTTCTTGCTTCAATGAAACTAATTACGAAACAAAACAAAAATAGATTTTAGGACATCTTAATACCTGCATTTTTCTTTAAATTCATCTATCTATTAAATATTGTTATCTGTAGGCAATACTGTGTTCAGCTACTGTTAGGATTCTCTAGATCTTCCAGTACAAAGATGAGTACATGTATTTTAAATAAATGTGTTTATGGGCATCCAAAGTTTTCATTTCGCCAAGCTACCCGCTTGTTTGTGTTATTGCAAAGAGATTGAAAGATATGTTTCTTTTGAATTTCCCTATGCTATGACAAATTCAGTGCGAACAATGACCTACACACAATGGTAAATTCTGAATAGTTTAGTAGTTTTCTTGGGTTGAGCAGTGGGTAGAGAGAACCGTTGGCTCTGTATATTCTGTTGGACCATGAGTATATAATATACTGTGAAAGTATTGCTGAGATTCAGAGCGAGAAAGTTGTCTTCGGTGGCTGGTGCTGTCTCGTTCCACAGTTCGAAAGGATGTTTTCCCATCCAATGCCTCTGTTGAGCTTCTACCAGCTTTCTGTTTATGTTGACAATAATGACAATCATACAAAAAAAATTAATGCATAAAATTACATTCAAAAAGGATGATTTATCCTTGTCACTTCTTGCATAACCAATACATGTAGGCCTACTGTAGGCACTGTATGTGATAATGGTTAATGAAAACGATTAGACAGAAATGAAATTGCTTGTATTAAATTTACTGTATCCTTTCATTTGGGAAAGGACGTCATGATGTATTTGAGGTTTGACATGTGACTAGAAAGTAATTCTGTTGGTTTCTAATAATTACGTACTGTATTCAAGTTCTCTAGAAAGTTGAACAAACAAACAATGTTATATTATATTTATATAATGTATTTTCATGCATAAGCTGAGAATTCATAATATACATGTACATATCTATCATAATGTAACATAATAAACAAAGACAAATTTGTTGCTTGTACAAGTAAAAGGTTACATGTCATGAATGCTGATTTTTTTTTTTTTTCCCTTTGATCACAGACAGTAATTAAAGGGTAATGACAAATATGATTCATGGGCTTGTAATTTGTTCGACCTGAGTGACTGAAATGAAAGAGCAATGGAATTTTGTTACCCTGCGTTACATACCTCATTCTTCTTTGTTTGCTGTGGACATCGTTGTAGTGTTATCATACATATCTGTGGCCCATTGTGATCTTCTGGGATTGTTGCTGCTGACATGTACTTATCATTGATGGCACCAGTGGAGATTTCTGCTCTATGCATTGTTGAAGATGTACTCTGCATTTAGGGCTGTTGTTACAAGGACAACAGTGTTTGATTTAATCTCGAGGTCGATGTCAGCATAGGCTTGAGCAAGAACTTGGGTCACGTGCGGGGAAGTGGACCAGATATGTAAGATCTGCTTACTCCATTTCTCCAACGAGTTTCTTGAAGACTGGATAATCCCTACAGCCATAGAAAACATTAAATAATTTATGAACCATTAAAATAGCCTACATGTAATACTAATCTTGTTAAACAGGACATGTATTTTCCTGGCCCTAGTGTGAAACTAGGAAACTGCAAATAACAACTTTTTCCAAATGTAAAAAAAAAAAAGTGTATTCTATGAACCTGAAGGAATTTTATGCTTTGTATTGATTGACAAGGACTGAAGGAGTACAATACTTCTATTTCAAATGTTTATAACTAAAACTAAATTGTAACATTAGGAATACATATCAGGTAGTCTTTTTCATCTGACATAAAATTAGCTCCTTTGCACTTGTATAATTTCCTGACAGGGCCGGAGATTATTGGATATTTTTGTAAACATGTTAGTGGATTACACTAATTTAGTAATTACAGTAAATCTTTTCTCGCTTTTTTTTTATTTTTTATAAGCTTACCAAATCATGCAAAGCATTGTATCAGATCAAAGGAAAGCAGCAGTGTATCAGATCATGCATGTCTTCACAGAACTAACACTCAGGTTTGGATTTTCATACCTGATGTAGTCAGGTTAACTTTGATCATCACTTACAATGCTTTTTCATTTAAAGGATAGTCTGTGATAGTAAGGGATTCAGGAATTCTACAGTATTGTTCCCTACGAATAATCATGCACTGTAAATACTGTACTACATGTATATAAAATAATTATTAAACGCAAAACATGTAGCCTATTTTCCCTTCCCCACCTAATTTGGGAGTCACAAATTATTGATCCTTCTCGGAATTCATAAATCTATTGGTAGTCAAACTGAACAAAGTGCGGGAGGGGGGGATAGATCAACATTATATATTACAGGTATAATACATGTAAATAATATGCACAATAGCACGTTTGTGTCGAAATCTTTGAATAACAGGTCAACATACTATAATTGCAGCTTTATGATGTTAACAATCAACGTACTGAGCATGAGATAGAATCAAATTACATTTGATTTATGTCCACAAAATACGTGTACACATACATGTGAGTGGACCTGGCGAAATTGGGCAGAAGGTTAAATTTTATATCTCTTTAAAAAATAAAATATTTCTAAATTCACTTTAAGCAAAATATTTTAACTGAATGCAGAAAAAATGCTAATCTTTCATATTACGTAATCAGTCGCCATGGGAAATTTGTCCCCCTTTGGAGTTCTCTCGGGAATTTTGTCTTTCACCAATAAGCCCGATTTTGCTGGATCCATTCATATGTAATTCAAACAGTTCCACAAAGAATACATCGACACAGGATTACATGTACATGTAATTACCTTTGAGTTTTTTGTTGAGTAAGTGACAGGCGTCCTCGTGTGTATAGTCTCCCCTGAATTTCATGGCTCGGGTCACAGAGACCCCGATAGTCTCATGAAACATCTCACACACGAAGTCAGTGATGGACCCACCATGAGGAAAGTAAGTCACCTCCATTTCAGTCTGAGTGAAAAAAGGAAATTAATGTGACATATGAACAGCATATTAAACCAGTAATATTTTATCTTAAAAAAACAAAACAAAATAGAGATCATAACGGACTCACTTACTGGCCACTAAAACTGAATTCTAATTGGTCAAATTTGTTACTTTCGTTTGTTTTGTGAGTTTCACATGTAGTTGGCTTAGTGACTATAGTCATTACTACATGTAGAATTTCTGCTGAATCAAAACCGGCACGTTTAAAAACCTGCTACCGATACATGTATATAATTATTATAAAGCCTACGTAATATTCAGTTTATAATTGTTTTGTTGTTTATGTGTGTCTCTGTGTGTGCGTGTTTTTGCTTGGGGGGGTGGGGGCTGTTCGCTTGTGCACAGTTTATTCAAGTAACAATGAGTGATTTATTTGTTAAAATTACATTAAAAATCCACGTATTCCCCCCGTCCTCCCTGCTCCTCTTTTGTATTTGCGATTAGTGGTACTGTTATTCATGAAATAACAAACAAACAAAAAAGGGGTTGTGATAATTATTATCCCACACGTTACATCCATTGCCGTTTTGATCCCCCCCCCCCCCCCCCGTGCCAAAACAATAGATATGTTTGTTGTTTTTTTCTCTTTCACTTTTACAAAACAGCACTTACCTTCTTGAGTTTTGCACAGAAGCAACGGTGCAGGAGTTCGAAAGATAAGACCTCCGAGACAACGGAGTTTCCTCCTGCATTGGGCACCGTCAAAATTGTGTATCCTCCATAAGTCAGCTGCATTTTGGTCACGTCTCGGGCTGGAAGAAAGTTAGTGACGACCATGCCGCAAGCTGTGTCGTCGTGCACGAGATTTGTAAGCTTGAACCATTGCTGCATCTGTACAGCGAAATTCTCACCCACATAAAGTGTACATTGATTTTTCTGGGGCTCCGATAACGTCCTTGTTACACTTGACGTGAAGACATTGGAGCTCCCATTCTTGTTTTGGAGGCCGGTATTTAGGGGAGCTAAAACTTGGCTCAACACCGGACGAAGCCCCTTCACGAGACCCGCGGGAGTTTCGGTGTCGTGCCCGTGTTACTTTTCGCTTTGGCCCTGCCATTTTCACGAATCTGTGGGAATTTTGTAGTCGCATCTACTTTATCTGTAGCTTATACCACGGTAGGACAGCTATTTCACGTGTTTGTATCCAGATCTAGAAAGGAGTTCTAAACACCCTACGTTAACAGAGAGGTTTATGAAAGCAGAGTAACATCACGTTCTAAAAATAGATGTCTATAAATATCGACCAATGATCATGCGAAGAAAATGGGGAACCCGCGGGGGAAAACATGCTTATTTTTAGACAATAATACGGGAGGGCTTGCTCATGGTGGTGAAATACTTTGGGGGTAACAGTAATAATTTAAGATAAGTAAAGACGATCTCTGAACCATGTTTATCCCATTTGAACTTACATGTATTTGAATTGGGTGAAACCGTATGACCTATACTAACAGTGGGGGACTGCTTATTTCACGTACTAAGGTGCTAAATTAAATTTAAAGTTTCGAAGAAAGTTTTTAGAAATGCTGCAGCTAAAGGGGGGCTGGATTCAAAACCCATATCATTAATACATGTACATGTATTACTTTCACTTATCATTAACCAAACTAGCGACAGTAGGCCTATTTATCAAACACTGGCGAATGATAACATGCGGTAGGCTACTCCAAAAAAACATAATAAAGATGGATGAGAAGAGTGCGAGATCATGGTGATGAAATACAGGGTAAGTTAACCTAAAATGCGGGTAATCGGAAAATAAAGGGTTCCCTACATCAAGCCGACCTCGGCAACATGTCGGATCGTCATCAACCGATTTACATATGAATTTCTATGAGCAAACGTGACGTCAAATCGACACGTCGGATGTCCATAGGGTTGCTCGCTGGGATGTAGGCTACATGACTAGCTCTTTTCCTTCGCTCGACTTACGGCTCATTCACGTGACCAAAAATGTCGGTCGTCCGTGCCGCGCTAGAAAACCAACGTGGATGCCAAAAGAGAAGTGTTAGTTATATTGTGGCTGAAACGAAGAAAGTAGAAGATGGAGATATTGGTACATGTACATCCCATTTGTTCCCAATGTTGTTTGCTTGGCGATCGAGTTTCATGATCTACTTCCGCAAATTAAATACATGACGTACTTGCAGATGTGAGCAAGTGTGTAGCATACATACTCATGAGGCCAAAAACCGTTTGTCACAAATCCCAGACTGGGAGATGTAATAGTTTATGACAGGACGACAATCACGAACAAACAAGTTAACACTTAACAAAACAACCCATCAGACTCACACATTTATTAAACATAATTATACATATAATAGCGCAATTACATACATTATATTATTGAAATGAACTGCCGTACAACGGCCTTATTCTCACACACACTCTCCCTCGGATCCACAATCCGGTAGTTACTCCTAAAGGCACTTCGGCCTCAGCCTCTCCCCTCAGGGTCTTAATAGCACATTAGTAATTCACTGGCACCGCAGTCTCTCAATATCACCTTCCTATTGTCATACACCTTAGCATTCCCCTAGCACCTCAGCAGGGCAATAACACATCATTTCAATAGTACATTCTCCCCTCAACATGGCAATAGTGCATTATCCCATTCACGCTCATATCTACGTCCCTGTCCGTGGCCTGACTGCCACGACTTTATGTGCTTCTACTGTCCTGCACTGACAGCCTCACTTCTGGCCTATGTGTGGCCTCCGGCCCTATGCTGGCCTATCCTGTGTGCTCATCGAGGTGGCTCTGCGGCCCGTCCTCGACACCAGTCATTACTGGAAAGACTCTCTCACTAGTCTTCTCGACTGCTCCCTTTATGTCCGCCCGATGGGCTCTTATTCACAGGTCCGTTCCGTAGGACCTTCTAACTTGCAGTGATAGTAATACCGCGCTTTCGCCTCATTCAGACCCCCCCCCCACTACTCACAACAGCACGCTTAACTTACTTGTCTCCTGTGAGCCCTTCTTACTCTACACCCGCTCTGTAGCAATCCCCTTAATTGCACTCACTCCACTCGTGACATCATCCCCCACCCCAAAAAAATTAATGCAATTAATTTCAAATCGCATCAAGATGACTGTCAACGAGTGAGCGTGAGCAATACCTACACTAAAAAAAACTGACCTAGCAGTTCCCCTAGTATATAAAATACCGAAATCAGGGGAAAATATGGGGATCAATATGCCCTGCAATATGCATATATGTGTCACATCATGAATAGCTAACTAACCACAATACTTAATACAGAATCAAAAACCACTCAACCTATCAACCATTCTTCATATCATATTTATAATGTCAATATTTTAAAGTCGACTCATTCACACAGATCCTGTCAATGTTCCTGTCCTCCGATGTATAAGCTCCTGAAATCTTGCCCTAGGCTCGACTAAGGTAGTCGGCGATATGATTGCTGGTTCCTGGAATTGGTTGAATAACGAAGGTATACGGCTGCAAAGCCAATGCCCATCTAGACAAGCGTGGGCTGGACGAACGATTCTTCGACAAAAATGTCAGTGGCTTGTGGTCTGTCTGGATACAAAATTCTCGTCCCATGAGATAACGTCCTAATTTCTGGACGGACCACACAAAGGCAAGACACTCACGCTCTATCACAGAATACTTTCTTTCTCTCTGCAATAACTTCCTACTGACATAACATACCGGATGGAGACATTCGTTCTTCTCCTGTAGAAGACAAGCGCCGACACCAGAGTCCGACGCATCCGTTCTGAGGATAAAATTAGATCGAAAATCGGGTAATATCAGAATGGGTGACGATGATAATGCTGTCACCAAATTATCAAATGCTGTCTGACATTCAGACGTCCACTGGACCTTATCGGGTTGTCCCTTCTTAGTAAGGTCAGTAAGAGAAGATGACAAGGAGGAAAAATTTGGAATGAACTTTCTGTAATAATTTAAAATTCCCACTAAGCTTCTGACTTGTTTCTTTGTTTTAGGGATTTGCAACCCTACTAACTTGTAAATTTTTGTTTCTTCAGGTCTCTGAACACCTCTACCCACAATATGTCCTAAGAATATTATCTCTGGACATGCCAAATCCATCTTTGCGGGTTTAGCAGTTAACCCAAAATGACGTAATCGTTGAAAAATTACTGTTAGTGTCTGAATATGATCAGACCATGTCGACGTATGGCATGCTATATCATCAAAGAATGACACGACATTAGGTATGTCCTTCAACACTAATCTCATTAATCGTGCAAACGTCGCTGGCGCGTTTACCAACCCAAATGGCATGACCTTAAATTGGAATAATCCAATGGGCGTTTGGAACGCCGTGTATTGTTTAGACTCCTCAGTAAGCGGGATTTCCCAATACCCTTTCGTCAAATCTATCTTGGAAAACCACGTGGACCCGGCCAATGAAGCTATTAATTCCTCCTGAAACGGAATAGGCTCCCTATCGCCTACCGTAATAGTGTTCAGTCTTCGAAAATCAATACAGAACCGCACCGATCCATCAAGTTTTTTCACGAGGACGATGGGTGATGAATACGGCGATGTTGATGGTTCTATCACATCTAACTTCAACATTGACTCAACTTCCTTTATGACTCTATCTCTCGAAGAAAAAGGCAGCGGATACGGTCTAAGAAATACTGGCTTATCCGAAGTCAACTTTATTTGGTGCTGGATCACCGTAGTGCGACCCGGCAAATCCGTAACAACATCCGGGAATGACGCTAACAGGGTCTCAAGTTCCCTACTCCTTGAACTCGTAAGGTCAGGGTTAATTTTTACGTCCCTGCAACCTTGTGTCGGAGTTAACTCCGGCAATTGAATTTGTAACTCTTCCTGCGCCTCGGTGTCGCTTACGTCACAGTCCAACTGGTCTACGACCCCCGTACAAGCAGTAGAGAAGACAGTCTCCTCTGGTCTTGTCTGTGCACACAGATACTGTGGTCTCTCATAAAATCTCTGTAGCATATTAACATGGAAAACCTTACTCGTTCCATCAATGTGGATAGCGTAATCTACCTTTGAAACAACTCGCTCAATAACATAAGGGCCTTTCCATGTCATCAATAACTTATTATGGTCCGTAGGTAACAACAGCAGAACCTTGTCTCCTGGCTTAAAAATTCTCAGTTTGGACCCTCTATCTTTATAGTCTTTTGCTCTTTTCGAAGCGATACTAGACGCTCCTTCTGCTATAGTGCGCGCTGCAGATAGTCTTTGTCTTAAATCAACAAGGTACTGAAACACCGAAATCTGCTCATCGTCTCCCGATGATGGCGACGTCATCATGTCCCGAAGAACATCAGTTGGGCCCCTAGGACTACGACCGTACATCATTTCGAACGGCGAGAATCCCGTTGACTCCTGCCGTACCTCTCTGTACGCGAATAACACTGCAGGGATATATCTATCCCAATCTTCAGGGCGATCAGCAGCTACCTTACGCAGCATCGACTTTAACGTCGAGTTCAATCTCTCGCACATGCCATTAGCCTGCGGATGATAAGGGGTGGTAGTGATGGGTTGTATGCTGAATAAGCGGAACAATTCCTTCATCATCTGCGACGTAAATTGCGCGCCCCTATCAGACAGAATTTGCTCTGGTATTCCTACCCTAGCGAAAATTGCAAACAACGCTTCCGCGACTGCCTCAGACGTTATGGTCCGCAGAGGAACCGCCTCTGGCCATCTCGTAGCATTACATATGACCGTTAAGAAAAATCGATTCCCCCTATCGGTCGCTGGGTGAATGGGGCCAACAAGGTCTATCGAGACCTTTTTAAACGGTTCCGAGACCGTGGGGATCTTCTGAAGAGGAGCCTGGGGTGTACGACCCTTATGCGTCGTCTTTTGGCACGCACTGCACGTCTTACAATAGACTTGCACATCTCTGTGGATCGATGGCCAGTAAAAATTTTTAAGAACCCTTTCTTTGGTTCTAGCTATCCCCATATGACCCGCTAATGGGACATCATGTGCCAAATGCAATACTGTTGCGATCAGCAACGCTGGCACAACGACCTGCTTTAAAATGGAGGACACCGTTACATACTTACGGAACAGAATGCCCGCCTGAACAAAAAAGGAAGCCGACGACCCGTTCTTATATCTCCTCGTTTTCTCGGTTCGCGCTTCCCCAAAACATGGGTTTAATGATGGGTCCTCCCTTTGTAATCTCGCCAAGCGCTCTGGCATGATATCTAGGTTGACCGCTGGCGTCGCCAAAGGTCTAATCTTATCTTTATCAGTTACCCGTCGACGTGTTTCGACCGCGGCGCAAAAGTCAATACCTTTTGATTGCGACCATGCTTGCACGTTCTCATCGGAAGGGGAAACCACCCGTGATACATTCCCAATGATGAGCTGGGCGCCTGGAAAACAACCAACGACTGCTTCGACTTCCCCGCTAAGGAAAGGTGTATCTATCACTATTCTTGCCATGGGTAATTTCTCAATGGCCCCCGAAAATTGGATGCACGGGACAGTCTCACCTGTAAGCTGTGAATCCCGAATGCAGTCTCTATGCACTCCCACAACGGTAGATCCTGTATCTCGTAAAACCGAGACCGGTTCGTCCCCAACAAACCCCGGATAAACCCTAAGACCACCTCCTGTATGACATGAATTTATAACGGGGATCTTTCTCCCACAAGGTAAAACACCGGAAGATAATAACTTCTCACAACTGGGACACTTAGAATACTGTCCGCCTCCGTTGTCCGATGTAACACACGCAGCCGCATGATGAAATTTATTTGGGGAACATGGACTGGAGCTACTGTCCACGTTCGCCGCTATCCTACCTGCAGGGCAGTTCACGCTGATGTGATCTGCTCTTCCGCAGTTCCAACACTTCGCGGCCCTACACTCGCGTGAAAAGTGACCCACGCGTCCGCAAGTCCAACACTCCGCTCCCTGTGCTGTACTAGGCCTGGGTCCCCGTGACCCATCGCGACCGGAACTAGAGTCCCTATGCCGTCGGTCATCGGCAAAGGTCACAACTCGCCCCCGGCCATTACCGCGACCTAGCCCTCCTGCTCGGTCAAACTTACCGGATCCATATGCCGGTGATTGGTGATAGCCCCTACGCTGTTCTGAAATATTTTTATTGGCCATCGATACATAGAGATGTGCGGTTATATTGTAAGACGTGCAGTGCGTGCCAAAAGACGACGCATAAGGGTCGTTCACCCCAGGCTCCTCGCCAAAAGATCCCCACGGTTTCGGAACCGTTTAAAAAGGTTTCAGTACCGTGTTGATTTAAGAGAAAGACTATCTTCAGCGCGCACTATAGCAGAAGAAGCTTCTGGTATCGCTTCGAAAAGAGCAAAAGACTATAAAGATAGAGGTTCCAAACTGAGAATTTTTAAGCCAGGAGACAAGGTTCTGTTGTTGTTACCTACGGACCATAATAAGTTATTGATGACATGGAAAGGCCCTTATGTTATTGAGCGAGTTGTTTCAAAGGTAGATTACGCTATCCACATTGATGGAACGAGTAAGGTTTTCCATGTTAATATGCTACAGAGATTTTATGAGAGACCACAGTATCTGTGTGCACAGACAAGACCAGAGGAGACTGTCTTCTCTACTGCTTGTACGGGGGTCGTAGACCAGTTGGACTGTGACTAAGCGACACCGAGGCGCAGGAAGAGTTACAAATTCAATTGCCGGAGTTAACTGCGACACAAGGTTACAGGGACGTAAAAATTAACCCTGACCTTACGAGTTCAAGGAGTAGGGAACTTGAGACCCTGTTAGCGTCATTTCCGGATGTTGTTACGGATTTGCCGGGTCGCACTACGGTGATCCAGCACCAAATAAAGTTGACTTCGGATAAGCCAGTATTTCTTAGACCGTATCCGCTGCCTTTTTCTTCGAGAGATAGAGTCATAAAGGAAGTTGAGTCAATGTTGAAGTTAGATGTGATAGAACCATCAACATCGCCGTATTCATCACCCATCGTCCTCGTGAAAAAACGTGATGGATCGGTGCGGTTCTGTATTGATTTTCGAAGATTGAACACTATTACGGTAGGCGATAGGGAGCCTATCCCGTTTCAGGAGGAATTAATAGCTTCATTGGCCGGGTCCACGTGGTTTTCCAAGATAGATTTAACGAAAGGTTATTGGGAAATCCCGCTTACTGAGGAGTCTAAACAATACACGGCGTTCCAAACGCCCATTGGATTATTCCAATTTAAGGTCATGCCATTTGGGTTGGTAAACGCGCCAGCGACGTTTGCGCGATTAATGAGACTAGTGTTGAAGGACATACCTAATGTCGTGTCATTCTTTGACGATATAGCATGCCATACGTCGACATGGTCTGATCATATTCAGACACTAACAGTAATTTTTCAACGATTACGCCAGTTTGGGCTAACTGCTAAACCCGCAAAGATGGATTTGGCATGTCCAGAGATAGTATTCTTAGGACATATTGTGGGTAGAGGTGTTCAGAGACCTGAAGTAACAAAAATTGACAAGTTAGTAGGATT